>VWZI01005954.1:821671-890745 GCA_013396835.1 Psilopogon haemacephalus
GGGCCTTCGCGCCTTGCTCGGCGCGGCCCCCGCCTCAGACCCTCCTCACCCTATTGGGGGGTCCTGTCTTTGCGAGGGGACGGCATCAGTCGTGCGGCAAGAGGAGCGGTTGGCTTGACAGGATGGAGCGGGACTTGAGGGTCGGCGAGGCCGCCGTGGGTGGGTTCTGCGGAACCGGCGGAAGGAGGAAGTCTTGTGAAGTGCTGCACAGGGCAGGCCGTTGATGGGCGGCGGTGTTTGTTCGCTCCTGTACGTCAAGCCCTTCCGCCTCTCTGCCCAGATTTTCAGCACACCTCTGGACAGCTAGTATTTCCCCCTTAGTCTATGGTCTCAGTGAATCCAGCGTTAGCAAGTGAGTCATTTGAACACTTGGCAGCCTTGGGCAGCACTCTGCTTTCTGTTGTTTTCAGGAATGGCTTCTAGTGGGGGCAGGCAGTGCTACCATGTCGTAGCGCTTTGCAGAGGGTTGTCCTCTACGCCAGCAAGTGGAGGGCCAAGTCCTGGACATCTTCCCCCAGAGGAGATTTACGAACAGAGGTTTTGCCTGGAGATTTACAAACAGAGATCAAACTCCGAGCATCTTGTAGTGTCTGGGGTCAAAGTTGCAAGTGCTTGAAGAACTGGATCCCTCATCCCAGGTTCCTAGCAATACTTAGGTCTTTAATTTCTGTTTTGATTACTGTGAGTACCTAAACAGCAGTGTGTTTTGAGTCTTATTTCAGGAGTTTCAGTGCAGAACTTTGCTCCTGGTTTGTGTAATACTGTAATTTGTTGCCCAATTTCCTTTGCTAAGATTTTACAGACAATCTCTAACGCAGGAGCAGTTGTAAGCTACAACCTCAGTTCCTGGGTATTACAGTTATTTATATCTTAATGGATTTGTATATAATAACCTTTGTAGAATACTTACGTTACCATCACAAAAAAAAAAAAGAGTTGAATGGAGCAGCAACAGTTAAATTCAGTGACATAATTATGAAAGTAGCAGGATCAATTAGAGGCAGATGTTTTCCTTCTAAATTGTAATCTCTCAGTGCCATTTGCCCCTTCAGAAGTATGTGTACTTCTCTGTCCCTGTTGTTAATGTCCCAAAGGGGAATTCTTGCACTCCCTGTGTGCGGTTCACTTTCACTGGTGAATGGTGATTGAAGGTGTAAGAGCACCAACTACTTTGACGTGGCACCACTTCATTGAGTTCACATACCACACTGGGGATGTTCAACTAGATACAGATGTGTTAGTCTGCTGGCCTCAATTATTCTCTGAGGCTGGAGGTCCTAGCTGGTTCACGGAGGTAGTTAAGAGTGTTTAGCCATTGTATTTGACACCTGTCTGTAGTGCCACCTGATTATTTTATGACTCCAAAAGGGACATTGCAGAAGATGTCAAGTCAATTTCTTGAGAAAAGCTGTTCATCACTGGGCATGTTGTATGGAAAGGGATAGTAATATTTTTAAGTAGCATACAGGCTGTTAGGAAGAGAGGCTAAAGAATCCAGTCTGCATTGCTTGGAGGTCTTTGAAATCTGGGACCAGATCAAGTTAGAGGCAGAATCTTAATAAACAGTAAAAAAAAATTTATGCAGAAAAGAAGGAGCTAAGATTCAAGAGGAAATGGAAATACTGTTGTAATAGAATGGAGTTTATGTAAATACATTTGCAGCCAGGCTGTGTATGGCTTAAAGGAAACGTGTGTGTGTATATATATATATATATATACACACACACACACATATGTAATTTTGTTACATACTCTGATGCAAGTTTAAGAAGCAAGCTGTGGGAAAAAAGCTGACAGGTGAAGAATATAAAGCTTGCCATGACACACCCTCTCTTGAAGAGGATCATGTTCTGCTTGGTATTAAAACATCTTTGTGATACAATAATTGAGGACTATGAGGAAGTTGGTGGAAGCTCAGATATTGTAGAGACAGGCAACAGATGGCATAGAAAGGACAAGAGTGCCTTGCACATATATGCAATGGGATACTTTTTGTTAAAGAGAAATTATTATCTGAATGGATGTTCTAGGCCTGTATAGGAGGAGTAGAGATTTAGGGGTGAGTAACTATCTGACAAAAATGTTGATGACTGTCAACAGAGAAGAGGAAGAGGAGAAGAGCTACAAAAGTAGGAAACAGGATGATAATGGGAAGCTTTAGTTCCCCTCCTCCTTGATTGTCCTGCACCAACATGAAATTTGCCCAGGTACTAAGTTTTTAGATACCAAAAAACTGTACTTCCTAAGTGTAGCTTGTAAGAGTACTTCGTGGATGGCAACGCTGAATGAGAGCCTGGCTAGGAAGAATTAAGTTCAGAGTTTTCTGTTAAAAATGCCAACCAGCAATGATGTGAAAGTGATGGTAATCTGCTTAGACTTCAGGAGCAGTAAAGCCAAGAGTTGTTGTGGCAGTGTTTAATTTTACCAAGTAAATATTTATAAAGCAAGGGCAAAAATTAATAAAATGGTAAAGAGGCAGCCAAAAGTGTAAAATACTTGCAAGTGGCATATAATTCTTTAAAGACACTCTACTGAAGGCTCAGAGCCATTGCATGGCACCTGTCAGAAATGCCAAAAAGAGCTGAGTGGCTGACAAGAAAAGATCCTCAATAGAAGTAAAAAGACATCTTTCAAAAGTTAAAACTTTGTCTCCTAATAGAAAAGGTGGAAAAGCACATAAACTCTGTTAAACACAGTAAGGTAAGCCAAAAAGAGTAATGGAACAAGTTGCTAAATGCATGAAAAACAATTAGTAAATCCTCTTTGAAATGCATCAAAAGCAGGAAGCCTGCTGATAAGTGATCCATGCATAGAAGGAGTTTGTAACGAAGATAAAGTCATAGCAGAAGAGTGAAGCAAATTCTTTGAGCTTTGCTTCATTGAGGAAGAGTTTAAGTTGCTCCCCTTGCAGGAGGCTTTTTTTTTTTTTTTTTTTTAAGGAGTGAATATGTTGGAGAATTTCTTCCAAACTGAAGTGTCAGATTCTGTTATTCTGTTTGTGTGTGTATTAGAATAGACCGTTGGGAAGGATGGAGTAGATGGTAGGAGGTAATACTTATTGAAGAATTTTGAAGGGATTTAAAATGTGAAATTACTTACACATTGCCTGTAGTGTGTAAGGTGTTGCCTGGGCCTGCTTTGGTGCTCCAGGAATAGAAGGTGACAAGTGAGCTACCAGGTTTTAAAAGTCTCTGGTGAAACTGACAACTCCAGGATAGTAATTTTTGTTTACTCAGTTTTTGTTTAGCCAGGGATTAATGAATGGAATTAGTGAACACAGGTTAAAATGTGATACACTGACAAAGACTAGGCCTGACTTCTGTGTAGGAGTCGGGCATTGTGAGTCTTTTGGAATTCTGTAAAGGCACTGGTGTGCTGTGGCAGGAGTCCTTAAAGCTGTTCCAAAGTGAGATCAAATTGCTCTGGGTTGTATAGTCATAGTCAGTTTGCTCAATGAATGGAAGTTGCCAGTCGTCAGCCTTGAGAATCTGCCTTGGGTCTGTGTGGTTCAGTGGTTGAAGGAAAGGGTAGGTGGTGATGTGATGAGTTTGCTGATTGTGTTAACTCATTTAGTACATGAAAATCCCACAGACTGAACCACAAAGCCTGTAGACTAATTTTATATGGACAGTCCAGATACAAGCTTGCAAACAAAATTCAGTACAGACCAATATAAGTGTAATGCACACATAAGAGAACGTGACCTTAACTTTATGTACACAAGGATGAGGTTTGAACTGACTTGAAAATACCGTACAACACAGACAATCCTACCGGAAAAAATTAAGCTATGTGTCCAGAAATAGCTAAGGAGAGGGCAGGTTAGGAAGTATTAACAAGGAGTGAAAAATTAAATAGAAAACACTGTTATGCCGCTATAAATCCATTTTGCTTCCCTCTCCAGAATAGTGTTAGCCATTTTTGTTCCTTCATCTCAAAAAGGATCTAGTAAAAGTTGATGAGAAGGGCATCAAAGACAGGGGTATGAAAGAGCTTTTGTGAATGAGAAATAGCTTGGAAAAGAAGTGATGGAAGAGAATGTGAAGATGTTCTTTAAAATCATTAGTGTCATGAAGAAAGCAAATAGGTGATAGTACAGATAAGATAAACACAACCCAAATAGAACAATTGGAAGGCAGCTTCAAAACAATGGGAGTGTTTGTCCTGCATAATAAAAATTCTGATGCTTTTGGCCACTGCATATATATCAGGAATTTGCGTGGGTTCACAAGTGATTAGACCGTCTGTGGGAGAAAAACTTGCTGTGCAACTTAGCAGTCAGAACAGTTCAATATCAAATTTTGGGCACTGACTGCCCACAAAGAATTACTGCAGATGCTGATCAAGAATTATTGGTGAAAGCTGCAAATAGAAACCTTCACTGAGAAGCATAAGCTACGGTCCATTTGCAGATAACAGAGAAGCAAGACCATGTGTTGCCCGTTGTTATGTGAGCCTGGTGACATAAGATCTTATGAAACTTCCAGCAAAATAATGTTTCTGTGATGATCCTCTTTAATCTGTGCTTGTTACCCCTCAGTTTGTTAGCCTGTCACAAGTTACTGTCATCCTGAATAGAAGTGGTACTCCCAAAAAAATTCCTCCGATGTTTGCAAAATTAGAACCTCAACTTTTACTTTGTGGATCTCACATTTACAGTCACAGTCAATTTGTAGGTAATAAAGTAAAACTGATCACGTGTTACTTATCTCTGTGACTGCTTTGTAAAGAATTCCCTTTTGAAACTCTATTCATCAAAGGCCTACAGTGATTGTGATACTAAGGGCATAAACCAAAAGGTAGTGTTTACAGAAGTTTTATTATAGCTTATGGTGCCATAAACTGTGATGAGTATAAAACATTTCCTGGTTTGTCCTTTGAGATCACAAGTGCAAAAGGAAAATGGCAAATAAACAAGCCAAAGATTCTAGGTACAATGAAAGGAACAGATTTCTTGTGTTGCATATTCCTATGTATGAATAACATTATGGAGAAATAATTCAGTGTAATTAAATAATTTTACCTTAATTTTTTTTTTCAAAAGTTTGGTTGGAAGTGTGTAAAGCTTCTTCCTTGTATTGACTATGTGCGAACTCTTATGTTAAGGTTTAAACTAGATTAAAACAGGCAGTAAGAAAAACTATAATCAGAAACTAGTCGTAACTAATTGTTAGTGGAAATGAATGCATGTTAACAATTACGAGTTTAATATGTGCATGTGTCTATATATGCACACACAAATCTACATGTGTATAAATATACTTTACATATAATAGAAACAATATAGAGCACACACTTCTTATTGATAGACTGCAGAACAGTTTTAAAACCTTCTCTTCCAGTTAATTATGGGTATGTTTCCAATTTGTTGGGGGTTAATGAGAAGTTGCAGGGTGGTGGTTTGTTGGTTTGGGGTTTTTTTGGGTAGTGGGGTTTGTTGGTGGGTTGTTTTTTTTTTATGACCTGGGGAGAAAAGGAAAAGTGGTAAACAGTAACATAATGTTTGTTTTTTTTTTTTTTAATGTGTTATATACTGCAAGCCAAGCTTTCTGTATACTGGAACTCTTCTGACCCTTTTGTTTGCTCAGGGGCAGATTGCAACAAATGTGCAGCAGTCGCTAGTACAAAGCAGATGTTTTATCTTGTTGCAGCGTGGACAGAGGCATCCGGGGCAAATCCATCTTCATGTGGTGTGTTGTTTCACTCAAGGTGCAGAACCAAATTCTAACTAAATTATTTCAACGTTCAGCTGTTGCTGTATAGGTTGCTATCTTTCAAGAAGAGCTTGGAAATGAGACTTTCCATATTCTTGGCCTTGTAAAGAGTAGAGTAGGTTATATTTTGATAGTTTTCTAGCTAGTCCTCACAGGATTGTTTTGAAGCTCTCAGCATATCTGGTGTTAGGAATGGAGTTAAGATGTGGCAAAAGCAAATGTATTTAAATTTGTCCTTTAGTTTGAACCGCATGTGACAGTGGATATTGCATAACCTTTTGCTGTAAAATTATTTTAATTACTTTTAAAAGACTTACATGCTTGACATTGATATAGCACAAAAAAAGGAAGGGTTGCTTACAGGTTTTGTGTAAGTCTGAAGTGTGGTAAAGTTCTGGTTTTTTATGTGTGTGCAGGACTATATGTGACTTGAAGGGCAAAAAGGCAAAGTCTGTATTGGATGTTGCTTGAGAGCATTACAAGCAACCCTCTTACAGCTTTATCTAGGCAAGGCAATACCATAATTACCTTTATGTGCAGTTCGTGCACATATGTAACATGCATTTGGTGCACTGGCTCTTCTTTTGAGGTTCTTTGTTGAATGTTGTAGATGTACTTTATATGCAGCTGAGAAATTAATCCAATGGAAAATACTGAACTACTGAAATTAATTGGATGTGGCATGTAAATTTGTGAAATCAAAATCAGACACCCTTCACCCTCATAAACATTCAAAAATTGTGACTGCATCTTTAAAAGTTTAACAGAAATAAAAATAATTCCATAGTAGGAAAAAAAAAAAACTGGGATAGAAGACTAATGCAGCAGGATTTGAAATCACAACAGTGTTGCATGAAAAAGATGAAAGCAAAACTCAAGGATAAAATTGAAACCAAATATAAACAAAAGTGAAACTGACTCCATTGGTTTTCATTTCCCAGTTGGTAAAAATGAAAGAATAAACACAGAGCAAAGAATTATGAGAACTGAACTTGAAAAAATATTTCAAATTTATTAATTTTATTTATTGGTAAATTAGACTTCTATATGGCACAGTAGGAAGCAGGAGTTGCTGGTGTCCATGGTTTATGGAGGTACCAGTTTTCCCACTTAATGGATGGGGAAATAGCCTTGCAGTATGGAGAGTGACATCTTTAGTCACAGAAGTAATGTTTTGAAGTGCTGTGACAAACGTGTGTGGAAAGTGCAATGGAGATGATGACAATATGTTGGAAGGGAGTCATCTAGTTGGTAGGTACACTTAAATTTTATTCATGCTGAGATTCAAGTTGTTAGTATGGTCAAGTCTGAAAATAATTGGTGGGCTTTTTTTTTTTTTTTTGCTCCCCACCTTTGCAGCTGTCCATCCAGGTCTGAGTCAGATCAACAGAAGATGTTATCAAATATTAACTTCATTGATGACATGAAGTGACTGAATGATTTCACTCCATTCCCACACATCAATCAACAGTTAGAAGGCCTTTTTTGACCTTGAGAATGAGAAGGTGAATTAATCAAAAGATGTCCAAATGTTGGGTAGCTGTGGAATCTTGAATGTATATTGTCTAGAAAGACCTGCTTCTAGGCTGTGTTGACAAAAAAGGTTACATGTTGAGGAGAATCTTCGACAATTCCTGCTCTACTGAAGCTGTACTAGGGTGAAATGAAATACTTTAATTCCAAAGGTCTAATTCTCACACACTGCATTCAAGCATTATAAAAACTAAATTCTTTGGATGCCAAAAATGTTGTGGAGATTTGAGAATAATGAGGGAAGCTGATGAAGACTAGCTTTGTTTAGTTTAGTAGTATTTATCTGGCTTAGATGAGAAATGAAGATGAGTTCAGTGGTCTCACTCTAGCTCACTAGTATTTTAGGCAACTTCCAAGATGGAAATAGCTGCTGCAGATCAGAAATTGATGCTGTTGGTCTGTGGTCAATACTAAAACTTTTAAGAGTGCATTTTTTATTTGATCCTATTAACTGTTTGTATCTCAATGTGAAAATGGCTTACGACATTCATGTATGTCCTGTGGCAGTGGAAAAGGTAGCATTGTCATTAAAGTTATGTGTTTCAACAAGCATTAGTATTCAGCATTTAGTACTCCTCACCCTTTAAGTGCAAACCTCTTAAGTGTATGTATAAAAGAAAAATGTTTCTCTCTGACATTCTCCAGTGTCAAGCATATCTCTGTAATAACTAATTCAATTTAATTTTTGTGCTTAACACATCTGCTCCTTTCATGGTGCTATTTTTGTAACTGTAAATAACTGCATGTGACAGACATGTTTCGAGCTCACAGTGTGGATGATTCAGAGGATCCCAGCCCCCAGGTCTGTGCCTGCTGTGGTCTGTTTGTAAAGAAACTATCTAAGTAAGCAGGAGAGTGTTTTCTGTTAATCTGAAATAGTGTATACTTTTCTTTAATGCTTTCTCTTGGAAGTAAAGGGGAAAATGCTTTCTTGAACGTGCTGGTTTTGGTGCTTGCTGTGAGGTTAACCAGGGGAGGTTTGTATCTTTTGCTCTCAGTTCTGCGTGCTACGCTAGAGATTAGAAGTTCGGGTAGCAAAAGTATAGGTGTGGATTAGCTATTAACTTCGGTGGTGGAAACTGCCCTTGCCCAGACAATAAAATGAAAGCTTTAAGCAAATATTAAATCACACTTTAGTGTAGTGTGCAAATAGTTTTTGCTGTGTGTTGCAGAACAGTATGTTATGCAAACAGAGGTAGCTGTGAGAAACAAGCCCAATCCAAGCAAGGTTGATTACATCAGGTGCAGGTCATGGCCAGTGAATATGAAAAGTCTTCCTTGAACACGTTTCTCTGTGTTAGCTATGTGGAATAATTTTTCTACCTTTCTGAGTGCCTCTGTCAATGTCTTCTCTGCAGTCCTGCCTGAACCTCAGAAACTGCAAGTGTGGGAACACTGAGATTAAAGACTTTGGTTTTACGATGCCTGCTTTTCTTATAATATAGCATCCTATAAAGTACTGACATATACTTAGAAAGAAAAATGAATGCTAGGCAGGACATGGAGATGAAGTCTGCTTCATGCTTAAAAAAGTATTTTTACAATTTAAGATCCTGATCTTGCAGATACTCATATGTGATGTTGTGCATGTTAAAATTTTAAGGGATATCTCCTGTAAACCTAGTCACAGAGCATTTAAGAGTGGTTTAGTCTAACAGGGCCACGGAGTGACTTAAAAATGCTGTTGAGTTGTATCACTATGATAAAAGAAGTGATATTTGATAATTGTGCAAGTCTTAATAGCCTTCCAGTTTTCACCAGGCTGGAAAATTCTTTGTGAATCAGGTGTCAAATACTGAGTTTTCCTGGCAGCTTTCAGGGCTTTGTCTTGTGTGGAAACTGACTGAAACAGCTAAGCAGCAGCAGCAGCTATTACATGCGAGGATTTGGGAGTGGATTTGTGTGTGAGCACTTAATTCCAGAATAACATTGCTTTATTGGGGGAAAACTGCTCCCCACTGCAGGGAGTTAATTATGCCCTGACAAACATCCAGCTATTTTCTTGCTGTAAACAAGCCCTTCCCAAACTTGTCTTGGTGAAATCCATCTCACCACCTCTCTTCTGGGCAGCTTTTTGAGGAAAAGTAGTTAAACATCCCAGATTCTGAAGTCTAATCTTGATCGATAATCAAGTGTACCACAGAGGAAATAAATAAGGTACCAGTTATGGTGGCTTTTGAGACTCCTGGTGGAGGTGGAGGGTTTTCTGTAGTCTTGTGCTGTTGACTGTTACTTCCATAGATGCATTGTCATCTTGATGCCACCAGAATCAGGCATTTCTGTCTTCAGTCCAGACTATACCTCGGAAACAAATAAAAGAAACCCCGAGGAAAAAAAGTCTTCCTTTGAAGGTGAAAGTAAAGCAATCATATGTTTTATTGCCACCATACTGTCAGACACTGATGTTTGTGCAGATCATTGTGGCAAGGGTACTGCAGAGATGATCTTTAATAATGTATTTCTTAGGAGGCTGGGCCAAGCTCCCAGCTGATACAAGTCACTGAGATGCTAGACATGTGAATGAGCTCAGCCACAGACATCGTGTTGAAGTGTCATGATAACATTCAATGTAGGAACCAGAGCAAGGGAAATTTTATTGTAGGCATTGAGAGGTTGAAGTGTTATTTCATTAAGGCTAAGTCCAGAAGCAAAAACCCCACCTTCTTGTTCTGTTACATTAGAGTAAGATGGCTTTAGTTCAGTGCATTTCTAGTTTGCAGATCCAAGGACTACTCTTAATGCCTGAGATCGCTGAAAAATAATAGCTGTGTCTTTGCTGCTGAGGGAGAATAAGCTTTGCATAGAAACCAAAGGAAAGAGTCTGTTTTGATGTGTAATGTCTGAATCCCAGCCAGGACGTGTTAACACCCTTTGGGTGGAACAGAAATGCTATAGGGCTGATGAAACACACTCTATATACAGTACAAGCTTCCATTGTACGTTTTCCTGGGCATTTTTATCATGCAGCCTGCAATGCTGATTTCAGTATGTTTGAGGTATTTGCTGCCTTTGTTTTCTTTGATTGTTTTGTTTTGGGTTTGTTTTTTCTGTCTGTTTGTTTGTTTTGTTTTGCTTTGCTTTGCTTTTTCTGGGAATGTTTGGTTGATTGGTGTGTTTCACCCACTGTCCCTTGAGGACACAAGGGCTTTTCTTCCTTCTACTTTCATATATATCTTTCTTGGGTCAGCATCAAAACAAGAGGCCATGCAGAATTCTTTCCACTACTTTGCACCTTCCTACAGCCCAAGTTGGGCACAACCTGGCCCCTACGAAGCAGGGACTTGGGAAGCTGTATAGCTGCTGCTAGCTTGACTCTTCAGTGCAGCAGCCTGCGTTCCCAGGTGTTTCACCATCCAGTGGAGCTTTCCCCTTACCAGCCTTGTTCCTGTCTTAGCCCTGCCATGTTTGGTTTTGGAACCTAGGAAAGCAGGTGAAGTATTTCTCACTGGTTGCCTGTACAGGTTCTTCCTTGTGTCTTACACCAGTCTGTCCAGGATCTGCACCCTCCTACCCTACCTGCTATCCAGTTCTTGGCTTTCTGTCATGTATTGATGGAGTTTTCCCCTTCTTGCAGACATCTGAGGAAGTAAGATACCACCTTTCGTGCTTGCATTGAATTATTTTTCTTGGTCATTAATGGATAGGAAGGATATAGGATGCTCATGATATCTTTGTTGCTGTCACCAGAGTGGTAGGAAAGAACAGGAAAACTGTTGTCATTACTACAGCATAGATCAAGCATTCCAGCCAATACAAGAACTGTTCTGTGGCACAGTGGCCATGGCATGTACTTTAAGGAAAGTAAGGCAAGAGATGCTTGGTGATAAGCGTTTCTGCAAGCAAAGTTGTGCTCCTTCCCTCATCCATCAATAGGATATCACTGACAGAGTATTCTTAGGGAACAAAAGATGCACCATTACATGCAATTAAGAAACGAGAGAGGGTAGGTTTTGTTGTCTGACTATCCATGAATTCAGAAAGTTTTCAGTGCCAAGAGCTTCAGGATTTTATTTTGAACCCTTAACCCTTGTACCTCTGAGAACAGAAGTGCCCACTTTTCCTTGTTTGCTCACCCTACTTTAATTACATGTTTTACTGTTGGCTTAAAAGAAAAAAAAATATATTTGCATAGTTTGGGGTTAGCAGGAAGAAGGCGTATTAATTCTACTGCAGCATTAGTGGGGAGATTGTCCTCATGGCAGATGGGAAATGCACTGGGCAAAGGTCTGTCTCCCCGTGGGCTACAAGCAGGCAGCTTTCAGATGTCTGAAACTGGAGCAGCTCTGAAAGTGCAGTTCAGTTGTCTGTGTTTCAGTGTCAATCTCACATTTACGAAGTATTTCTGAGCAGGGGAGGTCAACAGGTTTTCTTACCCATAAAAAGTCTCTGTGCCTGACAAGTTTGACATCCAAGCAGGGATTTGCTTAAAGTACATAGGGTTAAACATGTATTACCTTTGATAGGGGTATTCACAGTGGAATTGCTGAAAAAGGTGGGCCTATATGCAAAATTCGATTTGAAGGCAGGGTCTGTACTGTGACCAAGGGAGGGAATTTTGCTCCAAGTACTGTTCCTTAAAATAAGATCATGTTTCCTTGTATCCTGGAACAGTCCTGGCACAGGGACAAATACAGAACCCAGTTCTCTGAATCCTAAAATTAGCGCATGGTCTCATTTCAGTGTATCTGTTTGGTCACACGGGGTGATTGATGCTTTTCTGAACTGCGGCAGCATTAACAAACAAAGGGAATGATTTGGAAGTTCATCAGCAAAGCACAAGATAACTTTCTGAAAGCAACAAAAGAAAATATTGTCAGTTCTGTATTTACAGAAAAAAGAGAAGTTGATAACATAGAGTGTTCTGCAGAGGTCCTTTAGGGAGCAGATGTTTTTTCCCAGCTCTGGGCAAAGGCTGTAACCTCTTCACAAATGCATCTCCCAAGTATCTTATCCCACCTTACCATCTCACAACCATTAATAATATTCCCATATACTGGCATATCTTTTAACCTGGGTATTTTGTGAAGGGGAGAGAATCACATTTTCAGATTGATTTTTTTCTTCCACAGAAATTAACTTTAAAAAAATGCCAGCAGACATAGAGTAGCCTGTCTTTTGGGGATAACCTTTGTGCCTTTCCAGTTACACAGGTGCTGTTGGAGCAAAACCGAAGCGGCAAGAACATCTTGTACTGCTCACATTTAATGCCTGCCTTGCCGTTGCTTTCACTTTCTGTCTACTGCTGTAATTCTAGTGAAGAGCTGCTCATTCTCAAAGGTTACACTTTCTGTATGGCAGGAGTGTTAGCTCAATCAGGGTGAAAAACAAAAGTCAGACTGACTAGATTGCTTTAGCAGAGAGTAGGGAGAGCTACAAGCCCTTCATTGATCATTACAGAGTGGAAGTATTTATATACATATATAGACTGCAGCTATCCCATCTTTTCTAATGTCTCTTTAAAGACAATTAGCTCTTGAAAATAACTGTTGTTTTTCTAACATCTACTGAAAAATGGATGAGTGCTGCAAGTTTCTTTCTTAAGAGTTGCCCATAAATAATCTTAGAAGAATGCATCCTGAAGTATAGAACTGAAATTCAGTATGATTTCTTCTGTCTTAAGGAGGCTGTGGTGACAGCTACCTTCTCAATGCTCTTTGTGTTATTGCTCCTAAAAATGTTGTTAGACCTGTGCTTCCCTCTCATATGCTGTTATGACTTCACCTGTGTCTGACTTGGGAAACTGGCTTGCATTGTTCACTCCAGGCTGCTGGTGTAATTTCCTTGTAGAAAGCTCCTTTTCAGGTGTAATGAGTGGTATTAGGAGCAGTGTTCTTGACCAGCTTCTTCCTGGTCCGTGTATTCCTAATTGGGTTACACTGGCTCTGGCTTCAGCAGATCCTATACTGGCTGCCTTCTACAGTATTCTTCCTCCAAGACATGTCTTCAGGAATAGGACAGATTATAGCTTGTCAGGG
This sequence comes from Psilopogon haemacephalus, assembly GCA_013396835.1. NCBI lineage: Eukaryota > Metazoa > Chordata > Aves > Piciformes > Megalaimidae > Psilopogon > Psilopogon haemacephalus. Next base: position 834,894 of record VWZI01005954.1, read on the forward strand.
GTAGCCTCCACCATGTTTTTTTCAGTATCTAGGACTAGAATGAATAGTGCAGTAAATAACGTTTCAAAATCCATCATAATAATCCCTCCATCAACTGGCATCAACACATCTGTGGCCTATGCTTCCAGTGGCTTCTCACTTCAAAGAACTGCTGTTGAGTTGGAGTTAGTGTCTTACAAGCTCAGCACTTGTTTGGGAGCAGTTTTATTCATGTCTTAATGTTGTTGATTCCCACCATCAAAACCAGAATGACCTCTGCCTACAGACTCCTATAAGAAGGCAGATGATAGAAACAGAGAGAGAAAAGGGAAATGATATTCACAGTGATGCCAACCTTAATACATTTGTAGGAGGCATGGTTTAAAATTGTGGTTCTTGAAGACTGACTGTCTTGTTAAGAACAGCAACTGTTCATAAAATAAATTCCCAGCAGGAGGTCCTACTTCAGGGTCTAAATGAGCTCCTCTTTTCTTGTAGGGCAGGAAAATGCTTTCTTAAGTTCCATTTGCATTAGCAGTTGATGTGTTTTTTGGTCATTATTCTTCCCTTCCCCCACCATGTGACAGCTATAAACCACAAGAGAAAACGAACAGGAATTAGTATGAACATAATACCAGAAAGTTCGACTACAACGGGAGTGCTGTTTTCCTGAGCTTACCACAGAGAGATGCAGGAGGTCAGTACTGTCCCAAGTTTGAAGCTGTGGTCTAAAGGCACAGGACCTTTATTAGTGGTTTTGGATTAAGGAGTTCCTCTCTCTGTCCTCCACAGCTGCTCCTTCCCACTCCCATGATGGAGTGCTTCTCCTTTTGATTATGCTGTCGCAAGTGTCTTCGAGCAGGATGAGAGCTGTGATCTGAGTTCAAACAGACAAAAAAAGCCTTACAGAAAGTGTCGTTGCTTGTAAGCCTGCTGAGTTCCGTGGTTGATTTTCACAAAGCTGCTTGTGCAGAACAGTGTTGGAACGCAACAAAATTTGGATGGCATTAAAGGGCAATGGAGTGCCAGGTGCTCCTTTGTCACTGATGGAACTGCAGCTTTCCCCTGCAGCCCAAGCAGGCTCTGCTCCTCTCCTCTGACTGTGTCCGTCCACCAAGTCTTCCAAGATAGAGGAAGATGGTCCCAAGTGACCCACAGCAGGCATTAGGCCATTTTTTTCCTGATTAACTCAAGTGTGAAGGTTCAGGCTGGCAAAGGCAAACAGACTTTAAAGAGATTTGTTTAGGCCAGCTCAGGAGTTCATGGCGGTGGTGAATTTGGTGGGATCTGGATGCCTTGGCAGCTCTGAAATTACTGGTAGAAGTCCACTTGTCCTGATACAAAAAAGTACAGACAACTGCACATAGCTTCTTCTACATGTAAATGTGCAGAGGAAGTGCGGTGTTAACATTAACCAGGAATGTGAGATAGGTGCTCCTAGTTTTACAGCCTGCTTCATATTCTATATTTTGATGCTTTATTCTCTTTGAAAGAATTGTCTGTTTCTGCTTTTTCTTTTCTGCTGTGTAAACACTGGAGAGAGGTTGGAGTGAAGGAACTTGGCATGCCTGCAGTTTTGTATGGCTCACCTTAGTTTCTGGCTTCCTAGGTTTGTTTTATGTGTTCTGATGGAGAATGAAGCTGATGTTAGGTGCTGGCCCCTGAAAATTTACTTGGTTTTGATGCTGATTTTGGAGAACTTTAAATGCCTTTACAGACTCAAATGACTCTTAGCCAATCATCTGGCAGAAGGTGATTGTCCTGCTGCTCACTGATGGATGGACTCCAGGTTCTCCCACCTGGAGCCATCTGAATAAAACTCCAAATTGCAGCCATTAGCCCCATTTAGAGAGAGACAGAGGCTACTTTTAAGGCACTGGAGAAGATAATGTTTCTTTATAAATATGGCAGGTGGTGTTTCTTCCTGTGTAAATCCTATATTTGAGATCTCTGGGGAGATGTGGCACCTTCATTTCTCACAGGCAGTTGCTCAGTAGAGCTAAGTTGGTATTTTCATCACAAGGGTGTTGTTGATATGCAATTCCCAAAAACGCCACTACATCTTAGCACAATTGTGGTTAGTGCGGTTCTGAGGCAGACAGGTCTTCTTCTGAAAACGTCAGGCTTTATTTTTGACACCATGTGCTCTTAGAAGAGCAGCGTTGTGTTTTGATGAGCAGAAGCATGCTGTGCTTGCCCCTCTGTGAAAGATGTGCCCCCAGAAGATGCCCATTGTTCACTCCAGCTGGACATCATTGCAGGTTATTTTTAGTTGGGTTTGGTTTTACTTTCAGATCAACAGATCTTGGGAGGCACTCCTCCCTTCTTTCTGGCCAAAGCTCTTTTCTGATTACCTTGGATTCATTTGCCTTGGTGTGTGTGGTTGACGGATGTGAAGGTGTGTGTTGGCAGCTGCAAGGTGCTGGTCCTAGAGAAGTCCCAGGGTGCTGAAAAGGAGATGAGTGCTGCAGCATCTGTGGAGGGGCAGCTGGAGAAGTCCCCGGGGACATGGGAGGGAAGAGAAGACTGGCATGACTGTGCTGTTTTGCCCAAGCCCTGCTTCTTTATAGTAGCAGTGTTGACAGGTTTCTTGTCTCCTGAAACACGGTTCCTTGTGCACAAAGACAGCTTCTGTTTGCTTGTCCCATGTGGGATTCACTGCTGCTGTCTTCAAGATTTTACTGCCTTCTGTCTAATTTGTTCATTCAGATGGGCTTGAAATTTATCTTAGGGGCTCATTACTCAGAAGATGAGTCTCACTGCTAAATGGGAGCACTCATATGTAGAATTCTGAAGATGATGCACAGAGTTTCCAGGAATTGTCTTGAAGTGCGTGCATACTTAAAGATATCTTACAAGGAAATGCATCTTAGATGATCATTGAATCTACTTTGTTTCTTCCTTGACAGACAAATTAAAATCTGCTCATGTTTTCAGTACACTGCCATGTGCATTTTTGAGCTTCAACCCAACATGTATTAGGGGAAGATCTGTACACACCCTGGGTATCATGAGGGTAATTGGTGTCAACTAGGGAGGGCTGCAGCAGCATGGCCAGCTACTCACCACCATTACCAAGGCTGAAAAAACTACACTTGCATCAGCCTTTCCCAGAGAAGAGCTACTCTCTTGCACAGAGAGGATCTGTCAGATTCTCAGAATGGCTGTTTCTTTATGTCTGATGTGAACATAGTTGCAACTATTTTCTGAGCCTTTTGTAGTCAGTAGAAGAGGCTACAGCTGAAGCTCGAGTGACCAGCTCCACACAGTGTTAGAGAAAAGTGTGTTTGCTAAGAGATTAGTGTGAGAATGGCTGCTGGTAAATTGTCTGAACACATCAAAGAACATTATTGTTGCACTCAGGTTTTAATTCCTTATTAGTTTCAGGAAATACATGTCCTCAGAGCAATGAGAGGAAACTTTGAACGTTTTTCTTCCTCTTGTGCTGGGTGTGGGCTTGGTACTGCCTAATTGTTAGTCTGTCTGATGCCTGTACTCCCATAGGAAGCAAGAACAAACCCATTTACATTTGTGTCATTGTCGTGCACTTTCAAATTCGTGGCCCACTCATTTTTTTCCTCGTTTTTATTTTATTTCTTAAGATCAAAGGTGACAAGAATAGCAGAAAAGTTAAGAATGATGCGGAGAACGCAGATGTGAAGAACAAAGAAGAGAAGAAGGAGTTGAGCCCAGTGCAGAGGGGGAGAGGAGAAGAAGCCTAAATGCAAGTACTTGAACATGGAAATAATGGGTTGCAGGCTGCTTAACAGGAGTTTAATGTGGTGCTTTCATCTTCATCTAGTGCCAGTTGGCATTTTCAGAACAGTGCCTGAGACAGGTTAATGTTTTTAAAATTATCTGCCTTGAGTTCAAGACTTTGGACTCTTATGTCAATAATTTACAGCTCTAAACAGGGAAGTGGCATCAGGGTCACGTGTGTATGTGAGACAAAGAGAGAGAGGGGGGGGAAAAAAAGTCAGTTTGACTCTTAAATGAATAATTTGGTGGTGCAGTTGAGGAGGCTTTAAGGCTCTCACTTCCTAGCTAGGCAGTATCAAAATGTAAAATAGCAAGTGGCTGAGCTGATCAGAGAAAACTGGAGGGAGGGGCTCAAACTACTCTGCCAGAACCAAAGTTGTCTGATAAATTGCTGTTGTAAAATGTTTGGGATTTTTTTATAACCATAGTCACGTTTATGGGATAGAAGCAGCAATTTGAAAGTGCTGTCATTAGCATTTTAGCTAGTACAGTGATGCCTCTTGAATGTGAATTCCTCTGGTTGTATCTTTTCTCTTGGGGCAAAAAAGGTCTAGTGCAACTGCTGATATGTGGGCCAAAAAAGAGATCTTGTCAGAAAACTGAACTATTTATTTTGTGGCCACCTGTGTCAGCAGACAAGCTTTTGCTAATATGATGCACCTTCTTCAGGTGAAAGTTCTCCTAATCCAGATGTATCAGAGTTCTCTGCCATAGAACAGGTTTTATCATCTCAGTTACTCTTAGAGGGTGCTTATGCACAGATCCAAAGTAACAATTACATTTATAATTGTTCAATGCTTGCAGAGCTTTAGTATGTCTGTACTGTGCTGTGATAGGGGAACTGCCTGGGAGTTCTGCCTGGAAAATCAGTAATTTTGTCCCTTGTTCCCTGTAGCTTCTTCCCAGGTGGGTGACAATGCCTGTCGAAAGGATGCGGATGCGCCCCTGGCTGGAAGAGCAAATCAACTCTAACAGGATACCAGGGCTAAAATGGCTAAATAAGGTAAGGGAGGTGCATGCACAGGTGTATATGTGTGCTGTAGAAGGGCTTTATAGTAGTGCCTGAGGTTTGGATAGGTAAATCAGCTCATTCCTGGTTTTTGAAGGGGTGGCATGGGGAGGAAAGGCAAAGCTGAATGCTTCCTGCTGAACCTGTTCCTCCAGACTTGCCTGCCAGATCTGAGCCACCCTGCTTTAGCCTAGTGGATTTGTGACTCCTTTGAAAGCATTTTTCAAGTCTTTGTTGCTGGAGCAAGAATTTCTGAAGACTCAGCTAGTACCTTTTTTTTTTTTTTTTAAAGGCTGGGAACAGGTAACTCACCAAGTAGCATCAGAGAGATATGAACAAAATGCTTTCCTGAGGTGGAAGGCTATATTCTGTGTTAGACTGGGTTGAATCAATGATCTCCAAATTCAGATTGGTGTGAGTTCTCTGAAACTTCTCAACCTGGGACAAAAACATGGTAACTTTCCTTGTCAAACCTTAATATTCCTGGTGCTAAGCTCTCACTGGGAGCTCTACACACAGGAGTGGGATCCTAAATGGCCATGTCCAATTTGAAAGATTTTTGATTGTCTCAATAAAACCAAGGAGCATATTTGAGACTTTGAACAGCAACAAATTCTGGAAATACTGTGTGCATTCACCACACTGAAAATCATGAAGCAGTTTTGGCTACAGAGACTACTATCAAAATGGGTGGACTTGAGTCACATCAGGTGCAGAAACATAGTAGGAGCTGCCACTCTGATGAAGACACTGATCATGTTAATCTGATGTTCTTAGAGTAGTAGCTGTGGTGCTCGGATGTTCGTTTTTAGAGCTGAAGAGTGGCAGTTAGACTACTAATTTTTTTCAGCTTTCAAAGCTGTAAATGCTCATGAGTGTAAAATTATCAGGAGCTCTTTAAATTTTAAATACAAATTTTGTTTATCAGGAACTTCCTGCATCAGTGAGTCTCACATGCTGTGGCAGGGTAAATAAATACTGCTTTATCCATTCTGTAGTTAGCTGCCCTGTGAATTTGAGTAGGTCCTTGTTCTTGCATAATAGAGTCACAGCTGAAGAGGAGGAAGAGACCTGTTTTTTGGTGTTGACTTTGTAATTTGAGTCCCATGTTCAGATTCTTCTCCTTGAGTATCTCTATTGCAGTGTCAGGTCTTTCCTGCTGACAGCCTATTTCAGCTGTCCTTTGCTGGGCATTCCTGCCCAATCTTGAAGCAATTTCCCTGCATTTATTAGGGCACACTAATTCAGATTTAAGCAAAATACAGTGTTGTCATCTGTAGGTTATGTTCACGTAACCTTCTTAGGTACACCTCAGGAAGGTACTTGCCTGTGCAGTGTGAAGATGCTGTCTCTGTGCTAACAGCTTAATTCTTCCAAGTTCAGCTCACCAGCCCATAATGGCAGCTTGCAAGGCATATCATGCTGTTTAATGTTTGCAGCCCTCTGATCGTGTCGTTAACAGCAGTTTCTGCCTTGTGTATCTGGCATGAACTGTTTGCGTGCAAGAGCTGTGGGAGACTTTATGCTTAGTTAACATATTCTACATTGACCAAGGCTTGTCTCAGAAATATTTTGATTTTTTTTTTCCCTTGAAACAAAGCTGTGGCTCCTACCAGAAAGAGGATGCTAGGCTATATGGCCTGCCTTAAAGTTTATTAAACTCTGATTTGGCATCATTCTGTGTTGGCTCTGTTGTGCTGAACAAGCTAATTGCACCTTGCAGCATTTTTGTTTAAAAATGCTTAGACATTTTTTTCAACAGTGGATCATTAAACCAAAAATATTTCTATTTATACTGTAAATCTTGACCATAAACAAAACCATGCATGGATGGAATCAGTGATTCAGTGTCGTGTGTATCACAGCCCTTTCTGTACTTGCGCTCAACTGTGGAGGCTGTAGGATTTGGGGATTTGTGTATTTTAATCAGAATTTGACAAAGAAAAGGCAGTTCACCATACAGAAAAGAAGGTGGGTTAAATTAGCAAGAGAATGGCACTTGTGTGCACAGTTTTTAAGGAAATAATATTTAAATACTAAAGAAACTGTTACCATTCTGGGCTGGCCAATGGGTTTCTCTTCTTGTGGAATTTCTCCATCTGAGAAGAGTTAAACCTCTCATTTAAAAATGACAAATCATGTACAGTTAACTTACCTAATTCCTTTCCCTCCTGTCAGCTGATCACATTATACCTCCTGTTTTGTGTTCTCCAGAAGAGACTCCTGTCTATAGGGCTTAAAAAATAAATTCTTTTTACCTCCCTTGAAAAATATCATCCTGCTGAATGGCATGAGGGAGGAAAGGAATTTACCTTCCCAGACAGAGAAAACTGGGAGGTGTGAAGGCAGTGATATAGTTCATTAGAGGGCAGAGCTGGTGTGAGGAAGGGAGTAATGAGAGGTCAGTGTCCCTCATGGATCTAGAAAAGGAAATTAGAATGGAAACATTCAGAGTAGCTGTAACAGGAGTCGAGAGGCAACCTGCTGCTTTGATAAGTGCTTGGAGTACTACCCTCCAGACAGATGCTGCTATTTAAAATTTGTCTTGTGACTTTCTAGGTAGAATGTGATCTTGTGCTCGTTCACCTGTTTGAAGCATTCTGCAACACTATGGCTGCAAGCATCTGATACTATTTTCTTCTTCCTGCCTATTTCTGAGAACGTCTGACACCTTTTCCTTTTTGATATTCCCATTGGAATTGGCAGCAATTCCTGTTAGCTTTTGTGAGTTGTGCTTTTCACTTTAGGTGAGGCTAATTTTTTAGCAGAAACACAAGATTGCCCCACAAGTGTGCAGCGATGGAGTGCTGTACCAGCAAGGATTGATGAGCCTTTTCCTGTTAAGGTCATTACTAGGAAGTATCAAGTGAAGAAAGTTATAGGTAAATGTTTGGTAATGAGTGAGATTTAAAAATAGTATTTAAATAAAAAGCATCTGTGTAAAATAGGGAAGAACACACAATCACATGGTATTACTGCAATCAGCACTCTTGCAGGATTTCAGAGATTAGGTATTTGATATTTGATGCAAGAATCTGTAATTTCTATATAGGTATGTTAAATTATATTTATTTTATATTATATGTGGCTTCTATGGTTTTAAAAAAAATATTACCATTTTCTGTCAATCTGTGTGCTGTGAGACGTCTGGGGTTGGGAAGAACTTCCTGTAATGGACAGAAACACTGTGCCAAATACTTAGACTGCTTTTGAGTGTCCTGACCTTCCTTTGAAGCAGTGAATACAATTGATGATGGCAGGATGCTGTAATTGGAGCCTTGTTTGATCTGCTAGGTCCTATAGAACTTGAATTATCAAATGGAATATGAAGTCCATGGTATAACCGCCGAGGCATTGTGTAGCATGATTCAAACCTCCCCCCATCACTGAACATAAGAAGACCTTTTAATCTGGTCAGTTGTTAAAGTTCCTGTTGATATAAATTGCCTTCTATGGAAGTATGACTGTTTCTGTATGCTTATTGTAGTCTGTGGGAGAGTAAAGGCAGGGAAGCTTATTCTAACTGATGAATAACATTAGTGCTGTGGGCCACAGGATAGTGGAGCTGAGGCTCTCTTTAGACAGTTTCTACTTGGGGAAGGAGGAGAGCCTCTCTGTAGGATGATTTAACTGTATAGAGGGGGGAGAAGTAAGGAGGCAAAAGGCATGTGAGAGAAGTTACGAGAATAGGTTAAGAGGAAGAATGAGAGTGTGAGTGCTTGAAAGGGAATGAGGAATGTGTTAAATCTGTTCTTTCACCAAATTAAAGAGAAGGTGAAGCCAAGCGAGAAGGGAAGAATGCAGTCCTGAACAAGTGAATGCAAATGAGGGAAAGGATTGAAGACAAGAGTTGAAGGACAATACAAAACACAGGCTCAAAAAAGAAAAGACCACATGGAAAGGAAGGGAAATAAACCTTGACATTAGTGAAATATGAACCAGTGGACAAGAAAGAAGAGTGGTTGTTGGAGGAAGGGGAAAGGGCAGAGGATTCATTTCACCCAACAAGAGACATCTACAATGCAGTCATTTAAATGAGAGCTGTCTGTCTAGAGTTATTTACAATCAGTGGAGAGAAATGGGCTCTTTTGGGGTGCAGTTCCCTTGGCAAAGCTCAGGTGGCCAGCTGAAGAAGAGTGCATTTTGCCCTGGAAGTGCTTTTCTCTTCACAGACTGAGAAGTGGATCTAAACCTCTACTGGTGGATACAGCACAAGATGTCTTCTTGTGAAGTCAGATAAGATTTCTCCTAATAAGGGATTAAAAAAAAAAGTGTTGTGGAGCAAACTCCTTGTGCACAGCTTTGCAGCAAGGAACATAAAGAGTTCTGAAGCAGCCCTTTGGGTCAGGACGAAGGAATTTGTTCTTGTGTTTTATTACATAAAAGTACATCTGATCCAGCATCCATCTGGCCTGGTATTCTGTGTGCTAAGTGTTTGTGGAAGTAGTATAGGAAACATGCTGTTTAAGCTCTGAAAGTGATTGGAGACACGTCCCGATAACATCTTTAATAGTTAGCAGTGTGCTGTCTTCCATGAGCTTTTCTGATCCCGTTGGAAATTAGTTTATACTTCCGCCACATAAAGCATGACATGGTTTATCCACATGTTGTGTGTATAAAACTTAATTAAAAAGCCTTCATTTGGATTGCTTTGAATGCACTTCTCTTTGGCCTCAAGTTTCTAAACTAAAATATGTTCATCTGTCTTCAGTGTCACCGCCTCACGTGAATGTCTTGTATGTTTTTTTTCCCACTCTGGAGAGATGTCTTCATTTGATACAGTCACATGTCCATTTGCTTGGCATATAGATTTGAGACATCCTGTGCTAGTATTTTACAGACTGAATCCTAAATACCTTGAAACAACTCCGTTCTTGCAGTTGTTTTGTTTCATACCTAATTTTTCAAATCATAAAAGTGTCTGTGCTGCCAAAACCAGCCTTCATTTGACTGTTTAGAATGTGCGCACTGCATGTTTTCTCCATGCGTCAGCTTGGAAAGCTACCAGGCTCATTGTCTCTGAAGGGGCTTCTGACTATTTCTTATACTTAAGGCTGTATTCTGCTCTGTGATGCTCATGGATATTTTGCTGTTGAGTTCAGTGATGGCAGCACTGGGTTAGAAGGAAGCAAAACATTTGCAGATGCTGGAACTGTGCTTGTAAATAAGTGTCTTAAAGTCATCAGAAGATCCTTCAAGTCTATCAATATTGACATTTCCTGTTTGTTTTCTATTCCAGGAGAAGAAGATTTTTCAGATTCCCTGGATGCATGCTGCAAGACATGGGTGGGATGTTGAAAAAGATGCTCCCTTATTTAGAAACTGGGCAATTCACACAGGTATTGGAACCATCTTCCAACAGGACTAATTTTCACATTGTTTTTCCTTTTAAAGTTACATTTTCCTTCTTCTCTGCTTTTGCTAATACAGAGTGAATCCAAGTTTGTAGCTTTGTGAGACGCTGAGTGGTTTTTTTCAAGGCCTGCAATACTCTCCAGCTTTACTGAAGTGCTGTAACTCGCTTACATTGAGGAACACAGTGAAACTTAATTGATTTAGATGTTAACAAGATTGGGTTCAGAACTGTCGGGAGTAGAGCACACTCAGCACTTTGTAGACCTGGCCCCTTAGGCTTTTTTTGCCTTTCTATGGATTTGAGCCAGACATAATAAAGGTAAATGCTGTGCAAGCTTTCCCACATTGTTGTGGGTTCACATCTGATCTGCAGTGCCCTGGGTCTTTCTTAAGCAGAAGCTGTTCATCATGTGTTCTAGAAATGTGCATGGGAATGAGATCACAACACTGACTTGCAAGCTCAGCTATTGTTTGAATGCTTGTCATGGGAACCAAAGGCTGATACCTTGCAGTTAGCCTACACTGTTATTAATTCACTTTAGGTTTTCAGTTGCACATCATCCGTGCCTGACTTTTTTTTCTTGCTTAGGAAAATACCAGTCAGGAGTAGATAAACCTGATCCAAAGACATGGAAGGCAAACTTCCGTTGTGCTATGAACTCTCTGCCTGACATAGAAGAAGTGAAGGACAAAAGTATAAAGAAAGGAAACAATGCCTTCAGGGTGTACCGGATGCTGCCCTTATCTGAAAGACCTTCCAAAAAAGGTAAAAGGGAAACCTTGTGGAAAACAGTGCTGAGGGCATTGTTTTTAAATGGGGGCCCACAAAATGTGCCAGTTCTACTTCTGCTGTGCAGCTCAGTGTTTTATTCAGATGTTCCCTAAAACTTAAGAACAGCTATATGAAAAATGGACTGCATTCAGTTAAGAGAACAAGCTTCTTGAGAGAGAGGATCAATGAGATGTGATACCCCCAAGCTGGTGGTGAGTGTAAATTGTGTTAGTTCTGTTAAAACTGATAGAGGTACTGTCAGATGTTGGTCCCAGATCACCTTCAGTCAAGGAAGATTCTCAGAGGGATAATAAGTCAGTACATGTAAGTCTGTAGGACTCATTCAGAATAAGTCAATGGCAGATGTGTTGGTAACTTCTTTTAAGCACGAATAGAAATAAACTGGTGCTCCATTGAGCTGAGTGGGAGGAGTATGTTTTCTACTTAGAATATTGAACTGCAAAACTACTTTTTTAGTAGCTACACTAGGCCCTGAAAAAACAGCCTCCACATCATAATGGTGAAACGGGAAAATCTGTTTGAATCCCCAAATTTAGGGGTTTAGTCTCCCACCTGCCAGGAGAAGACCTAACCACCAGTTAATCTCATGAGTGGTTTCTTACAGAGTAGAAATACTGGCTTTGTTGTGGCTCGTTGGCTTCATTAAGGCTTCATTTATGGTTAATGGAGTAGAACGATTACTTCCTTAGTCCTCTAGTATCCTCTAGTATCTATGATTTTTGGACATAAAGATAGCCTGCACATGAAATGCACAGTGTTCCTCTAAAATCCAAGCAGCTCACCTGTAGCTCAGTTTGCTGCTTTCTTAAATGGAGAACCAAAAGAGACCACTTCCATTTGAGGTTGTCATGTTATGGGTAAGATGGTGATGTCTGCATGTCTCAGAGTCCAGGAACTGGACTCTTACTGGAACAGTTTGACCATATTCACTTTAGCCACTTTCACTGCCCCAATAAGGGCTTGCACTGAAAATGGTTCAAAAAGTTAAAATTAATTAAAAGGTTTAATTTATTAAAGAGACAGATACAACAATTTGGGGTTGCTGCTAAGTGCATTAACTGTAAGTGATTGAGCTCGAGTGAATAAATCCCAGGTTACAACCAACAAAGTTGGGGACACAGATCCCTGCAATAGCTTCAATATATAGTAGTAACGTAGTAAAAGTTAAGGTGTGTACTGAAGGTCCAATTCTTATCAAGAAAGGTGTCCCCATATTGGGTGCAGGATCAGGAGGAACAAGCTGCTGACTGTCCTCGTCGCTGCTAAATCCACAGTCCCTCACAGCTGCCACTGTTGCTGCTGGTACTGCTGTCCCAAGAAATGATCCTGCCATGTCTTCATTCAGGCACTCTGTTTTGAAGTTGAGTGTTTCTGTTGTTTTATCAGTTCTAGCCAAAACAGGGCTGTCTTATTTTCACAATACTTCCGCTTCCAGCTGCCTGGATCATCATTTAGTGTAAACACTCTTGGTTGTAAATTACCTTGGTCCTGAAGCTCAATAAATTAACTTCCATTTCTGTCCCGTGGTAAGCTAGGCAGTTATCCCATGAAATCCTTAAAATGTGCAAATTATGAACTCCAGCATTTTGGGGCAGAATCATACTGTGAAAGGGAGATCCATCTGCCAAAGTTAGAGCATTTGCTTTGAGGCTGTTTAACCTCTTGTCGGTGGTTTATTTTGTATTTTCAGACATATTTCTCTGAACCTGTAACATTGTAATAGATTCCTCTCATAACTGTAAGAACTAGAAAAGTTCATCATGAAAGCTGAGATTCTGGAGATGGAGGCTGTAGCAAAAAAGGATTCTGCAGCAAATCCAGTTACTATAAAACTAACTTATTTTGGGCCTCATGTGTATTCTGACATAACCTTTCTATGTGGCATGTGGCTAAAGTTTTGTGTGAGGGAGAGCAAAAGACTTTGGCTGCAAATATTTTTAATTCTCAGTGCTATCTTGTAGTATAGATGGGAGAAATTCCTGGGACACATCTGTGCAAACAGTGGGCTAGAGCTGAGCTTGCACCAGTAAGTCTGAGCTTCCACATAAAGGTCTTGTCAGGTCAAAGCAGAGGTCTGCCAAAGCACATGACATTTTGTGGGGGTTATATGCTGTGTGTTTTTTTGTATTCTCAAGTCCAGTCACCACTTCTGCATGAATTACAATGTATATTTGCAACCCCTCTCAGGTTGTTTGTTGAAGTTTGTTGTGGTCTCTTTTCATGTTAAATCAATGAATACTCTCTTATAGGTACAGTGAAAGCGTCACAAATGCAATGGGATCAATACTTTATTTTTTTTTCCCTTGAAGAGTATTTTTCTTTGTCTTCTTTAAGTTTTAACAGGCCTTACTTTGCTTAATTTGTCACTTCCAGCTTTTTCACCTTGATTTTTTTACTGCAGTTGCTTTCCTTAGTCCCATTGTGCTTCTTTTGTAGCCCTTTAAAAACAAAACACAACACCAGAGTTTTTGAGGTGAATTGTTGACTGCCTAAGCCTTAATAGGGTTTTAAAAGGAAGTCAAATGTGCTATCCCTTTACTAGGATTTTCTGCCATTTTGGGGCACGTTTTGGGGCTGTTTGTTGGTGAATATAGAAAGCACACAGGATTTTAAGAAATTTTCCTTCTGTTGTTGCAGGAAAAAAAACAAAATCTGAGAAAGATGATAAATTGAAACAAATTAAGGTAAGAATTGTCTGTTCAATAGTAGGAGAGCTTGCAAAGGCAGTCTTGCATATTTTTTTAATAGCCTCAGTGGCATATTGTGGTGGATAATTGCAAACCTCCCATGGTTTGGTTAAGTAGCTACGGTTACATGGGATGTTAGAGGGGGGGTTACAAACGTGAAGGCTGTTAGAGCCATGACTGACGTCATCAGTTAACACAGCCCTTGTGTTACAATGCCTGGAGGTTGGAAAACTGGCAGCCTTGGCAATACATTTGCCATTTGTTTGTCTGTGTAAGTAGAAATACAGTAATTATGGAAAGAATGTTTCTGAACAATAGAGCTACCTTTTGGAACAGTTAATCTGTGTGCGTAAGGCATTGGAAATTCATTTTTGTTTGGGCATGGGGGAGAAGTTCTGTCAGAGCTACACCTACTGCTTGTGTTTTGTCAGTTAGAAGGCCTCACTTGTGAAGCTCTTCAGTCACTACCTGCTCAGGCTGAGGTTAACTTTCCCTACTAAGCATGGCGTTCCCTAGCTTTCATACCTCTATTGAGGGCCTTTATTAGATGGTCAGAATTATACATGGGCAGCATTCGGTCTGCCTGCCATTTTCTTTTAAAAAGCTAAATCACAAAGATTTCAGGCTCTCGTGGTTGCATGTAGCAGCCATGTCTCCAGCAGAAGGGCAGCCCCTGTGAAGGGCTGTGCCACTTATGCCCAGTCACAAATTTTGCACCTGCTGGCCAGGTAAACATGGAGGTCTGGGAAAACTCCTCCACTAAAATCTAGTTTGGGAGGCAGATACTGTCCCGGTGGTTGTGATTTGTGGAGTTACATGTCAGAGTATTGTGATTTTTAAATTGTCTTAGAATGGCTGAAAAGTGATTCCTTTATCTGAATCACACTGGCACATGTACTTATTACCATTACATGTCTGATGGTAGCCTGTGTTCAGAGGAAGCCAGTAAACTTTGGTCAGAGCAGAGCATCTTCTGACACTATTCCTGTCTGTTTCCCTTTAGTCTGAAGTGTACGTGAGCTGATCTCCAGATCAGGCTGGATTTTAAAGTAGATCCTTGTTCTGTGCTCAGCTACTGTTAGACTGACTATTGAACTGAATGCTATGATAGAGAATTACTGCAAATGCATGTTGCTGAGCACTGAAAATTGCTTATAATTGCTTTGCTTGGTGATGTGAATTGCTGAGATCTGAGTTGTGTGTTCTGCATTGAACACCTTGCAGTTATCCTGAAAGCCTGTCTTTAGTGAAGGTGAGTGGAAGGCTGCTTCATGATCTGCCTGGGAAACACAACAGGGTGAGGGAAAAGCTGAGGATCTGAGTGCAGATATGCAATGGGACCTCAGCATAGCAAGAGTCTTTCAGAGTCTGTCAGCAACCACTGATGCGGGGGAAGAGCCCTGACAGACCTTGCTGAACTTGAGCAGTGTGCTCAGAGCACTCACTGCTTGGTCCTGTGGTTGTAAGAGACCTGGGCTTTACCAAATCTCTGTTCTGTGTTAAGTAAGGAAAGCTGCAAATATGTCTCCCCTGTCACAGACAGGTCTACCACTGGACATTTTGGTCTCTCCAGTAAAAAAAAGGAGTTCTCAGCAATGGGAAGAAGCTGTAAGTGTCAGAGCAGCCCCCATAATTTAGATTGAAACAAAGAGCTGAACTACCTGCCTGATGCTTATTTTTTCCCTTATCTTAGATGTACCCTTCTGACTTTGCATGCAGGTCCTCCTTGAGACTTTTGAAATCCAAGTGACACTGTTTCCCATACATTTAGCTTAGACTAGACATGTGGATGCTGAAAATGTAGATGTTTTAACACCAGCTGTGACAGTGTCCGAGTCTCTTTGATTTGGCACCATCACCCAAGATGCAGATTTGTTTCTGCAGCTCAAAGGATGCTACCACAGAGAAGGCTGTCTGTAACCAAGCCACAGTAAAGCTGAGCAAGGTGCTGCGTGTGCAGCATTCCCACAGGGCTGCTTTTATTTTTTGTCAATGGGGCATTGTACAACACTAGAGGCTCAGGTCTCCAGTGTGCAGTTGTGGGTCCCCAATGAATCGGTAGCAGCTAATTTTATCTTTTCCGGATCTCTATGTCTTTGACCTCTGTTGGTGCAATCAAAGACCTAATTGCCATTAACACTACCTTTGCACCCTTCTGAGTGGCCTTGGGACAGGGTGCGTGTTTGCCTTCCTTAATGTCTAGGAAGGTGCAGATTTGTGTCAAAATGACAGGACTTTTTGAGTACATCACAATCACAGCATGTGGCATTCAGGACAAACCTCTGTCACACTGTCCCCAGTTTTCTGACCACATGATGACAATTCGTATGGTTAGCACTGTGGAGGGCTGACACCACAAATCTTGCCCTGCCCTTGCCAAAACGCTTTAGGGCAGTGAAAATGAGCGTGGTGTAGAATCAGATCCAACTGGTAGGTCTGCACCTCTCTGTGGATGTCTTCTGGCAGTGAGGTAAAACATGCCTTGCAGTGAGATAGAACATACCTTGTAGGCCTGGCATGGCCAGCCAAGGGTAAAATGAGAAGACTTTAGACTTTGTAACTGATAATCCTGTAAGGGAGGCAGTACTAGAGAAGAGGTTGGACCTGTAGGTAATCCTTTAAATGTGTTTATAGCTTTTAAAAGAAACCTTGAGTTTATGGAATTAAACATTTTGGTGTCTATTCTGAAGGGAGTTTTTTAGATTCCCACTCAAGTGTACCAGACCACCAGAGGTGCCTCTTGTGGAAAGCTCAGTCTATGTAGAACAGGTGGTGTTTTCCCAACACTCTTGCCCTGTGGTAATGTTTATGATGTGATGTAAAAGCCTGTATGTAGTGTAAACACTTTGGTTAGCTTTCAGGCTTGCTACAGAGGAAAATTAAAGCTAGAATTTAGTTACTATGTACAGAAGCTAAAACTTCCTTTCAGAGAGTGCTAAGAGATACAGCATGTTTGAAAGGCAATGAGGGTGAATATTAATTAGAATGTTGTTTTAAAACAGTGTTTCTTCCAAATGTTAATCTCCTGTAGTAAATAGCACACTAGTTGCTTGCTCCCTAAAGGCTTACTGTAATTCTGAAAATTAAAATTAGTTTTCATTTCAAAGCAGATTTGGAAATGGAGTAGACTCTGGCTTCTTCTCTGAGAACCAAAATATTCGTTCTAAGACTGTGCCTAGCAGACAGCAGGGGGTATGTGGCAGGCAGAAGATGATTTATTACTGTCTCAGAACAAAGAGATGAACTGAGTCCAGTCCTAAAATAAATCAAACCTGACCCAACTGTACTGTTTTCATTCTAGCAAGAGCCAGTTGAATCATCTTTTGGGATTAATGGGCTAAATGATGTCACTTCTGACTATTTCCTGTCCTCCAGTATAAAAAATGAAGTTGACAGTACAGTGAACTTTGTAGGTAAGTACTCCTATGCTTTTCTTATACGCAAAGCATACAGGTGATTTTAAAAAACCCTTTTGACTCGGCCAAACTCAGTTCTTTATCAGCATTTTGCTGCCACAGTTGCAGTCAGGTCGACTCATTTTTCACCATCTCAAGCAATGCAAGGTCTTGATTGCAGGCCAGCCCCACCACCTTGCAGAGACAAAAACCAGTGCTGTGGCAGTGTGGTAGTTCTCCTGAGAGCAAAACACATACTGACATGCCCAGTATCTCTGTACCCAGAGTTTTTATCGCAGAGACTAGGGTTGAAGCCAAGGAGAGAGAGATCAGACTCCATAGACAGAGAGACATACTGTCTCATCTATGTTTATGTCCTTGCTTTTATACATCTCAGTAAACCTATGAGTGAAGTGGCCGTCACCACTGTTTTCTTTTCACAGCCTATAATCCAATTTTTCTCGTTAAAACATTCCAGTTAGCCTCAAACCAGCACAATTACACAAGCTTACTCCGCAGGGTAGTTCTCAGCTATGAGGAGACTGTAGCCAGTGTCATGTGGGAGTTAAATGGCAGTTGGATGGAGGTTTCCCATTACTCAAATCAGAGGTTTGTGTAGGATACTGTTTTATTTGGGAGTTTAAAGTTGCAGGCGACATGGGGGAACTTCATTATTTTACTGGCACCTTAGTAGCAGAGTTAACAAGGATCAGTAGAGTCTGCATTTAGAAACTGGTACATTAGGACTTGGCTGTCATCTCAGCATGTGAATAATTGGTTCTCAGTAGAATAATTGGGCTGGTTTTTGACAAGCTGTTTTTTGGCTGAGGTTGTCACTGCAATGAGGGCTCCTGGAAATGTGACCCATATACCATTTCGTCTAGAATTCTGCTTTTATATGATGAAAAAAGTGTTTGAAGGGTATATTATTCTTCTGCTTGGAGAGATGGCAGAAATTATGTGCGGTGACTATTTTTGATGCCTGTTTCTTAGGTCGCAGGGCTTTGCATAATCATTCCTCTCAAGTACTTCTGTGGCTGAGGAGTTTGTGAGTAGTTTTCCTCTCTTTATGGCAGTTCATTTTAATCAGCTGTTACTTTGTAAGAGTGTTAGAACATCAGCATTGTTCCTACGATTACAGAGGGTTTTTATAACTTGAAGGAAAAGCACAGCAGTACTGCTAGTGCTTCCTACTTACTGACTGACTCCTAAACGAATCTGAAACACCCCAGGCTGCTATGCAGTCCTGGGGAAGAAGCTTTGTACACTTTTGCCTTATTTTACAGCCTTAAAGTCAGTCAGAGGTCAATTAATAGCAGTCTTTGGAATATACCTGGTGTTCCCCAAAATCCACTAGCATCAGCAAGAGTAATTTTGCTGCATACATCTTAGTTTCTTACAGTGCAGTGTATCCTGAACTCCTATTTGATTTTATGATGAGGTAAAAGCATATTGCACCTTAGAGGATCTCAGTAATTTACAGGATAGGACCTGTGGTGACAACATCAACATCTATGAGCACTCCAAGGTCTGTCATAGAAATCAAGCAAGAGGTTCAGAGGAACAGAACTGAATTTGCACCTTTTTAAGGGCTTTCATTTTTCTGGACTCTCAGAATCTATTTTCAGGGCTAGGACAGCAGGGCTTGGAAGGATAACTGTCACCCATTGTTGTTTAATTAATGGCTTGTGAAGTGTATGCTTATCCAGACTGGAAAGAGAAGTCCTTATTTAGGAGTGCAAGTAGGATTTTAATATAAAGATGGAAAAGGTTAAGATAGATCTCTTCTGCAGAAAAGTAAGTCAGCTGGAGGGATGGAAAGACAAACAGCACCTGCAGTGTTTCTGAGGTATGTGTAGCTCATGAGAAAGTTGTGGCATATTGCCCAAGCGAGCAATAATTTTTGCTGTGCAAGTTATCTCTTAGGGTGGGTAAGAATTTGTCCAGTACTGAGGAGACAGATAAAACAGTGCAGATGGCCTGCTCATACCCTGACAGAGTTGCACAATATTGGTTTCTCCCAGATAAAAACTCTCCATGTGTGCTCTTCTCCCCACACCCCACTCAGTAAAAAGCTGGTTGTTTCAGAGTGAGGAAAAGTGCAATTCAACGGATGTTAAATACCTGAAACAAAACAGTAGTAATTGTAGTGATTCAGCTTTTAATAAGAGGACTATCCAGTAGGTGTGCAATTTCTTTTATGCTGGAATTGTTTGATAGAATACACATCTAGGTTTGGAGGATTTACCAATGGTTACCTGATACTTCCCAAAGCAAAATGGCAGGTAGCTTTTCTCTGGGAGAGAAAAAAAATGTCATTTTTTTTCTAAAGATAGAAGGCAGGAGTGGGTTCTTTGTATATACATGTGCATTCATCTTAGTTCACCCAGGAATAGATGCTACCTTTTGCCTTTTTTAAAATCAGTGATTAGATTATTTGGTTCAGTTAAGCAGTAGATCTTGAAACTCTTCATTGCCTCCGTGGGTCTAGAAAAAAAATACACTGTCTGAATTTCTAACAACATAACACCATATTTGTACAGAATGAGATCGCTCCTTTTGAAGCTTTATGTTCCAGTGAATATCTATAGTCCTTCCCCCATCTCTTGGGACAGCTGTGAATTCAGGTTAGCCATCCACTGAGATGTGTCTGCTTCTGATCTAGCTGGAGGCTTTCGGCTCTGTGCTGGATTAATGCAGTTGTCGTGTGTGCCTTCTGCTAGGATCAGCTGGGAAGTTGTAGCAGACAGAGGGAGTTGTCTCAAGCACCTTGAGAGAAGTGAGACTCTGGCCTTGACCACACTTTTGTGTTGCTCAGTAACTTAGTACCTTGGTTTATTCTCCTGCTTCAAAAAGGTGTTGTGTAGCACACTTAATGTCTTCAAAGCCTTCCAGAACATTTGTAAAGCATCCGTGGTGCCTTCACTTTGTAGAAATAAGTAACGTTCCTTTGGTATTAAATATCATGTGCCCGGGGTAATAGGAAAACTCTGCTTATAACTAACCAGACTGTAGCTTTCTGTCACAGACCATGGGGATTACAGACTACAGGTACAACCATGTTTTCTCCATACCATTAATGGCATTGCAAGGATCAGTAAGAATAAGCATCTAATTAAAGGAGATTTTTTTCACAGATTCATGTCGTGCGTAAATTAG
Organism: Psilopogon haemacephalus; assembly: GCA_013396835.1. Taxonomy (NCBI): domain Eukaryota; kingdom Metazoa; phylum Chordata; class Aves; order Piciformes; family Megalaimidae; genus Psilopogon; species Psilopogon haemacephalus. The sequence goes on from VWZI01005954.1 coordinate 855,030, forward strand.
TCACACCATGTTTTACGTGACCATGTGGCCGGGTTTTTTTGCATGCCAGGTTTGGTGCATAATTTACATGACAGCCTCCAGAGGTCATGGGATATTGGCAGCTTGCTAGGTGGGGATGCTTTCCCAGATTAGGAAAGAATGCTGTGGTTCATATGTCCTGGTAAGACCATGCTTGTGGGTGGAGGAAAACTGTGGCTGTGGTCCTCCCTGGGAAAGCCTCTGGACAGCTGGTATGTCAAGGAGGACTCAAGGGTATTATGTGCAGGAAGCCAGGGGAGATTTAGGCATTTTCAGTTGCCACAAGTGAGGAAAAAGTGTTTGTGAAGGTGAAACTAAATAAATCACACAGTTTCCTTTAGAAGTTCTGTTGAAAGCAGGTGGAGGGCATGGAAGGAAGTGCTGAGTGTTCAGAACTCACTTAGATACCAAGCAGGCTCCAAGGACAGGCTCTTAGAGGTCCAGCAGGGTCAAGGAGTTATGAGTAATTAATTTTAATTTCTAACCCCAAGTTGTAGGACAGTCTCACCTTGATGGCTGCAGCGAGGAGCAAGTGATAGTTGCCAATCCTCCTGATATTTGCCAAGTAGTAGAGGTGACAACGGAAAGTGATGAAAAGCCTCTCAGCCTGAGCCAGCTGTACCCGCTCCAGATCTCCCCTGTCTCATCCTATGCAGGTAAGCATCCAAGCCTTTCTTTACACTCTGGTTTTGGAACTGTTTAAAAGTCACTCGGGAAGAGGGGCAGCTGGCAGAGATCCAGAAATGCCTATTTAGGTGGTTTGTGCATTTTTAATGAAATTGGAAAACCAGCAGCCCTCTACTCATTTTACTCAGCAGGATCTGAGACTGGAAGTGTAAGCTGCAGATTTTAGCCTGTGACTAATGGAAAAATGAGAGGTCCTTTCATCTTTTATTAGCACAGGGTATTTCTGCAAATACTGTGTCCCACTTGCTTCCAAGTTACTAAAGATTAAAGATCTTTTCTAGTACACCTACCTAGCACAGTGGACACACAGAGTACTGAGGGCTGCACTAATGGGGTGTGTGTGTGTATATATATATAATGCAAACATGGAGCTGCAGGCCCTGGGGGAGTAGATCTGTCTTGTTACAGTCTGCACACTACAACAGCCATATAGCAACAGATAACAAGTGGTCTTGCAAGCAGCAAAGCTGTGGACTTTTGGCTTCCAGCATCTGCTTTCTATTTGGATTTTCTGATGGCTAGAAAGGGGTGAGGTAACAAGCTTTTGCCCAAGTCAGGGTGCTCCTGGTTTCTCTTTTTTGGCTTGTTTCTTATTTTCATAAAACCAGTAGGAAGTTAAGTCTTTGGTACTCATTTATCCCTTATAAAAGTCTAACAGCGTGTCCAGAAGTTCTTAGTGAAGAAACAGCAAATGCACGTGTGGGCACACTGTATAGAGTCTCTGCAGCCACATAGGCCTTGTTTCCATAGGAAGCATAACAAAGCAACAGTTGAAAGTGGAAAAAGTTTCAGATCCAACCTGCCCTTCCTTTTTTAACATGTTGCTAACATGCAAGCTTCAGGAGACTGAGTAGAAACACAAACGTCATCAAAATTGCTAAGGTCCAGGTGGATAGTGTGGTGTTCTTTTGAATAGCCTCCAATGTTAGCCTTACACATGTTGATAAATGATTATGCTTCCCAGTGTGTTTAGTCTGATGGCCAAAACATTTAGAAGGGCTTTGCAAAGCATAAGGCAGAGGAATGAGAGTGCTTTAAGTTACTAACAGCTGGGAGATGAGACCTTTGAAATATTTGTCCTCTTTCCAAACCCTTCTTGCAAAACTTCTTCAGTCTAGATGAACCTGACAGCGATGCATTCTTTTAATCTCAGCTACAGGATCTAAGTTATTGGAATGCAAACAAAAGTCCCTGTCTTGATCTGGAAGTCGTAGTGGTTCCTTAGACTGGAATGATAGTGAGGGGTGGTCTGATGACAGGAGAAACATGCTGACGTGGGCAAGTCATGAGCTACCTCCCTGAAATTCAAGGCAACAAGACTGCAGAAGAAAAAAGCATAACTGAAGAAATTCTGCTGTATCTTTGTTGTCTTAGTATTCTGATTGCCTTTAGCTGTCCTAAATTACACCAGGACCTGCTAGCTTGTAATGCAGATGACAGTTTCATCTAGTTACTCTAGATAGAGACTAATGAGATGTAGAGTACTGCAAGAGTCTGTCTAATATATCAATGAACAGAAAAGGTTTTGAAGTACACACTTGAGAAGGTTACAGGTAACTTCAAATAGGGGACACCAGTTGATGTACTTGAGGGCAGGGCCACCATCCAGAGAGACTTGGAGAGACTACAGGAATGGGCCAGCAGAAACATGAAATTCAGCAAGGGCAGGTGCCAAGTCCCATGCTTGGGAAGGAAGAGCCTTTGTAGCAGTAGAGGCAGGAGCTGGTGGGATGGGGAGCAGATCTGCAGAAAGGCAGGTGGGGCTGTGAGCTGAATGTGAGACAGCAGAGCACCCTGGCCAGAGAGAGGACCACCAGCTTTCAGGAGCATGGTTATCCCACTCCACTCAGCACTCGTGCCACTACTTACGGAGTCTTTGGTCCAGCCTCAAGCCTCCCAGTCCAAGAAAGATGCAAACAAATGAAAGCAAATACAGGGAAGAGCTACCAGAATGAGCAAGACCTAGAACATTTACTCCATTAGGAAATACTGAGAGAGTGGGGCTTGTTAAGCCTGGAGAAGAGATGGGTTTGAGCAGCTTGCTCCTGCCTGCAGGGTTGTCAATATAGAAGGCAGAGCCAGACTTTTTACAACTGTGCATGGTGGAAGGATGCAAACAGCAGGCATAAACTGGTACAAGAGAATTGGGTCTAGGTGGCTATAAGAAAAATTACCATCGTTTTCACCTCAAGGACAGTCAGGCAGTGGAGCAGGGTGCCAAGAAAGATTGTGCTGCTTCCATCCTTGGTTTTGAAGAGCTGACTGGATAAGGCCCCAGGCAACCTGATCCAGTCTTGTCCTGCTTTGAGCAAAAGGTGGGACTATGGACCTCTTGAGGTCACTTCTAGCATGAGTCATTGCATGAATCTTTTTTTAAAAAATATACCATGTATTTGCTTTAAGGCAGGAGTCAGGACAGAGATCTGTGGTTTATTAGAACTCTGAAACTTTTGGGATGATCTTATGACTATTTCTAGCTTTGTCTTGCTCCACACAACCTCATACAGGAGAACCACAGAAGCCCTGGCCTGTGCTCATGTGTTACTAGGTAGAGCTGCCTGCTCTGTCAGATGCAACTGCTGAATGCCATAACAGCTGTGCAGGAACAGTCTAGCTCTTCTGAAACAGCAACAGCAACAAAACAAAGCAGCCTGAGGTATCAACTGTCCTACAAAAATCTGCTTTATTTCAAACTCACTTCTAGATCCTTTCTGAGGTTACTTAGGCAAATGATATGAGTGGCCCTTCTGAGTTTTCTCATGTTTCCATTGACGTCTATTAAATCCATTTTTTAAAATACCAGCGGTGTTGTCAGCCTCCTCTTGTGCTGGACACTGATTGAAATAACCTTCTTGATTGAAATAACCTCTCTAACTTTCCATGCCCAAGTGGCTAGCTTCCCTGGCTTTGCTAACTATAGTGCTATATCTTGCTCAGCATTTTGTTATGTATAAACACCAAGGATGGATTCCTTCTCAGCTGCATCACTCTCTTTTTTGTTGCCACATGTTTCTTCATGTCAAGGAATATCTGTTTCTTGTCTCAATATGGATTCCTCTTACTGCTTTGCACAGTTTAATTTTTTCCTCTCCCCCCCTCAGTATGGCTTAATTATCCAGTTTAATCATCTTGAAACATCTGTCTGCCTGGGTCAGTGAATGAGAAGCCATGCAGAGTGCTAACTTCATAGGACTTTGAAGATAGATTTAATGTTTCTGACTGTGCCTGTGTTGACTGCTCATTGTGGCAAAGGCTGGTGTCAGAGAGGTGCTGGCTTTGGAAGTAGTAGTCTGAAGTAGGTGAGCTGTCTGCTTCCTTGCTTCAGAAGGACTTCAGGCACAGTTTAGATCCTGGGGTCTGAAAGAGCAATTCAGATCATTGGTTTCCATCCCTCTACCTAAACTGAGTGCTTAGCCAGACCTCAAGAGGTGGGCTGGGTGCTTTGCTTGAAGACAAGCAAGGTTATGATCTGCGAGGCACAGTCCATGAACCTTAGGGCTCACATCCAGAGCAGAGCATGAGGCTGCTTTCTGGGAAGGCAGGATCGTGGTTGATGGTTTCTGGGGTGAGGAAGCTCTGTCGAGCAGTCTGCATTGGCTAAAATGCATAACGCAGAGTGGAGAACAGAAACTGGCACTTGAGAGTGCCTTGCCTGCTGCTATAACTCATTCCTTGTGAAATCTTGTGATTTCTGTGTTCCTGTTGGCTTAGGGCATGGACAAGCCCTGTTTGCTCATCCTTGGTGGAGGAGCTGAAGAAAGACATCTTCCAAATGCTGTTGATAGCCTGATAGATGCTTAGAGTTATCCTACCAGGAAACAGGACACAGTGGTTCAAAACCTCACTATCCGAAGGGGACCTGCAATTCAGGCTTCTGCTTTTTGGGAGAGGAATCTTGGCACCAGGCAGCTGTGCTGATGGCAGCAGCCAGTGTTGCATTGGTCCTGAAAAGAAGGATTTGTGCCCTCTCAACTAGCCCATCGGCCAGGAATTGAGCTTCAGACACCAGGAGACCTGTGTTCAGACACATCTGGGCTTGAAAATACAGCAAAAATTCCTGGATTTCAGGCTGTTTGGCAAGGGAATGATGCAGGGGCAGAAGTGTGACCATCCTGCTGGAGCTGTGCTTCTGTATTTGTGTTCTGGTTGAAGGGATGAGGGTGAGAGAGGCCTTGTGTGGCAGGGGGAGGTGATTGGACTGGAGATAATAGCATTTCTTCTTGCTTGAGTGGTGGCTGAAAAGTTGAGAAATAGGCTTGGGGTTTCTGGGCATGGGTGGGAAAAGTGAAATGAGATGCAAAGTATAACAACAGTAATAAAGTACCAAAAGTGACAACAAATCCTTGAGACAGCAGGCTGAGATAACAGTTTATGAAACAAAACCACGCTTACTTCTCTGGGGTGGAGTTGTTGGTGGTTTTTTTTAGGGAGATAAAAATAAGGACTTGGACAGAACTTTGCCCTTTTCCAGGCCTGGAGCTGCCAAGAGAGGGTGAGGGAGTGTCAACTACTTGTGGGAGGCTTTTCCCTCTGCCCAGAAATCGCAAATCTACTGCTTTCCTCTTCATTGCCATCTGTTCCAGAGTATAACATGACAACCATGTGGATTTACCAGAGTTGTTCAGCTGTACTATGTAGCCCTTGGATTTCTATTGCAGTGACAGGAGGTCCTTGCTTGTCCCTTGTTTTTTGGTAGTTTGTCTTGACCCTGTGTGCTTCCGCTTGTTAGAACTGGATAAAGCTGCTCGAGATGAAATTTTGCTGTTGCAGGCAGAATATCCTGAGTTTCATTTTTTGTTTTGTTTGACAGAAAGTGAAACAACTGACAGTGTTCCAAGTGATGAAGAAAATGTAGAGGTAAGTGTCTTCTGGATTTTTAGCACTGCAGAGCAAGTTCTGAAGAACAAGATTCTGCAGTGTTCTACCCCTTTTCCATTTGCAATTCTGTCCTCCTGTGGAATATTCATTTTAATAACAGCTGGGGGATTAAAACAACCAGCAAGATTCAAGGGTAACGGACATTTGGATTATTGTTGCAGAATGGACATCTCCGCAAGTTCTTTTCTCGTCTGTACAAACTACAAGGAGATTAATTAGCATAAGATGTTCTGGAGAGCCATCAATAGCGCCGGCTACTGTGTTAATATGATGCACTGACGTTGTTGGGTAGTGAGTATTTTCATAGAATCAGCTAGGTTGGAAGAGACCTCCAAGATCATCCAGTCCAACCTATCACCCAGCCCTATCCAGTCCACTAGATCATGGCACTAAGTGCCCCATCCAGTCTTTTCTTCAACACCTCCAGGGATGGCGACTCCACCACCTCCCTGGCAGCCCATTCCAATGGCAAATCACTCTCTCTGTCAAGAACTTCCTCCTAATATCCAGCCTGTACCTCCCCTGGCACAACTTGAGACTGTGTGCCCTTGTTCTGTTGCTGGTTGCCTGGGAGAAGAGACCAACCCCACCTGGCTACCACCTCCCTTCAGGTGTTGTAGACAGCAATGAGGTCACCCCTGAGCCTCCTCCAGGCTAAACAACCCCAGCTCAGTCAGCCTCTCCTCATAGGGCTTACGCTCCAGGCCCCTCACCAGCTTTGTCGCCCTTCTCTGGACATGCTCCAGTAGCTCAACATCTTTCTTGAATTGAGGGGACCCAAACTGGACACAGTATTCAAGGTGTGGCCTGACCAGTGCTGAGTAAAAGGGAAGAATACCCTCCCTTGTCCTGCTGGCCACCCTGTTCCTGATACAGGCCAGGATNAGTCAGCCTCTCCTCATAGGGCTTACGCTCCAGGCCCCTCACCAGCTTTGTCGCCCTTCTCTGGACATGCTCCAGTAGCTCAACATCTTTCTTGAATTGAGGGGACCCAAACTGGACACAGTATTCAAGGTGTGGCCTGACCAGTGCTGAGTAAAAGGGAAGAATACCCTCCCTTGTCCTGCTGGCCACCCTGTTCCTGATACAGGCCAGGATGCCACTGGCTCTCCTGGCCACCTGGGCACACTGCTGGCTCATGTTCAGCCTACTGTCTACCAGCACCCCCAAGTCCCTCTCTGCCTGGCTGCTCTCCAGCCACTCTGTCCGCAGCCTGTAGCACTGCCTGGGGTTGTTGTGTCTAAAGTGTAGAACCCTGCACTTAGCCATGTTAAATCTCATCCCATTGGCCTCTGCCCACCCATCCAGCCTGTCCAGGGCCTTCCTACCCTCCGACAGATCTTACCTTGGTTGGAAGCATGCTCACTCTGTTGTCCTTAAATGACACCTGAACTCATACAATTGGAGGAAATGCTGACACCTATGATAGAAATGCAGCTTGAATGTTTGAGCCTTCTCAAGCAGTCAGTTGGGTATTACTGGGTTAAAGGAATCCATGGAGAAAATACCTGTCCCACGAATGTTTCTTGCTCTGCCCCTGCGCAAAACCAGCACTGGCCTTTTCTTTTGGGGCTGCCATCAAGTGACCAGACTTACCGATCAGCATGAGTACCTAGAGCCCAAGGGAAGCTCACTGAGGGCTCTCTGTGGTAAAAGAGAAGATGCTTCCATTTGGAGCTCTGAGTGGATGATGGTCTGTGTCCATTTTTGTCTCTGACATACTGGGAATAAGGCCTTTTGTTTTCCATCAGAAGAATGGGCAGAGCCTCCTGAGTGCTCAAGAGCCACCAGGGTTTAGGCACACAACTTCAGAAAGAGAAAAGTGCCTGAGAGCCATCAAAAGCCAGGGGCTAGAGACTTAGGCCTTTAGAGATGGAGTAATTTCTGTGCAATTGATGGATGTTTCTGTCTTCGTCTTGTTACTTGTAGCATTCCTCAAAGCCCCATTTGCTCATACACTTTCCCTCCACCTTTCTAGGGGCGGCTTCATTGGCAGAAGAAAAACATTGAAGGCAAACAGTATCTCAGCAATCTGGGTATGAGGAACACTTCTCATATGCTTCCCAGCATGGCAACTTTTGTAGCCAACAAGCCTGACCTCCAAGTCACCATCAAAGAAGAAAGCTGCCCGCTGCCTTACAACAGTTCCTGGCCCCCTTTCCCAGACATCCCTCTGCCACAGGTAGTGTCTACAGCCTCCACTAGCAGCAGCCGGCCAGACCGCGAGACACGGGCCAGCGTCATCAAGAAAACGTCAGACATCACCCAGTCGAGAGTCAAGAGCTACTAAACCTTTGATGGTGTGTTTGTTTTTTTAGCTTCGTTTTGTTTGGGTTTGTATTTTATGTTTCTCTAGGAGAGGTTCATCCCTTGACGCACACGAGACAAATCTAAGGTAAAGCCTTGGCAATATCAAACATTGCTGTGTCCGCCCCCAGTGCCGCAGTGTTTCTAACTCAGGACTCCAGCCGTCAGTACGTACACCTGAACCCAGGCGGATCTCCACGGTTGCCATGCGGGCAAACAACCAGAGAACTTTGGCCCACTTGCAGGTTCCAGTGTTTCATAAGAGGACCAACCGACCACAAGGGAAGTGGTGCTGCTGCGCTTCTTGCTGTCAAGGCTGTGATGGAACTGAAAGCCTCGGAATGGAAGAGAAAATGTGAACTAGCTGGAATATTTTTAAATAAAGAAAAAAAAATCTATTGTGAATATTGTACATAGTGCAGTACTAGCAACGTTGCAGTCTGCTTCTGCACCTTATTAAGAAAGCACTTACAAAAGGCCTTTTATTACCTTGCTCTACTTAATGGCACATTGAAGGTCCCTCTCCACCTGTATTCTTTTCCAAGGCTATTCTTGCTAAAGTGTCTTTAAAGAATAGAGGAAAGGAAAGGAAGTTAAAACTTCCATGTGGATTTCATATGTTTTAAGACTGCTTTTCTCATGTTTGTTTCTAATCAGCTATGCTTGAACGCTGCGTGGTACAATAGAGAAGAAAAAAAAGAAACCTATTACAGAGATATTATGCAAATTCCCAGATTTAAAAAAAAGAGAGAAGAAAAATACTCTAATTCTAACCAGAGCAAGCTTTTTTATTTTTTATACAGGGGAATATTTTATTCAAAATAAAATTCTAAAATGAATATAATTTTTTTTAATCTTTTCTACAGCAAATTTATAATTTTAAGAGTCAGTCCTTGGTTATCAGCAGTTATTACATCCTTGTGGCACATTTTTTTTTAATTTTGTAAAGGTGAAATAGCTTTTATGAGCTCATGTAGCAATCAGATTATCCTGTGGATTGATAATAAATATGGTATATAGTTAAATTTTTAATAATCCTCTTGTTTGTCTCTTTCTGAATCTTTCAGAAGCCCCATGGGTTTGATAGCCTCTCAGGGTGGGCAATTAGTATTGGGCACTATTAAAATCTCTGGAGTCCCCATCTCCCAGGATTGGAAGTGCTGTGCTTGAGGCAGAGTGAGGTGGAAAGAACAACTCCAATTTAAAGGTGGTGTACTCAAGTTTGGTCTCATATGCAGAGCCTGGAGTTGGGGCACCTTTTCTGCTGTTATTTTGTAGTTGGGTTTAAACAAGTCACTTTGTGGAAGGGATCTGGTAAAAGTCCTTCCCCTGCCCAGTACAGGCTCAGCTGTGCTTGCCCCATTCCTTACACATCTCTGTTTAGCTTACTTGCAGTTTCCTTTCCTGAAAAATCTCTTAGTACAAAGTTTTAAGCAATCCCACTAATGAAGGAGTTTCTTATTAGTGAATTTAATCAGAAGTCAAATCGGAGGGCCATGAAGCTGATCAGTGGGCTGGTGAGGCAGACTGAGAGATTTGGGATTGTTCAGCCTGGAGAAGAAAAGGCTCTGGTGAGACCTTACAGTGGCCTTCCAGTACTTCAAGGGGGCTTACAGGAAAGAGCGGGAGGAACTCTTTTATCAATAACAGTGATAGGATGATCAGTGACAATTTCAAACTGAAAGAGGTCAGATTTAGATTAGATATTAGGAAGAAATTCTTCACTGTGAGAGTGGTGCCACTCATTGCCTAAAAAGATGGAAAGCATCATGCAATGTAAATAAAGTGCTGGTGCTTATCTCTTTCAAGGAGCAGTTAACCTTTTGTTAGCTCTTGGCTCTCACATAGCTTGGGTTTAGCATTCAGTTAAGTTTGAGAAAAAGCCTAGAGGTGGGGTTGTGTGGGGCCTGGAGAGCATCTGCTGAAGTAAACAGAGATAACTCTGGCTTTTGCTTTTCTGAAAGCAGAGCTGCTGTTTACCCCCACGATGACCTATTCTCACTGTTCAGGTGGGCAGTGTTAAATGTTGGCACACCTCTTCAGGCCTCCAGGCAAGCAGCCGTGTTCTGTGTGCTATATACTGCAAGGGGAGTAGGCTTTCCTCATTCACAGCAGCAATCTGAGCTCCCTCTTTCGTCCATGGCACTTAGGAAACATCTTGCAGACCTTGGACTTTACCTTTCTGCAAAACTCCTTTTAATATTTCACCTTCTTGCACAACTGCTCCCTGACCTCAGTCCTGTGTGTTCATCTGAGAGAGGGAACACATTCCCCTTTTAAGGCAAAAAATTTCACGCTTCTCAGTCACATTCACCCTGATGCTGCACAGAGCCTGGTCTCCAACAGGGCTGCCAAAGAGGACTGAAGCATCCTGTGTGACTTTGGGTGAGAGCTAGCCTTCAGCAAGTGTTGCTGGTGACTGGAGTAAGGAGATGGTTGCCCAAGGGCTGCACAAGAGTTTCTAAGTGTGTAAATGCTTATCTGCACAGTAAATTGCATGGTCACATCTTAGCTCTGGCCATTCCATGTGAGAAGCAGTGTCAACATACTGATGGTCAGGTAAATTGACTTCTCTTGGTCCTGAGCTTGGACAGCAAAACCAGGACCCCCCCTCCCACCGTCTTCTGGTAACTGCAATAGGCGGCGCAGTACACGTACTTCTGGGAGCAGTGTGCGTGGCTGGTAAGTTCCTCTCTTCCTAGAACTTGTACATCTGAAGCTCTTTCAAGAGGTACCCAAGTATAGGAGTTTCAGTACATATCCATAGCACTGTTCTGTTACAGAGAATATCCACTGCACAAAGGCAGTGAAGCCTCTCCAACTTGTGCAGGTAGAAAGCAGTTGGCCAGCCATGGGGTGATGTAAAGGCACAGGAGAATTTCTTCGAGCTAGGACATTAGATGTTTATGCTGAATTGCAGCATTCAATTGTTTGCTACCTGCGCCTGCGAAACTGTTCCAAGTCCTAAAAAACCACCCAGCTTTTAACAGTGCAGCTGCCGGCTTGGATCTGAAACCCTGCAAACCAGATGCCTGTCCGCCAGCACTACAGGTAATCTCAATTTATTCTTGACATGCAGTTCTTTGATGTGATTGGCAGGTGAGCCTGCAGAGACCTTCCTGAGGTGGGGCTGGGAAGGAGGTAACAGCCAGGCTCTCCCTGTGCATGTGGCTTGTGGTCAGCCCATGCTCTGCTCTGACCACTCAACTCCCTTCAGAGTAGCTCAGCTAGCAAGATGTTAGAATCATAGAATGGTCTGGGCTGGAGGGGAAGTACAAAGATCATCTAGTCCAACTCCTCCTGCAGTAGGCAGGGGCATTGTCAACTAGATCAGGTTGCCCAGAGCCCTGTCAAGCCTTGCTTTGTATATTTGCAGGGGTGGGACCTCAGATACCTCCCTGGCAACCTGTTCTAGTGTTCCATTACCCTCATGGCAAAGATCTTGTTCCTAACATCCAGTCTAAATGTTTGGCTAGTGAGGTCTCTGGCAAAGCCTCATGCTCTCAAAAGGCTGTCCATGGGGCTCAAATAGGAGAAAAGTCATTTGGGGAGTAGCAGAGCTGGAGAAGATGGATTTGCTTGGGCAAATCTGGGCTGTGTACAAAGCAATCTCCTGGGGTAGGGAGCATTGCTGAAGCTCCACTGGTGGTTAGGTGTGAGAGTTTGAAAGGCTATCCCTTGTTTAAATCAGCCAAGATAAGGATTGCTTTGTTTCCTTCCCCCCAACCCAGATAATGTTCCTGGCTAAGTGCTTAAGAAATGCAAATTTCCAGAGATACAGCACCTTCGGTGATGCTCCGGGATGCAAATACCGTTGGGTTTTGTGATTTACCCGGATTTCTGCCTGGCGTGGATGTTCACGGTATGTACGGTCCGGAATCAGCTACCCCGAAGAGAAAAGGCTTATGTGTATTCGGGGTATGAATAGGTAAGCGGCACTGGAAGGGGGCGGAGACCCTCCCCGGTGCTGCCGCCGGACCCCTGCTAAGGCATAAGAATGCACAGGAGGAGTCCCTGAAGGGGCTGCACATGGACATCCGTAAGACTGGGACTGGAAAATCTGTATAAAAAAGACCAGAGAAATGCCTGCCAGAGGAGAACTCAAGGAACAACAATCCACCAGAACAACTCCGGGTAGAAGAAATCAAGGAACAACAACCCCCTGCAGAACAGCTCCACCAGAGCAACATTAGGGCACTCGCATATCCTCTCTGCCACTACCTACTCTCCTTAATTAACTTTCTAGTGAAGCGTTAACCTACCCAGCAGCCTGTTCCTTAACAAGAGCCTAGTAAGAGCTATCTTTTATATCCAGGCATCCGTTTTCTCAAACCTGTAGAAGATGTTCATTAACAGGACATATTCTACTGTACAGATGCAGAACAATTTGTGTCAAGCAGGTTCTCGGGGGTTACCTGGCCCAAACCCTGCTCCAGAGCTTCGAAGGTAGGTCAGGTTGATCAGAGCCTAATTTGATCAAGTTTTGAATATTCCCACAGATGCAGACTGCTGCCTCTTTGGGCTCCTTCTCAGTGGCTTCAGGGCGTGCAGTGTGTTGGGGGACGCAGGCTGATGGAGTTCAGCATAACAACACATCTTGGATTGTTGGGAAATCAGAGGTTTAGTCAGTAGTGCTGAAGGCTCCCCATGGTATCAGCCAAGGACCTGGCTGCATGATGAGATACTGCAGCTGCAGAGAGAGTTGCTTTGAAGTCTAGAAGTGAGGAGTGGTGGTATTTAGTGAAGAGGAGATTAGAGCGCGCAGGCTCCTCCTATGTTGGCAGATTTACCACAAGGGGAATCACCCCATTTTTACTACAGAAGCCTTTGCCCTTGGCTACCACTGACATCCATCACCCGGGCTTGTGTTTTTGAAAGTCATCTGGAATCAGCCTACTCTCACTTGGAGAAGCCAACAAAGTATAAATATTTCTGTAGAACACAAGAGAAAAAAAAAACAAAAACAAAAAAGAAGTCAAGTACAGGGTCTCAGGAATTATAAAGGTGCAAGTCTGACACATGCCATGAGGGTAATTTTATATGCTCTTCTGCTCCCATCCCAAACATATGTGCCTTGAGCTAGATGGTATTTCCTTAGGAGAAATACATATATACCTGTGTGAAGAAGATGACCTTATAGACAAAGCTGTTAAGAGAAGTTGGGCTAGATCTGTTTGAAGGGGATCTGTTCCCTTCTCCAGGAAAGCTAAGTCCAGGCATGTTTATTTTTCTTTTTTTTTTTTTTTAGAGGAGTTAATAAACATAAATTATTTTTTCTCCTTATGTTTGGAAGGGGCCANAGAAAAAAAAATATAATGGCCCCAAGCAGAAATTTACCCAGGTGTGCTTATGAGTCACATAATGTTGCAACCCAGATTCCCACTGTTGTCGAAGGCTGCCACTCCTGACACCCTGCTGGAGCCCAGCAATGTCCTCTCACACAAAGACATTCAAATCCCATTCAAAATGACAACAAGTGTGTCACCTCAAAACTCTCCAGGACCAGGCCTGCTTTGGTTTTCTCCCTAGCTGGTAGCGACGGCTTCTGTTCCTGCTGGTGTGTAGCCACCTGGCAGGTTGTCTCCTTCGCCTGCATGCACTGGCATGGGGGCAGGTGGTGAAGCCTGGTTTACATCCTGATGCACTTCTGCTGGAACTAGCTGTAGGTAACCTGCACACCTCTGCCACAGGACTGCAAAATGCATCTGCTCTGCAGCGGGGTAAATGGGTTTCCCCAGGGCTCCTTAGAGTCAGGAGGTTTGCCGCAGGGCTTCTGCTTGGGCCAGCAGAAATCAGCTTCATCTTTGAATCAGTTTCTTCTTGCCTGAGATGTGTCTCTTCTCAACCTCTCCCATCTTGCTTCCAGCTGGGGACTCCCCCACAGAGGGAGGATGGTGCTGCCACATGCCCTTTTGTCTAGTCTCTCCCTTCCAGTCACTGGCTGGGGTCAGCTGCCCAGCAGGAGAGTTGGGAGGGGAGGGGGTGGATGCAGCATTGGACTGTGCAGTGGTAATCTTAGAAGGAGGCCAGGACCACCGATTTGCATCTCCAGGTGCCTTGGAGGCACTCCCACTCTCACTGTGGTTTGGTAACGTAGGCAGCAGGACAATTAGCTTCGGCCACACTGTGTCACCTGAAATGTCTTTACTGTCTGCTAACTACCTTTGCTGACTGGGTGCCATGGAGAGAGGCTGGTGGTGTGCACTTGCCAGCATGCATGAGGGCATTTCTCCTGCCAGAGAGGCTGAGCTGCCTCCTGCCAATGTCATGGCAGAAGAAACAGCCTGATGACCTTTTCAGCAAGTGCCTGGAGGGTTTCCTCCCCTGCAGTAAGGACAGCAGGTGCAGGATTTTTCTGTCAACAATAATGAAAATAATGGTGGGGAGGAAGGAAACCACAGAGGCCAACAGCAACTGCTGTCACAGTTGGTACATTGTCTAGGACCATGGCTTTCTGGGGAGGTGAAGACAGTTGCAGTAAGGCTTGGGATGCATGAAATCCAGCTACTGGGTGCTACTGTTCTTTGAATGAGCTTTTCTCTGTGTGTGTCAGCTCTAAATAAATCAGCAAAGGCAGAGGAAGCCCTTTCCAAGTTCACTGCATTATTTTCTGATGAGTAGCTGATGATAGCTCCTTTGGGCTGGTTCTGCTCTCAGTTACATGCCTGTAGACTAATTAAGCAGCACTACAAGGTGTGCTGCCTGGCCTCCTTGATGAATTTATGTTCAGACCTAATTTCAGACTGGCATCAGAAGCAAAAGGATCAGTGGAAAAGGCTCCTTGTTTTATACAGGCTAACGCTGTGTGGAGTGGGTGAAGGGGAATCAGAGTTACCAGTTTTATTTTGATTTTGTAATGACTACCTCTTTGAGCCCCTAGGGCTGCAGCTCCTCTCTAAAGGATACTTAGTGCTGCATTGTTTCCTCTGCTCATTCGCTGTACAGTTTCTCAGCTAATTTATGCACTTTACCATGCCCTTTAAACTTAGTATGTTTGCATATTTTTTTCCAGACTGCTTTTTTTAGGGGAAGGTGAGCTTTTAAGGTGTCCAAACCCAGGCAGCAGGCTGGGGATTTGGCAGGGTGATGCATTATTAATTGCTAGCGATTTCTGCCCTGAAAGGTAAGGGGGTGTGTGTGTCTATGCAGCAGGAAACGGGCTGGGTGCTGAGGACGTTTGCTGCAGCCTTTGCTTTCGCATGTGCTTGCTTAAAGATGTTATCTCTCACAATCAATGTTGTAGAGTTTCAGCTTTCAGTAGTATTTTTACTCTCAGGCAAATTTGTGTTTTGTTTTTTCCCTTTTATTAAAAAAAAAAAAAAAAGGAGAGAAAAAAAAAAAAGAATGCCACCTGACTCACTATAACATTTTAAGGGCCATTTTTTGTTCGGTCACATGTAATGATGCACAGGTCAGTCAGCTGCAGTAGCTGGCATACCTTTCTCAATGCAGTTCTTCTAAGAGCATGAAGATATGGACACATAAGGAGGGTTGCAAGTTCATTTCTGGTTCAGGCCCCCAAGAGCTTTTAATGGCTGTTGACTCACATTTAATGCCTGTGCTGGTGGGGTCAGTCTCACAGCCCGGGTCAGGCTATGTCCAGCTTGCAGGAGCTAACTGCATTCACATTGGGCTGCCCAGGTGTCCAGAGCCCAGGCTTCTCTCACATACATTTTCCATTTTGTTTCCTCTCACTGCTTGCTTTCTTTGCCCAGGCTTAACTGTTTCACACACACACGGTGTGACTCTCCACAGCTGGAGCCTGCTGCTTCGTAACCCTTTCAGGCTTTCCTTTATCCCTGCTCCCTGATCACCTTCCCTCGCACACTCCCCTATCAGTTTGCAGAACCCCACTCCAGCTCTCAGTTTTCTCCAGTTAGTAAATGAAAGTTGTATGCGTTGCTGGTTTTGCTTTCTCATAAGTAGCCTCCAGCAGTGCTCTGGGGATCGGTAGGGACCACAGATGCTGTTCCATCCCTGGGGCAGAGACCAGCATCACCCATGATGCTGCCCAAGACTTTTGCCTCCATCAGACAGCCAAGTGATGGAAAAGGGCAAACCATTCACATGGATTGTACAAAATATGGCATAGGGTGGCTCCCAGTCAGCAGTGCAAGGCGTTCCCCTGCCCCAAAACACTGCTTTGCTGCAGTGGGATATGCAAGCAGGGGTATACCATGCACCTATGCTCCCGCACAGCCTGGCTGCCCTCAAAGGATGCTGCACTTCTCAGCGGAGCGCTGCCATACTCTGCTCTGCACAGGCACCTCACTGCTGCCACAAAGGCAGAGAACCTCACAGACAATGATGTCCAAGATGTCTTTCCCTAAAAGCTGTTTCCCTGAAGGTTTTGACTGTCCTCACACATGCAATGTGGCTTGTCCTTGTGTTTGCACTTTTTGCAGCTTCATTGCAGCGCATTTTAGGACGATATTGCTGTGTGTCCAACGACTTAGGTTTGGAGACACGAGTTTCACGGTACTAAACAGAGATTTTATAAGCATTTTTTGTTTAGTGGAGGAAAATTTGCAGAGAAAATGTAAACTATGTCTGCGAGCAAAGCTGATAGAAGAACTCTCCAGGAACATTTCAGAGAGCTCATCCATATTGCACCAATTGTCAGTGCAAACTTCCTGCAAAAAGCTCAAAGGTCAGTTTAGGATCAGTTACCAAGAGATCGATGACCTGCACAGCCATGCCCTGTCCCCTCTGCTCCCCTGGTGAGGCTGCCTGAGCACCCATACGCCGTGTGCCAGGCTAAGGAGTTTCCCTTGGGGACTAGGATACAGCCAGGCATCCCAGTCAGCTCCTGCCACAGCTGGAGAGTGGCAGCACGCTGCTCCCCACCAAGAGAGCAGCTGCTAAATGTGAGCTGGGGAATCCACAACCCTGTAACAGCAAGTCTTCCTTCCCACAGCCGTGTACCAGCCTCTGATGAAGTTATACCCACCAGAGCCTGCTCACTTTATGTTTTTACACAGCGTCAGGTTTCAGATGGGGTGGAAGAGGAGCAAAACCGGAGCGGCATGATAGACAGCAAGGAATTTATGGCAAGTACATGCTTATCCACGGAATTCTGATTAACTGGGTTCTAAATTGTTTTACTTAAGTCTCTTTATGTTTCCATCTGCATAAGGTCTTTAAAAGCAGACAGATGATATTAAAATAAGTTCACTGTGGGCTTAGCTGCGGGAACAACTTACCCATTGATCTGCTGCGGGAACCCCATCCCACTGATCTGCTCTGTCTGCAGCAAATGCTAATTTGAGGTAACACAGCCCTGATGCAATGGGGGCGGGGGGGGGGTGGGGAATTGAATTAACTAAAGGAACATCTGTCCCAGGGAGTCAAAGGGATGATATTTTTTTGTTTAGATGTTTTAATTAACCAAACACAATCTCCTTGTGTAAGCAGCTTCTCACTCTTTAAGGGAGCGGAGAGCGTTCAGGCACAGGCCAGCTGCGTGCACGGCCGCTTCGTTAGGATCGTTACCACTCTCACTCGCTGTGAGCGTAAACATCGCAGAGCTGCCAAGCCAAAACAACGTCCCAGCTGGGTCACTTCAGGTAAAGGCAACAGGATGTGTGCTGTGACTTCCCTTCCCTCGGCAGCAGCACAAACAGCCCCGTGCCCCGCTGGGAGCCGATCCTGGCGGCCAGACGCAGGCAGTGGGTCAGCGGCGGTGGCTGCCACCCTCTAGACCGGAGCCTTTTCTTCCCTCCCCCTGCTAAATGACGCGCAGCAGCGGGCTGCTCCATTGCCTTACAAAGCAAAGCCCGGGCTCGGCCGGGGTGCAGCTGCCTGGGTTATTTTTGTCGTCCTTTGGATGTTTCTTCGTGTGTTGACTTCAAGGAACTTATTACGAAGGTAGGTTTCAGTTTTAAAGCGCAACGTAAGGAAAAGCAAGCTGCCCACCTCAAGCCACTCGCCTCTAGGGGGAAGGGGCAGAAGGCCACCAGGCACAAGGTTGGGTTTCAAAGTCCAGAAATAGACCTGGACACTGCTGGATCCCAAGGATGAAGGAAAGTGGGGCTAAGGGTATCAGAAGAAAAGAAGAAAGTCTGGGGAAGGACATCCCCCTCCTCCCACCCCCAGCAGCTCTCATGCTTTTCCCTCACGGTTTAGGCTGATCTGGAGAAGTGTGACTTATCCCTCAGAGCTACAGTAGTGCTCATGTTATATCCCTAAGGCCTGTGCTAAGTAACCCTGGTTCGGACAGAGCTAGTTAGCAAAGACATCCTCCAGGACCACTACCCACACTAACTTGGATGCTGTTACCCAAAGTACCTCTACATCAGGAGTGCAGGGCCTGACATCCTGATAGCTCAGGCTGGTGATCTCTTCTATGTTCCCTACTGTAGTAGCAGCATCACCTTTCATAAAGTCAGGAGTCACTCAGCCAGCCTGTGCTGGTTTGAACTAGTTGGAGGATGTGAGTTAGAAATTAGACTATAAGCTGAGAGGAAAGCACTGACAATGCTACTCCACTCAGAGCTTTACTGAGAAAGAAAAAAAAATTGTTTTAAAAGTTGTAACCCAAATATAGGTAAGTCAGATGGTTTCCTACCTCTCTGGGCTGTGGCTGACTCCTTGCATGGTTCCTTTTCCCTGCCTTTTGTAGCTGATTCTGAGTAATTTCACTAACTTCTTTCCTACTGCTAACCCCCCTGGCTGATCTACCTTCACCTATCTGCTTCATCAACAGATGGTGAGCTAAGATTGGGGAGGGGGGGAAAGGTGGTAGGGGCACCTCTTGGGGATTTTGCTCTCTGGGAGGGGTGTGGTGTTTCTGTATTACCTTTTCACTGTATATATCTGTAAATATCTGTTATACATTGTAAATATCTGCTTGTATATTGTGCATAACTGTAAATATAAAGCTTCATTTATTAACTTCCAGCCGGCTGAGTCCTAGCCTGGGTTATTTCACAGTGTGGGGGGGCAGGCAACTGCCAAACCGCATCACAGCCAGACCTGTGCCTCACCTGACAGTCTGCACACTTCCTTACACATCCACAAATACCAGTAGTATTTTTTCTGCTGCATTGCTCTGGAAGTTCATACTTGGTGCTTTGTCCTCCAGGAACCCCACACTGTACATCATCATTGCTCTCCAAACTGTCTTGTTTTCCAAGCTTCCTACCTTCATGCTTATAAATAAAATGGTAAAAGTAATCTAAAAACTCTGGGTTCTGTGCATTTACTACCAGATGGGCAGTGCTGCCTGGGAGCTTTGGGCTCAGATCCATTTTCTTCATGACTCTAGGCAGCAGTTTTGTGGAAGTCCAACCATACTGTGCACAGGCACTGCACTCTGTTTTTGTGTATCTCTGGTAGGAGTTTCTGCTCTGTTTGGAGCAAAACTCATTTTCTCATTGCTTCCCCTGAGTAAATATGTACTTAGTGCCATGGCATTGTTCTTTGTGTTTGGGCTGGTTCCAACTGATTAATTATTACAGCCACACCATATTTTTTACAACGTAAGGACAGGGATGTGCGTCAGACCACTGACCCAATTGGACCAGTATCCTGTCTTCAGGATTTTGGACAAGTACCTTGGACAAGATTATTGGAGCCAGAGCAATTTTAGAGTGATTTTTTTTTTTCCTTCATAAATCCTCCTAGCATTTACTAATCAGCATTTTGGAGAGGTTATGAGTTGGAGGTTGTACCTGAATGACTGCATTTAATAGTTCCAAGGGACACACCTTGCACAAATGTGTCTGATTTTGTTTTGACCCTGTCCATGCCTCTAGGCACTTCCCAGGCAATAAGCTTCTCCTCTAGCTACGTGTGAAAAAGTGCTGCTCTTCAATTGCTTCAGAGCAACTGACTGACAATTTAACCATAAAGTAAGTGTTCTGATTTCAGTAGATATACAGGCTAGGAAGGTGAAGGCATCTCCATGAAGCTTGGATCTCCATGAAGCGTATGCATGGTTTAGGCACACGCTAAATCTCAGTTACCTGGGCAAAGGCATTAGATAGTCCTCAGCACATGTACCTGATCCCATCTCTGCAGCAGCCCACCTGAGACCTGGGTTTACTAGGTCACTGAGGCATCAGATGGAGACAAATAGCTGCATGACAGCTGGATGGCAATTCATTGGCAGATGCTGCTGGCCAAAAGACAGAGAGGTGGGTGTGCAGGGGCTCTGAAGTGCCACAGCAGCAGCAGTGATGACTTTCCAGGGCACCAATCTGAACTGGGACCAACCTTTGCTTAAGGGTCCTGTTGCATGGGACAGAGCAGCATAACTGTACTGAGGGGGTAAAATTAGCAGCTAGCTAATCAGTGCTGTGCTAAGTGCATGGGGTTTTGGTGGGAGGGTTGGAAGAAGCACTGCTGATGATGGAGGTCCTGATGGTGTGAACAGTGCTTTTGAGCATCAGCCTGTCAATGTGATCACAAACAAGAGTAATCACCAGTCCCCACTGCCATGGACCATGCTCTGGGGCTGCCTGCCTGACTGCTGTATCCAATTTTGGATCTCCAATTCAAGAAAGACAGGGATCTACTGGAGAGAGTCCAACAAAGAGCTACAAGGATGATACAGGGACTTGAACATCTCTTCTACAAAGAAAGATGGAGAGAATTGGACTGGAGAGTTTGGTCTGGAGAAGAGAAGGCTGAGAGGGACCTTATTAACGTCTATAAATATCTGAGGGGTGAGTGTCAAGAAGAAGAGGACAGGCACTTTTCAGTGATACCCAGTAACAGGACAAGGAATAATGGATATAAGCCAGAACACAGGACGTTCCACCTCAAAACAAGAAACTTCTTCACTCTGAGGGTGATGGAGCCCTGGAACAGATTGCCCAGAGAGGTTGTGAAGTCTCCTTCTCTGGAGAATTTCAGTGTCAACCTGAACATGTTCCTGTGTGATCTGCCCTGGGCAATGCTGCTTTGGCAGGAGGGTTGGACACAATGACCCTTTCAACCTCTAACATTGATTCTGTGGTACAGCAATCTCTGAAGAGGCAGCACATGCAAATAAATGCCTTGCACACATGTTTTTTTGACTGTGTAAAGAAAAATCCTGTTAATGGTCAATGAATAACCCAATATTGATTTTTTTTCTTTTTCTTTTAAAGCCTTCACAGCGTTGTCTGTTTTTCAGTGAAGGAACTCTTTCAAAGAGGAAGCAGGTGCTTAGAAAGGATTTGTTTTTGCAGGGGTGGTGGTGGTGGTTAGGGGAGGGGCAATGCAGGATGCGTGGGCTTAGTTCAGCCCCAGTTTGCCTGGTTCAGAAAGCCTTGCTCTCAGCTGAGCTGCTTGGGCCGATCATCCCTCCGCAGCCCAGCCTGTGAGATGAGGGTGTGCAGCCAGCCGCAGCCTCCCAGGATGAGCAGGGCTGCAGACACGCTCATGCCTGTGGGCACACAGGCGCCTGTATGTGCTGTCCCCACAGCACCAAGGGCTGCAGGCTGCCTCTGCTTTTCCTGTCTTATAAATTGCAGAGATACAAGACAAGTTTCTAAGGTGACAAAATAGAGATTAAAAACAAGTGTCACTGACAGTCAGGGCCACATAGACCACTCTGTACTTTTTGGGGGTCTTGCAAACTTTAGCTACAAAGCTTAGGAAGGCAAGAAGAGAGAAAAACAATACCAGCTGTTTCTTTACCTTTCTCTCTCTCTGCAAGCTTCTTCTACTCTTACTTTCCAACTTGGATGAAAGTAGCCACTGGACTGAGAAGTTTTTGAATAGGATTTACTAGTTGGAGAAGCAACTGGCATGGCTGCTTCTCCAGTAACCAAGCTGAAAACAGATTTCCCCCCGCCCCCCTCCTAATTCACAGCTTTTCAAAGAAATAAACACAGGTAATAAGTTTCACCCACAGGTTCATTTTATCTTGTTTTTCATCAATATTTGGAGTATTCACAGCAGCTGTGGATGAAATACTGTTTCAATACATAGAACCTACAAACCTAGGGAGAGGTCTCACTAGTCACCCTCACTTCACTTCTCTTTGCACATGTGCTGAAACTGGGTGGATGTTCCACACAGCTGCAGTGTTTGTACCACAGATGCTCCATGTGGTCCCTGGGGACCAGCAGCCAAGGGGCACCACACTACAGACAGAATGATTTCCAGGCTGTCCACTGAAAACTGACTCTCAGGGAAAAGCCAGCCTATAGTTGAGTAGCTCAGGTAAGCTCCATCTTGACACTACACGTGTGCACTTGTCTCCTTCATAAAGCTGAACCAGCAGGAAACAATGCTTAGTGTCAAGCTGGGGTTGCAATCTTCATACCCTGAGTGAGCCCCTTATTTCTGCTTTGCTAGAGCTCTCCAGAGTTCATGAGTTTATGCTGAGATCTGATTTCTTTCCTCCAGCAGCAGTGAGGCAATTTCCAAATGCATCAGAACATGATATATACATACCAAACATCATCCCCATATTACCAGGACAGTGCCAAGACAGGAGCTGGGCACACAGCAGTATCTGATCAGTGTTGAGCTTGCAACCACCTGCTTTAAACCTGGTTTACCTCTCTGAGGAAGAGACACACATTTTCTTTGTGCTTCAGGAGGGGGTTACTGCAGCCCATGAAGGTTCATCACTTCCCTTAAGCCTTGTGCAATGAATAGTCATGTCAGTTCTCGAGCACCTTACTTGTTCATGCTGGTACATAGTGCTTGCTCTGTCCACGGGCAAGAGCAACTCTAGCACACTGAAACAAGTTTCTGTTTGCTCTGCAAATCCTGTGCATCACCCATGCACTCGGCAGAAGGCAGCTGACCTGCAGTATTTCAGTGTGTAACCCACGAAGACTTTTCAAGACGGTCACTGCTCAGTGTTTGCTGTTTGTGGCTCTCCTCCCCTCCCAGGTATCTGGTGTTTCCCTAGGTGAGGCTGCCTGGGCAGGAGCAGGGGAGGAGGCAGCACGTTTGGCCCCTGCCACCCGTAAGTGATGCCTTGGACAGGTTCTGCTGAATGGAAGAGAGAGAAGAACAGAAATGGGAACTTTTTTTTTTTTTTTTTTTTTTTTTTTTTGTATCATCACAAAACTGAGAGAAGAAGTGAAATTTAAACAAAAATGACTGTTTTTAGTAAATGACAGTGAGTTTGCCAACCTTACAGTGAGCAGTCTCAGTGCTGTGGCCTGTGGAGGAATGGTGGAATTCAGTGCAGTTTCAGCTCCTCATTGCCAGCCACTGATCTGTACAAATATCAGCTGGTGTCAGACAAAACATTGCCTCAGTACCTTCTGATGTGCAGGGAAGTCTCAGACTACTTATGGAATGAAACTTAGCTGAAGAAACCCACTTGAGCCTCAGTTTCTGAGTTGTTAGTTTCTGAGTTCTTAGTAAAGCATTGCATGAAAGAAGGTGCAGCTTTGTATAGCCACTGTGATTTCTGTGATGTATCACAGATGTATCTCACCCTAAAAAGACATCTTTTTTGCATTTACAATAGACATCATAAAAGGAAACAAATACTGAAAGAAAAAGAAGGAGGAAAATGCATAAATACCATACTTACGGCTGTAAAGTCACATTTTGCTGCTGGATGTTCCCTCAAAAACATCTTGCACAGCAGAAATGTGGGCTTGATTTTCAGACCAACAGTTCATATAATTTTTGCTTACAAAGGCCAATGGCAGCACAGTAGGAACTTGCACCCAGCAAGGCTTTCAGAAGTGGGTGGGTGGTGAGACCAAATGGCAAGTCTTTTGGCATCAACTGCAGTCTAAATCTGGCCTGAAATTCTTATTAAGCTCTAGGGAGAGAGCCTGCTAGCAGTTAACTGTGGACTCATACAAACTGCTGCACACTTGCCAGCCCTGCTCCAGAGGGGAGTGGACCCTTAGCCTCTGGTTTCATCACTGCATCTCCCAGGTATGATCAAAACCAATTTTGATTGAAAGAGGGAACCTGTTTGCAGATTGCAAGAGGGAAAAAATGGGATAAACCCAAGTCTTGATCTGTAGAGTATGTGACTAATCCATAAAAGGACGCGCTGAGCTACAATTTCTTTAGGAAAATAAATGAAAACTATGATATGCTGCCCTACAGGTTCCATAAGCTAAGACTTCAGTGTGATCCAGAAGTCAGAAACCAGGAGAAATTCTCTCAGAGAAATGCAGGAAAAGCATTTCTCAAAATTTAAGCTAAAAGTATTGTACTGGGCATTTAATAGGCTTCCCATCCTCAGAATGGTATTTGCATCTGTTGCTCTGGGAATAAGAGAATATTTCATATTCCTTAAACAAAACTAGGCTAAGATGGAATTACAGCTTGGAGCAGATTAATAAACTCCACATAAAACATATTACAGGAACCAAGCAGGCCAAAATGATGGAAAAAATCACATTTGCAAGTAAATTTAAATAGAATTGTAAAAACGTGAACACCATGAGGTGTGGGCAGCCAAGTATCCAGTATCTGAAGGGGGCCTACAGAAAAGCTGGGGAGGGACTTCATAGGCTATCAGGTAGTTACAGAACTAGGGGGAATGGAGCAAAGCTGGAGGTGGGGAGATTCAGACTGGATGTGAGGAGGAAGTTCTTTACCATGAGAGTGGTGAGACCCTGGAACAGGTTGCCCAGGGGGGTGGTTGGGGTCACTTCCCTGGAGGTGTTTAAGGCAAGGCTGGCTGAGGTTCTGTCCAGCCTAATCTAGGGTAGGGTGTCCCTGGGCATGGCAGGGGGCTTGGAACTAGATGATCCTTGTGGTCCCTTCCAACCCTGACTGATTCTATGATTCTAAGTGTGGCAGGGATGACAGTGCCTCTGTGAGCATGTTGGCAGTCCAGCACTACTATTTTGGGGCAACACCTCATGGGATATCCCTGCTTTGCCTTCTCTGTGTTCAGGTGATGGCTCTGAGGCCTTGTTTTTCCACAGTTTTCCCACTCTTTAAATGAAAGTATATGTGAAAAGTGGTGCTGATTTATTTTCATCAGGACTAGATGCTGTCCTGGAACTTCTCCATCTTAGCTGGTGTAGACACTAGAGTATGTCCTCCCAAATCTAATTTATTATTAGTTCTATAGTAAACAAGGTAATCTACAGGAACTGAAACCACTAAAGAAAAAAAAAAAAAGAGAGAAGCAGAAAAACAGGGCAAAGTCTTAAAATTAGCTACTCACTACCAAAACAGGTATACAGATTCAAAATGTAATTGCCAAGCTGTCTGTCCAAATAATTGTATCTATGAAACTAAAGGATTTCATATCCCTTCCACCAAACCTCATCCCAGTCCCCCAAAGCATAGAATCACTTTAGTTGGAAGAGCCCTTTCAGTTCATCAAGTGCATCCATTAACCTCCCATATAAGCAGGGATTTCTTTAGACCCAAGCCTGTAAATAAATCTACTTTGAGGTTGGAGTTTCAAGTAATTTTCAGGTCAGACTGAAAAGCGTATCTAGTTGCGATAAAAAAACAACACCCAACCTCCCTTTCATTTCAGCTGAGGCTTAAAAGAGATCTCATCCAAGTTGTTCTTATAAAAAACAACTTCTCACTCCCTCCCTTGAGTGGTTTGACAGGGTTTTTATATCTCCTTCTGACCTGCGGAGACTTTTCCTGCTGTGTGTACGTAGTGCCTGCTGTGCTAAGGCAGGCAAGCTGGCTGGCTGCTGGGCTTCGCTTCAGACCACTCCTTAGAAAGTACAAACCACACTGAAAGCTTGCTGAAAATTCACTGCATGCCTTAGAAGGTGAAAAACCTGTGCCTGAGTAGATCCTGCACCGTGCTGTGAAAAATTTGAGGCAGTGGAGGTGCTCCAGAGCGCTGGGCAGGCATGCTTTGGTAGGCCTAAGCAGGTCAAAATTGGCCTGAACGTGTCCTGGCTTACCCAGACATGTTCTTCTGCTCTCCCTCTCTCTCTGATTTGCAGAGAAGCAACCTTGGGGAAGGAGGACAAAGAACCTGGAGCCACTGAGTCTAAGGACCCTGTCTTGCCCAGACTTGTTTTACTCCTGTTTACATGCTGTGGTGAACAAGGCACATACACTCGGCTTGTGCCTGCCTTGTGCAAGGCCTACATTATCCCAAATTTGGGTAAAGTAAGCCTATGACTTCACCTAATATGGTTCAGCTTGAGCTAACTGCCATTCTGATTGGCTAATCTGTGTCCAAAGGCCCATTAAGTCTTGGGTTGTATCGATAAAAAGAGGTGAGCAGGTAGAGACAAGGTGCTTGCTTCCTTGCTTGCTTGCTGCTGCTGCTGCCACCATCATTGCTTTTTTGCCTTATCATGCTCTCTGTTTCTGGCAGTGATTCCATTATTGCCTGAATGTGCATCCTGTCATGCTCTACAGAATTAAACTACAAGCTAGCTGTGCCACAAAGTAACAAACCCTGATACTCTGGGTTGGTCTGCCTGGAGACTGCTTCGAGTTTACCAGGAATAGGCATAAATGCTTTCATGTGATAGGCCTGCATAGCCAGCGTGACATCCATGCTAAGACTGCACATCTGCCAAGACATCCTCCCTGCACCTGAAAGTCTCCTGCCAAGATGAGGAGCCCTGGAAGAGACACACAGATTGTCCAGAGGGGTCAGGATAAGGTCAGAGATTTCCCCAGCAGCCTGTAAAGCCTGGGAAGAATCAGAAGCCTCAGCGGCTGGCAAGGCATCAACAGAACTCCCTGAAAGTGGGTGTTGTCTGAAGCTGTAGCTAATTTTTGTGAGTAAATACTCAAAGCCTCTTTGGCAAATCTCTGTAACTGAACCCAGCTGAATGCTATCCTTCTACCTTAAAGCAGGAAGGAGCTTCCTCGAGTCCACCTAGTGGACAAGCGGTATAACTGACTGCAAGAACTTCCAGTTCAGTTGAGTTTCATGTTGTATTATTGCTAGTTACTTGTTCTAGATCTAGTTATTCCTTTGTGTAACGTTTCCATGAATGCTGCAAAATAACCTGATTATTATTAAAATGAGTTGCCGGGGGGGGGAGGGGGGATGAGATTCCTGAATATTGAAAATTACTAAACAATATTAATTCTCAAAAAAATACCATCTCGCATTAATCAGTACCCTCCATTCATTACATGGCTGTAGGTGGCACAGAACCCCAATCTCATCCCTTTGTCTTCCCATGGCTTCACTGTAAGCAATCACCGAGCAATCACCATGCAGATTAATCATGTGTTATGCTATGCAGCAGAGACAGTTTACAAGTAGGTATCTGGGTGTGAGCCCAAGTCCTTGTCCCTCCACTATGTACAGGAGGCTGCGCAAGGCTGTGTGCCTCAGCTTAGCCATGATGGGCACATTGGCAAGAGCAGTGCCCAGCAGGACATGAACAGAACAGAGTGACTGTTTCTAACTAGTTGCTGCAGATATAGAATCATAGAATCAGTCAGGGTTGGAAGGGACCACAAGGATCATCTAGTTCCAAGCCCCCTGCCATGCCCAGGGACACCCTAACCTAGATCAGGCTGGACAGAGCCTCATCCAGCCTGGCCTTAAACACCTCCAGGGAAGTGACCCCAACCACCCCCCTGGGCAACCCATTCCAGGGCCTCACCACTCTCATGGGGAAGAACTTCCTCCTCACATCCAATCTGAATCTCACCACCTCCAGCTTTGCTCAATTCCCCCTAGTTCTGTAACTACCTGGTAGCCTACAAAGTCCCTCCCCAGCTTTTCTGTAGGCCCCCTTCAGATACTGGAAGGCCACAAGAAGGTCACCTTGGAGCCTCCTCTTCTCCAGACTTCACAGTCCCAACTCTTTCAGTCTGTCCTCATAGCAGAGGTGCTCCAGACCTCTGATGACCCTCATGGCCCTTCTCTGGACATGCTCCAGCATGTCCACAGCCCTCTTGTACTAGGGGCTCCAGAACTGGATGCAGTACTCCAGGTGGGGTAAGATGTCCACTGAAGGCACTGCTGTGGGTTGGTTTCAACCATATTCTGGAATTGAAGTTCACCCATTATGAAGAGGTGCTGAGAAGAAGAAATATCGGAAATTGTGCTGCTGTGAGCTTCCTAGGCCAGAGGATGCAGAACTGGGTTGTGTGACACTGATCAGCAGAATCAACCCCAGCAGTGATAGAACCCCTCCAGTGGTCCATTGGTGCGAGGAAGAAATTGGTGTGGCTATCCTGAGGTGAGGGCATTTCCATCTCCCTTGCACAACAAAATGTTTTTACCATTTCTAAGATTCCAGGCTGTGACGGTCAGGCTTTTGCAGAAAACAAAGTTACTGGCCCAGAGTCCAAAGCCACTGTTACCTGGTAGGCCATGCTTCTAGCATGCAGCCAGCAAGTGTTAAGATCATTCTTACAATGCATGTTCCTCAAGGAAAACTAATCATCAGGTACTTATTTTTGCCATATGAGCTTGAGACCAACCAATGACCTGCTGACGTACACCAAAACTGGTAATCAGTTGGAAAAAAATGCAGTTTGCATCAGACACAGGATTAAATCATACGGTTTGATAAGCACAACTTGCAGACACAGCCTGTTCTCTGTACCTTCCATACTCACCCGCACATAAAGGTTTGCAGATGGTGTATGAAATGCACCCTGACAGCTGCAAGATGTTCAGGTTGTTTACAGAGGCTAGAAGAGAACAAGTTCAGGACCCTTGTTTGGTTAGGGTTAAGATTAGGGTTGGGCATTTGTGTTAGGATTAGGCTTAGGAGTTAGGGTTTCATTTAAGGATTAGTGTTAGAATTAGGTTAGGGCTAGGTTTAGGGTTAGGTGTTAAGTTTAGGGTTAGGGTTAGGGTTTGAAGCAGGAGAGGAGAGAGGGGATAGGCTAAGAAGAAAGATGCAGTCACTAGAGTCACAAAGACCAGTGCATTAATCTTGATGTTATTTGAATGGGGAGGCCTGAAACTTCAGATGCACACGGCTCCTGTTTCTGTGTCATAGTGGATATTGCTATGAACCATGAACATTTTATTCACTTTGGCACTGGACAGATGGCAAGAAACTGGAAGGGATTCAAAGAGCAGTAGACATGATTTAAGAGACATTGGAAGAATGGGCTTGAGAAACAAGCGAACAAATGTAAAACTAGGGATAGGAAATGTCCTACAGCTATTTAGAGAATATAAAACCACCAAGAGAGAGGAACTGTTTAGTTTTACAGAACAAAATGTAAACAAAATGAACATAGCATGAGCAACCAAGGGTTCTGGGAAATTAATCCTAGCTAGTCTTGCTGCACTTACTGAAGTTGCCAGCCCTTTTCTCTTGCACCTCTGCTACAATTGTAACCAGCAGCAAGGCAGGCAATGAAGCCTCCCCCATCACTGACCATTCTTTGTGTGGCAGATTTAAATCCTCACTGCTTCCAGGCTAAAAGTGCCCAGCAAACGGTGAGCTTAGGTCTGCTACCATTGCTCCTGCCCTAGTCTCTCCAGCAGTGCAGGAACAAAAAGAGAACAGTGGGTGGCAACCCCAGCAAGAAATTCTTGTGGTTATGAGTAACCCACAGCAGCAGCTTCTCTGCTGGGGACCATAATAAAACCATACAGAGGTGAGGTAACTGGAACAAACATCTTCCTTGGGTGGATGTCCCACAAACAGAATCCCCTTTTCAGTACAGCTGGCTCCAGTATGTGCTGTACATGACTTCACTTGTTCCTTGTAGCTGCCTGGCCAGCAGCTGCTGGGCATCTCTTTCCTCTTTGCTACCTGCAGTGTGCTGACAGACCATGTGGGTTCCAACAACTTCAGCTGATCTCCCCCATTCTCTCACAAGTCTTGTGCACCGCAGGAGACACGGCCAGCAGGAAGGATGAGTTGCCTTTGCAAGGAAGTCCACTCCTCCATGCTGTGTGCTGGCTTTGGCTCATCACCTTTTGTGACGAGCACGTGCACAGAGAGCTGGCAGCACATGGAGCATCCTTGAAGTTCCACTCTGTCCCTTTCTGACACTCATCACTATCTCCAAATCAGACACAAAAGTTTCAGGTGCCCACACTGAGTCAACGTGAAATATTTTACCAAGTTCACACTGGAGCTTTCCTGTGATGCATGCATGGCTTACTCAGGGCCGGAGGCACTCTGTGGCACGCCCATGCCTGCAAGCAAACAGAGAGATGCTCTGTGCCTGGTGGGATGCCTGACCACACAGCCCTGTGCCCATGCACTCCCACACACATGCACCTGCACACCTGTGCACCCATGCACACCTGCATGCAGCAGTGCTGGAGCAGCTCCTGCTAGTGCTGCAGCAGTGCTGTTGGCTGCCTCTCCTTTAGCAGCCATGGCAACTGTCGCCGCGTAACGAAGTGTTGCCAGGATCTGAGCCAGGAGCAGAGCTTCCTAATGGGAAGAACAAAAAAACCAAACCAAACCAAAACATAAACCCCAAAACAAAACCAAAACAAACCCAAACAACCAAACCGGACAAACCAGGGGAAGGCATGACGTCAGGCCATCAAAAGGCACGAACCCCTCCTGCCTCACATCACATCTCATCAGGGCTGACCCTGGTCCCAGCAGCTGAAGAGTTACTGCTTGGAGCAGCTCATGTGCTTGTTTGCGCTGCAGTTTTCCTCCTCCGTCGCGGTAAACAAGAGCAAACTGCATCCGCTGCTGGTCGAGCTGTTGTTTAAGGAAGTGCCTCGAACAATGAAACTCGCAGCATTCGGCAGCTAAGCCGACAGAGCAGGCTATGCATAGCAGGATGCCAGACTGGAGCGGTTTGAATACTTGTTATTTCCATCCAGGATTGTTTGCATTTCTTTGCCGCAAATATCTTCCCTGACAGATGGAGGTGTTTTTTAAAGTGACAGGTCTCAAAGGTGTCCCTCGGTTTGTCTCCACGGGAGGCACATTCACCGCGGAAGCAGGAGGACTGGATGCAGGGAAGGCTGAGCGCGTTCTGAGCCATGCAGCTCACTCCCACTAACCATGCTCCTGCCGCAGTGAAGCCCTTGCTGGGCCAGGGCTGTCCTAGGCAAGCAGATTGGAGCTGCAGCTCAGCCGAGTTTTGGCTGGGTGATCTCTGCCCAGCCCGTGTGCATGCAGGCACTGGGTCAGCACAAGAAAAGGCAGGGACTGGACATGGAAACGAACACATTCTTGTTGTAAAATCAGAAGTTGGGAATGAATAAAGAGAAGTGTGGAAGCAAGTGCTCACTGCTAACCTTTAATCCTTAATCCCCAGTTCCCATGAGGGCATCTCACCTCAGCAGCCTGAAGCTCTTGCCAGGCTGGCTTGCCACAGTGGGAGTTGAGGAGAATGAGGGGGAAATGAGGAAGGAAGGCTGCTTTCTGAACAAGGGAAGGGGAAATTGCCTCTGTCCCCAGCCAGAGTGGACATAAGAGGAAATGATACTTTTCCCTGAGCAGTTGCTGTTGTCTTTGCAGGACTTTTGGTCAGCACGGGTCTTGGTTACCAGGGTTTATGAGCTAAATGCTCTGGGGCAACAGTGCTGCAGGGAGTCAACACGTTAATGGAGCTTTGAACTAATTGCAAAAAGTACACTGGTCAGTCCTGTTTTCTTGGTTTACTTCACCATAAAACCAGCAGCGCCTGCTCTGCCTTGTCATCTGTGCTAGGACAGCCCACAGCTTCTTGGAAGTAATGTTAACAGCTGTTTCCTGTCTTATTAGTGACAGAACCCCTGAGCTGTGTGGTTGTCCCCAACAGGGTCCACTGGGGTGGCATTAGTCAGCCCCAAAAGCCATGTACAGGGACACTACTGCTAATGGTCCTCTTTCTAGCACTTCTGAGACAAGGACAGGAACTTCAGGTCACATCTTTCATCTGATAAAATGTGGCTCCCTTCGGCTTCTATAGAAGCTTTATATATTTATTATAAAGTGGATTCTGTGCAAAGATGCGGGAGCCTGCCCTTTATTTCCTCCCTTGCCATTGCAATGCAACCAGCCTCCTTCAGAGATGAAGACTATCACCATTGGTTCGCATTTTTAGAGCAGAAGCACTTATGGGTTTGGGCTGACATCTAGCGTTGGTGTGGACGAGGCCAGGGAAAACAGCTGACTCATTTCTCCCAGCGTGTCTCTCTGGCTTAGTGCTTCTAATTTGTTTAGAGGCTCACGAGTATCTTTGTTTTATTAACTAACAAAGAAATTATTATTAATAATAATAATAACAACAACAGGGCATTTAAAAAATACATGAACAATTTCCAGGCCTAGAAATCAGAAAAAAACACCTGAAATTGCTGAGGTATGCTGTTACCTCCTCAGCCAGTTTGCTGACAGCACCAAGCTGTGTGGTGCAGCAGACATGCTGGAAGGCAGGGATGCCATCCAGAGGGACCTGGACAGGCTGCAGAGGTGGGCACAATCCAGCCTCATGAGGTTCAACAAGGCCAAGTGCAAGGTCCTGCATCTGGGTCAAGGCAATCTCAGGCACAAATACAGGCTGGGCAGTGATTGGCTGGAGAGTAGCCCTGCGGAGAGGGACTTGAGGGGGTTGGTGGACAAGAAGCTCAACATGAGCCA
This sequence comes from Psilopogon haemacephalus, assembly GCA_013396835.1. Taxonomy (NCBI): domain Eukaryota; kingdom Metazoa; phylum Chordata; class Aves; order Piciformes; family Megalaimidae; genus Psilopogon; species Psilopogon haemacephalus. The sequence continues at coordinate 887,312 of VWZI01005954.1, forward strand.
GCAGTGTGCACTTGCAGCCCAGAAAGCCAATCAGATCCTGGGCTGCATCAGGAGAAGTGTGGCCATCAGGTCAAGGGAGGTGATTGTCCCACTCTGCTCCACCCTGGTGAGACCCCACCTGAAGTACTGCATCCAGTTCTGGAGCCCCTAGTACAAGAGGGATGTGGACATGCTGGAGCGTGTCCAGAGAAGGGCCACAAAGATGATCAGAGGGATGGAGCACTGAAGGAGTTGGGGCTGTTCAGTTGTGGCCTTCCAGTATCTGAAGGAGGCTTGCAGAAAAGCTGGGAGGGACTTTTTAGGCTCTCAGGTAGTGACAGGACTAGGAGGAATGGAGCAAAGCTGGAGGTGGGGAGATTCAGATTGGATGTGAGGAGGAAGTTGTTCAGCATAAGAGTAGAGAGGCCCTGGAATGGGTTGCCCAGGGAGGTGGTTGAGGCCACATCCCTGGAGGTGTTTAAGGCCAGGTTGGATGAGGCTCTGTCCAGCCCAATCTAGGGTAGTGTGCCCATGGGCATGGCAGGGGGGTTGGAACTAGATGATCCCTATGGTCCCTTCCAACCCTGACTGATTCTATGATTCTACTTTGCAGCATCATTAATATCAGCCACTGCTTTTGAGAAGTAGAAGTTGTTTAGAGGGAGCAAGACATGTGATGACACTCTTGAATGGTTGGGTATGATTTCAAGGGACTCATCCCACCAAAGTACTTGGTATGACAAATTTCAGGAAATCACACTGCTGGGTGTCATTATTCATTTGCCAGCCACATCTCATGTGGCCTCATCTGTTTCATCCTCCACTAACCACTGTAAGGCCTTTCCACAAAAGCAAGCACACAAGTTCAAGTCAGTTCACCGTCATACTGACTCATTCCTGAGACACTTTCCTCAGAAACCTGCAGTGTTGGTGTATTGATTGTGGGCGACTGAAGAGGCAAAAATTATAAGTTATGTAGCTTTTATAATTTCCAAAAGCCCCACCCACAATCTGTGTGTAAATTGGTTTAAGTTTGGGTTCTAATTCGGTTGGGAAAAGTCTTCACAAGGATGCCTTTTCTTGTAATTCAGGAAAAATCAGAAAATTTGGAAAGGTTTGGGCATGAAACAGCTTTGCTCTACTTACAGATGGGAGACCGTCTCTTCACAGCAGTGTCCGGAGTTTGGTGCCTGCCAGAGTCCAAGATCGCTGTAGGCACAGCTTTCACCAAGCCACGATCGCGAAGCAAGGCAGGGGAAAGCCAGGGGTGCTCCGTGGTGTTCCCACGAATGGCTGCAGTTTACCGTTAGAGGCAGGTCCTGCAGTAAGAAGCCAGGATGCTCCTCAAGGTCCGCCTCAAAGTCCGTGCGAGGTTCATGTCCTCAGGTCCACGTTCAGGTCCGTTCAGGTCCCAGTGCAAGTCCCAGTGCAGGTCCCGGTTCAGATCCGAGTGAAGGTCCCAGTGAAGGTCCCACTCCAATCTGTCCAGCTGCCATATATATACTGGAGCAATTTGTTCCCTCCCTGTTCAAGCCCATGGAGGGTGGGAGAAGGCACTTCACACCTATTGTACTAAGCCTTTGCTGCCCCATTCACACCTCCGGTGGGGCAGTGGACTGGGGTGTGCCCTGCCAAAGTTCACACCCCATTCAAACCTCCAGTGGTGCAGCGCCCCGCCACAGTTTGCACGCCATTCAAACGTCCGGTGGGGCAGTGCCCTGCCCTGCCACAGTTGGTCAGAAGCCATTTATGGACTGGGGCTCCACAGACTTGTGGAGTGTGACAGGGATGGGTGCTGCTTACCTGGCACAAGGAGAAAGAGAAAAGCTGCTCATTTGAGTATTCAATACTTCTCAAAATTGGCTAACCAAAGGTGAACTGGGAAAAAACAACAACATGTAGCTCAGCTGTGAAAGTATTTCCTGAAAGATGGTTCGGGTGCTCAAGTTCACCCAAAACCTCAAGCTGACAAGGCTAGAGGAATGACTGAACCATATGGAGGACTAACCAAAAACAAGCCAGTCTAGAACAGGACTCAGACAGTCCCTACATTGCTGATGGCTAGGAAAGTGTCTAGGAGAAATGTCATGAAGTGCTCGCCCTGTTTTGATACTGCCCTGGAAACATTTGGCTTTGGTCCCTGTATGAGGGAAGGTGCTGGGTTGCAGATGACCCTTCGGTTGGGCCCAGAAGGGCTGTACTGGTATCACCCTCTACCACGAGTTCTTTATTTTTAACTTGGGCCTGCTCTAACCCTTCCACATAGCACAGACAGAAAAAAAAATATTTTTGCAAAACAAAAGCAGTTTGGGCTCTCTCCTTTCCAATGTTCCTACATTGAAAGCTGGATAGGGTCTTTGGGACTGTGGAAATTGGCAAAAGTGGAAAAAGGAGAGGGACACAGAGCAAAGCTGCTTGCAGTGCACTTGGGAAGTACTTTTTTTTTTTTTTCCCCCTTAATGCTATTAGCAGGAATATCACTATTTTATGCAGAAAGTCACATCCTGTCCCCATACTCTGAGCACCAACAGAAGACTGGCTTCAGTTTTGCCTGACTTCCTGCATGCCTTTTCAGGGATGACATCAGCCTTGTGCACTTCATTTCTCCATGAGGGTTGCAGAAGTGCCACCCTGACGGTCCTCATTCTATGTCTAGGAGACAAAGACCATAAGCTTTCCCTATGGTTGCCCCACCTGTCTGGTGCAGTGGGGTGAAGATCCCAGTGGCAGCTTCAGAAGAATGATAATCACATCCCACCTGAAAGTTTCCAGAACCTGGACCCTATCTCTGCTCCTCACCTTCCTTTTTCTTGGGCAAGTTTCCTTCCAGTTGTAACATCATTATAGCCAAAGACAAATGGGCTGTAGAAACAGGCCTCAGACTTAGAAATATGTGAAAGGAAGACAAAAACGTGTTTGTGCTCTGCTTTCCCAATGTAACTGGGAGGCAGCCTGGTGCAAGAGGGCTCCTGAAGTGCAGCTGATTGAAGCCAATGCTGCTTGCACAGGAATCAGCTTTCTGGCACTCTGATAGGGTGCAGATGGAGTCTGGGAGCAGCTCTTAGCATCATGACACCACAGGCAGCCTGCTACTGAAGTTCTGAGCTCAGGAAGTTCCCAGCTACTGCTGAGCCTTTAAATACCCAGCCTTTCTTTTCAGACTTCATATCAAATAAGTGTTTCAGACAATCACGGATTTCATACTTAAGCTCAGATGGTGCAGGGCATCTTGTCCAAGCAGAAAATATTTGCTCTGTACACACACTAGAACTCCAGAAAGTACATGGAGATATTTTATATAACTTTGAACCATTTAAGGAAGAAGTATTCCCTCTTATTGTTTTAGCTATAGCATATTTTACTTCATGCAGTGTTCAGTTATTTACATGTCTGCATTTATGGCTACTGTTTTAATTTGATACTTTTTTTTTTTTTTTTTTTTTTTTTTTTTTTTT
>VWZI01005954.1:890786-912126 GCA_013396835.1 Psilopogon haemacephalus
GTGATGCTATTCTTTTCTGCTTTTTCCAATATAAAACCAAAATAGCAGAGAGTTGGTCTTGGCACATAGAAGTGACCGCTGCAAACAAACCTCTGGAGAGAAACAAGCCCTCCACAAACTTCTTAGTTATTAAAAGCATCCATTATCAGCAGACCTCCTCCTGGTTAAGCCCTGACACTAAGGGGTACGTTACTGTGAGGCTGGATCTCCTGAGTAGAAAAAGGTCTGATGCAGTGTGAACAATAGACATGAAGGGTAATATCAAGGATGTGGGAAGAGGTTCCATTATACCAAGTACATCTTAGCAGAACAATAGACATGAAGGGTAATATCAAGGATGTGGGAAGAGGTTCCATTATACCAAGTACATCTTAGCACTTGAAGAATTAGAGCCAAATACTTTCTTTCTGAGACTCCCTCTTGCCAGGCAGCTGCTGCTGGAGGTGCCCACTTGAGCAACCACTGTCTCCACCACAGTACAATGGACTATTCTGAAAGCCTAAACTATAAAGTTGTACTGGCACAAAAGAAGACAACCCCCCATTCTCTGTTACAGTATATGCATTTAGAGCAATTGCCACCACTGCCATAAAACATTTTTTTTTTCAAAGAAAGGGATACTAACAGCTGCAGAAGTGACACATAAAACACAACAACTTTGGATGAATAATAATGAGTTTCTGCCTACGGGCAGCCCAGCATGAAAATGGGTTCAGAAACTGCTGCTTCCCTTCTCTCCTTCAGAAGAGCTTTCCTGAGCACTTCTTCTTGGTTTCCCCTGAAGATGCTCAGTCCAGTGCCTTGGCTGTTGGGAGATAGTAACTTCCTGGGCTTTGTGAAGCCTTTCACACACACAGCACACACATACACACACACACACAGACACACACAAACACACACACACACACACATATACAGAGTTTACCATTTTTTGCCTCAGATGTATTCAAATTGCTGTCACAAGGAAAGTGTTTAATGGCTCATGCAACATCTCTTAATTACTCTTCATCTAGTCTCTTCCTGACAAATCCTCATGTCACACATTTCAAAAAGAACCACACTGGTAATTTATTTTAGGAAGCAGTGGTCCAATTTTCCACTCGCAGGTTATTCCTGTGGCATATTCCCCTGTGGTGGCAGTGCTATTGCAGGCAAGGACTGAATGAGTGGGGAGCAGTGCCTGACCCCATGGCACTCCTAAGGCATGCGCCCAATCCTTATGCGATACTAATTCCTCAAGGAGAACAGAAACTGGAACTCACCTTTCCCATTTGCTATGGAGGCAGAGCCACGAAGGATGGTGGAGATGCTGGGCACAGGAACACCTGGGGGATGTCATGGCAACTGGCAAGGGGCTATGTGGGCTGCTGGCACATCAGATAGAGAGCACCACGTCAGGGAGACTTGAGATGATGTTGCCCATGGTGTCATTCATTCTTTATCCCAGGGAAAGGAGTGGATAACTCAGGCTGTGCTTCCACAGCAGAGTCATCATCTAGATTTGGGCCTGGTGCCCAGGCACTGGCATCACAGTATGTTTCCAGTCCAAACAGGGTGGAGGCAGTAACACTTGGCCACAGTTTGGAATGTCCCATTAAAGCACTTTGTGAAGCCCTGTGTGGAGGATTTGGAATATTCCTGTTTGCCCTGAGACTGCTGCCTTTGAGCAGGTGCAAGCGTTTCCAGCACATGGAGGAAACTACAGCTGTGCAGAATAGCAAGATAAGCCCTGCCCCAAACAAATGGAGCAAACAAGCTCCTAACCTTATTTCTTTGGGAAAAAAAAAAAAAAAAAAAAGTATCCATTTTCAAATGTTTCTTGCATCTGCTAAATGCTTTAGCAGCAGTGCTGTATCTTGAACGGGCAGTGGTGACGAAAGAAAAATAGCTTCTTTGTAGTGATCTGGTGTTGTGTGACAGCCATTCAGGAGATGATTTACTGCTCTGTGCTGGAAGCTGGGCAGCTGCAGTCAGTGCTCACATGGCATGAGGTTGCTTTCCATTGTTTCCAAACTTCCTTGAAAGAGCTAAGTACTTTGCCACCTATTTTCTCTTTTGAAAAAGGGTTCGAGCAGGGTTTTACATGTGTTGGCCATGCCAAGGAAAATAAGTTCTTCCCCAGAACTGGAGGCAGTGGGCCATTGGCCCTGGAGATTATTACAGGGTGTCTAGTTCCAGCAGCTGACAGCATCATATGAAATTCCAGAGCGGGGCTTTTTTTCTGCCATGGAGTGGATTAGCACGTCAGCATAATGTCAGAAGGGAAAACAGAGAAAATATGACCCATGTGCTATTAAAGCAGATTAAGTGGAGAGCTTTGCTGGCGTCGGGCTGCCCCGAGGGACTGGTGCTGCAAGAACAGCCCATGCTTCCCATTCTGGGGCCACTAGCTGCCTCTGTTCTCCTTATGTGGCCTCAGCCATGCTTTCCCACTCCACTCCACAAGGGGTAGCCTCAAACATGCCAGATGGGATGCAGTTCAGGACCCAGTACCACAGTTTTGGTCAGCCCAGGACAAACAAGAAGCCATTTTTTCAAATTGGTTTCAACTTAAAAAATGTTGAGGAGCCAGATCTACTTCTGATGTGGTGTCACCAAAAGAGACAATGGTAGCCTCCAGCACTCTTAGGTGCAGCCTGTGCTTCCCTAGAAACAAGATGAAAATTAATTTGGCAAAGGATGCCTCAAAGTGAAGACCCCAGCTATGAGACCATGTTTTTGGTCAGTTAGGCAGCAGAGGTTTTGTATTCAGCACAGGACAACCATCACATTACCACGCTTTTCTATGGCGGCTGTTGAGAGGGAATAGCACATCATTTTGTCTGTTACTGCAAAAAGAGCAATGACAAAAGAGGAACTGGAAGATGTGATTAGAAATCTCAAGATTGTGTCAGAAGAGCAAAGCCACTAAGTTATAGCAACTCAGAAAGGATGTAGACATGCCTTAGTGAACTCAGAGCAGTAAAGTTGCTATGCCAGGTGTGCAACTGAAGTGCTGGCGAAGCCTGCTTTGGCAGTTGGAGATTAAAGGGACAGAAATCAAGGCAATTAACCTCAGATAGAGATCCGAGAAGTACCCATATGGAAAAGTCAGATCATTCCCCCCAGGGCTGAGTGCTGTCCTAGCTTGTGTCCTCAAATAAAAGCCTGTTGGAGTTGCTAAGATTGGCTCAAGCCATAAACAATATGATAGGATTTCCTAATCTGAGCACTCAGCTAGGGAGAGAAAGCAATGCTGACCCCGATGTAAAGATAGGACCTTGCCCTCCTACAGGGAAGGACGTCACTGGTGGTGATTAGACGGAGATGGGACCTTACCTGTAAGAACACCTGACGCAGATCTAGCTTTGCCTGAGAAGTTGTAGCTTGCTGATGGAGAGACACCCAAAGCTGGGCAACAAATGTTAAGTAAATATTGCTCTACCCAGAGAAGGGGTTGGATTGTAAAACAGCTGTCTCCTCTCTGTGAGCACAAATTCTCCAGAGGTGACTCAGCAGTCAATGGGATGAGAACCAGACACTCACTTTTCTTGTGCAATGGGCGAAGCTGAGACTTTAATCTGTGTCCTCCAGGTGAGGGCTTCAGTCCCCATCCATCACAGCGTTATGCATGAACGAGCTATGGCAACTAGAAGTCAGGACCCACGACATCAAACATATGAAAGCCAAAATGGACAAAGTGCAGTGGCACATGGCAAAACCAATGGTAACTGTAAGCAGCAAACCAGAAACTCTCTCCAACACAGGGCACGCTTGCTCCAGGCAGCCTGGCAGAGACCAGCCTTTGGGGCCTAATTATAAATGTTCTGAGGTTAGCTTAAATAACTACTGCCAAAATAAAGGCCTTTTTCCTCATTAGGTCATCCTGCAAGCCCAGCTCCCACAGTCCTTAAACACTAATGTCAGATGTTAAAGCTGAACTCTGTATAACCTCTGGGCTATAAAAGATGCCAAAAGCAAACTATTTGGGAATTTTAAAATGACATTTTGTCCTAGCCCTGGTTAGTTTACTTTGTCCCTATACTAAGTTCAGGTCCATGTTGTAAGTCTCTTGTGCTCCATGTAGAAGTGTAGCAGAAACATCCAACATAGAATATTTTTTTTATTCCTGGAGAGTAAGTACATGGGCACTGATTCGCCACATATTTAGCCTCTCAAATTACTTTTCATTTAATGGGAAAATCTGAAATCTGAAAACTTTGCTAAAATAGGTCTACATTTGGCTAGTATTAAATGGCTAGTATTAAATGTATTAAATTGTTAGACTTTAAGGTCATACTTTCATCTTTTAAGACTGTTGCTCAAGCAAGGTAATAAGCTGGCAGAAACTGCTGTGCAAGGCACTGGTGGACGTGCAGAATGCTGTGTTGTTCTCTTGGAGAAGTCACTGGCCTATGAATGGATGTGTTCAACTCCGTGTCCTGAAGAACGTTAGTGTCACAGCGCAGCAGAATTAGTAAAACCTACTTTATTTTGTTGATTGTGATTTTATTCTTTTCTGCCAAATAAATGAACTACTCTTGATCGATTTTTTAAGCTTGGCAGGTTTCCATCCCCATTCACACTAATGTATGCTGACCTCTGTTTCTAGAACAGCAGTAAAATCCTTCACCACTGTCTCCATCATACAGAGGAATGAATGACCAGAGAGTAGAGATGAAGCAGAAAACGCAGTACCTATTTGCTTAGGACTATCAGGTTTTTGCCATCTATCAAACCTGACTAGGTGATTGCACAAGATTTCCTCAGTGAGGTGAAAACACCTGCATCACAGGACACTGATGACCAGGCAAGCTTGGTCTTGGGCTAATTAAGTAATAACTTTGCAGTTACATGAGTTAGAAATGTTGGGAAGGTACTGGAGATGAGTTGATATCCAAACCTTTTGAAAGGAGAGAGGACTGGTTTCAGTTCAAGACAGCAATACCCTCGTCCTGAGCTGGATGGTCCTGTGCTCAGGCTGAGTGAGAGAGGAGGTAGTCTTCTGCTGCACGCAGCCATGAGATGCCACCACCTGGTGCAGGCTTTTCAGTCTTTCCTGGCCTGAGCTCCTACATATCTTCCAGTGGCAGAGGCTCATTGCATAGTGAGTTTAAGCCCTCTGGCAATAAGTTTGTTTTTCTCAATTGTCCTCACAAGAGGTACAGAATAAACCTCAGTGGCTCTGCAGTCTTCAGGTTAAAGTTGTTATTCCAATCCACACTAGCTATACGAAACTTGATTTTCATTGGGAGTGTCTTTTGGGGGTTTATCTCACATGGTGTTCACAGCCTCCTTCCCATCTCAGACTGGCAGATGTGCAGCAGCATCTGGCAAATTTAGGGCGTTGTTGACTGTGTTCAGTCCCATTGGTGACTTGTCACTCTCTGCTGACATTCCTCCAACTCTGTTCTTTTCTCCTTCACTATGATGTCCACTGTGGTGGTTCAGGCAATTCATGTGCCTTTGAAAGGGGCAGAATGAGCTCTAATTACTGCCCAAGAGAAAAATATCAAGATGCTTTAGGAGGCCTGGGTGCTGGTCATATGACTCTTGGCTTAAGAGGCTAAGGTTCTCTCCTGAATGAATACTCTTGATTTTCACCCTCTGCAAGAACATAAAATGCTAGGATATTGGGAGCCAGTGCTCTTTCTGGTTCCCAGCCCAGCTCTGACTGCATTTTTTTAACTCTGAATTTGTCCCACCTATATTTTTAGCAGTCATGGTCTTCAGGAATAAGGCATTGCACACATGAATGGCACTTTGGTGTGAAGAGCTACCTCCTCTGTTCATTCTGAACCTGATTTACTCTCATTTAATGGAAGCACAGCCTCTTGCCCAAGGGAAGCATTATTTGGGAGCATTCACAGGCAAGGGCACCAAGCCTGTGTGTCTCTATGTAAGGAAACCGGCAACCACTGAGGGGACTCCACAGGCTCTTTAAATTTCTTCATCTTCATTAGATTTTTCTCAAATAGAAAATTTATTAATAGGACTCATGACTGTTGCAGTGAAGAATGGAGTAAGAGAATGGAGAACTGCTTTTATAGCATCACAGTTGTTTGGATAAGAGCCACTTCAAAGAACATTTAACCAGTCCCTGGTCGTCCATTAGGGACTGCTTGGATGTAGTCATTATCCAGCATGTGGATGCTTCCAGTTAGACAAGCCCCATATCAGCCAAATAGGTTAGAGGATAAAGAAGTTGTGAAAGATCACCACTTTTCTCCAGGAAAGTTGAAGTTCTTAGCTTTGAAATGCTCTGTACCTAACACGTCTATGACTTAATAATCTGCATCTGTACATGACTAACAGAAAGAGCAACCTTTCCTTTGTCTTGAATTCCTCAGGACTGAACTACTTCACACCAAAAGATCAGAGAAGTGCTAAATATGCTTTTATGCTAAATAAAATCTGGAGCAGCAGATGGCTTGTGTAATGTGCCCCTCCATGAAGAAGCATTAGTGAGAATGAACAGTGCAGGAGCAAAGAACTAGATACTACACTTCTGCAGCCAGTGACCTCTATCAAGGTAAGACCTTCTGTCAGTTCAGAAGGCAGACAGATGCATTGCCATAGGTTTTATGTGGAAATCTGCAGAGGGGCTGGTACCACCAGCTTGGGTTGGTGGGGAGAAATGGAAGAAGGACCTTGGTCCAACAGAGACATTAAAACTTGATACACACACAAGTCTGCTTCCTCTTCCTCAAATAAATGCAAGCAACTTACAATTTGCCTCAATGCTTTTATGTCTGGAGGTGGCCACACTGCCTTCTCTAAGGAGAGAAAAGAGACAACCAAACAAGTGAGTCAGCCTGTACTGGCTGAAGTGTTCAACTGCTGTTGTGTGTGAAGGAGAGCAAGAACTGAAGAGGAATGACAAGCTGACAATGAGTCATGTTATGCCTGCTTATTTTCCAGAAGAGTAGGACAAGTTTCCCCTTTAGATTCTCTAATTCACTGTGGGGAAAGGCAAAGCATGTTTTACTTTTAGGAGCTTTTGTTCTTGGTTGTGCTCCTGGACCTAAGGGCACAGATAGAACTGTGCTGCCAGCGAGGCAGGGTACATTTGACAAGCCAGACCCAGCCACCACTGAGCCCAGAGAATTTGTTTTCATTTCTATCATCATGCTTGTGATTCCTGCAGGGGGAAAAAAAAAAATCAGGGGCACCGGAGGCAGTTTTTGCCAAGAGGATTTCCTGAGCAAGCTAAGTGGTGAAGGATCTTGTTTCAAATAAAATTGGGATCAGCAGGGTATCTCCTCACGCACAAATTAGGCTGAGGGATATTCTTTCAGTGAACTAGTGAAGACTGTTGTCCCTGGACACCAGCTCAGGCTCTGATAGCTTTTGTAAGACCATTTGTATGAAAATATTGTTGTGCTGGAGTCTCCAAGGCCATCTGGGCTTTATGCAGACAGAGTGCCTACAAATGAATGTGAACCAAAGCAAATCAACATTGCTTGGCAGGAATGAAATGTATTGCTAGGGTCTGTCTCTGCTAAGCTAGACTGTTTGGCTCCAGTCCCACTCTTCGGGGGGATTGTCTGTCAAAACACAATTTGGTATTGTACAGTGTCATGGTTACATGGCTCTCTACTCCTTTAACCCCTCTCAGGCCTTACACTCTCATTATTTGCCAAGTGGCAATCTCCAATTCTTAAAGCAGACCTCAGGCTCTGCTACTGTGCACCAGTCATCCCTTGTGCTGCTGTGCAAGTTCAGGCAGAGCTTTCCCTTAGAAGCTGTCGAGCAGTAGACTAAAACCTGCTTTAAAGGGAGGAATTATTTCTTAATGCCATTAAAGGATAAGAAGACATATCTTTGTACCATATCATAATAGAAGCCTGGCTTCTTGGCCTAATTACCTCAAAAGTCTTGTCATCCTTTCAAGGTGGGAGTCCATCTTGGACACTTGATTGACTCTTCATTTCCCCATCCCTTCATGAGCAGCAGCTGCTGCTCCTGCCAAGCCCTGCTGGCAAACCCAGAGGCTGCTAATAAGAGGGTATGCCAAGACATCAGGGTGAATGTCCTCATGGGTTGCTGTGCTGGTTTGAACTAATTGGAGGATTTGAGTGAGAAATTAGACTATTGGCTGAGAGAGGTAAACATAGTGTGTCACTTCACCAAAGTTTTACTGAGAAAGAAAAAAAAAATGTCTTTAAAGTGCTGTACCCAAAACACTTGATATGAGACAGTTTCTGACCGCTCTGGCTGCGGCTGCTTCTCTTGCATGGTCTCCTTTGTCTCTCTGTCTTGGTAGCTAATTCTCAGTAAACCTACTAACTTCTTCCTACTACTAATACCCCTGGCCAATCTACTTCAGCTCATCTGCAGCATCAACAGGTGGTGAGATAAGACTGGGGAAGGGGGGAAAGGTGGTAGCGGGTGGTTGTTTACCCTCTCTTGGAGATTTGGGTCTCTGGGAGGGGTGTGGTGTTTGTAAATATTTGCTTGTATATTGTGCATTGCTGTAAATATAAAGCTTCATTTATTAATTTCCAGTGTCCTGAATCCTAGCTGGGGTTTATAAAAAGGTGTGGGGGGGGGCAGGTAACTGGTTAAACCACCACAGTTGCCACGAGGTATATAATCATATTGACCTCCCCACTTCTGGACATGTTTCTGAGTTTGTTCAACCTGAGTATGGACATAGCAAATTACCACAGTGACACAGCCAAGACATGACACTACAGGTGGCTCCAAGCCATTACATGTAGTTTTCGCTCTAGTGAAAATCCTCAGCAAGCACTGGCAGAAGAACTCTGAATACAGATTCTCCCTCATCATGGAAGTCTGGGAAGAGGCAGAAGGAAGAGGATGTGTATATTCCCTTTGTGAAGTGAGTAAAGGGGCAGATCCACAGCTGAAGTCCCATCAAGCCTGGAGATGGCTGAGAAGAGTGGTGGCTCTCCATAGGCCTGACATTCGGCACGTGCTGTCCCACGGGCAGGCAGCTGCCCACACTGGTGCCCAGGCTGTCACGTCTCCCACCAGACTGGCACGCAGCTGCAGCCTCGTCTGGGGTGGGCAAGGCAGCAGCAGCCTTGCACTGGCTGGGACACCAGTGGCTGCCCAGGTCACACAGCCTTGGGGCTCTCCCCTTGCGCTGCAGGATTTGTGTGTTTTCCTTCAAAGTTCAAGCTACAACAGGCTACAACTCCCTCAGACAACGTCTGCTACAGGGATGATGTTATCATACCCACAGACTGAAGACTACGGTCTACCTATCCTTCTTCTGGGCATGGAACTGCCCAAGCGGCTCCAAGGCTCAGTTGTCTGTGAGTAGAGGTAGAGCACAGCTGTGTAACCTTGGGCTGATTTTGCTGAGAAAGCTGCTGCTGCGCTTGTGAGAAAACACACACACACCCAAGTCAAGCAAGATAAGCAGAAACACAAACAGCACTAAAGCTGTCAAGATGGCAATGGCTGGCAACGCAACATCCCAAATGTAAATGCTCTGTGGAAAGGGATAAACTGTTGGAGGGCTGGTTGAGTCATTGTCTTGATCTCAAGATCTCTGGGCTGGAGCTTAGAAATGGTCCAAGTCCTTGGCTCTGTCTCATGGGCACTGGCTGTTACACAGCTGTGCAAAAGACAAGCCAGTACGTGAGGGGGGTTTGCACAGGGGTAAGTGAAAGTTTGGGGCGAAGGAGACTGAAAGCCATCCTGCTGAACTTGCACCATCCCAGTGTTTGGTAACAGGTGATTAGCCATGCTGGACATGCAGTCGGGAGTTTTGTGACGAGCAAAAAGAGATTCAGATGTCCACCTCAGGGTGGTGGCCAACTATTACAACCTGCCCCGGGTGTAAACATCTGTGAAGGGCTGCTCCCATGATGAATGAGGCAATGCTATGAGCTTCTTTAATTTAGAAACAAACACAATTCAAATAAAGTGAGTTAATATGTAATTATGGTGCACAACAGGTGTTGACGTTAGCTAGGCTCCTGTGGCAGGCAGGAAAAGCTGGTGATGATCCATAGCAAAAATGTGACATTTCTTTCATTTTTAACATTAAATATGCCATCACCCAGCTCTTTGCATCTTAATAATATCGATGGACAGAAAATAAATGCATAATGTGTTCTGTATAATGCTGAACACTAGATTTTTCTACTTGGGCATCAGGAGCTGGCGTAGTTAGTCCCCACGCCAGCACAGTACAAGTGGAGAGGACAGAACTCTTCGCAGGTGCTCTGGTCCACGTGGAGGTGAGATCGCTAAGCACAGCCACGCCACCGAGGTGTTCGTTGAACCTGAACGTACCGGCGAGATGCTTTGCCTTAGGTTCAGTCTGAGCGTCTGTCACAAACCACTGCCAGGAAGATGATTAGAAAGTGCACGTTAACGTGGCTGGAGATGTAACGCTCTTGACGGACAGCAGTCCCTCTGTGGGACCTCTGCGAGCCGGAGCCGGGACGCAGGGCTGGGCGGGCTCTGCTCGCTGCTCGTCGCTCTCGGCAGCAGGCTGAGCACTAGTCCCTCCTCGCCCGGGGCCGGCTGCCAGCCTCCCTGCCCCCTCGCACCCGCCCTCGGGGGCCTCCTGACAGGCTCCGCTTACTTTTTGCTCCGCGTTTTCCTGGTCGCCGCCAAGGCTTTCTCTGTGGCCGTACAGTGCCGATCTCTTCCCCCCCCCCACTCGAGGTTAATTATTTACTTGCAATTCACTTGCGACCTCCCACGCCCCCGGGGCGCGGGGCAGCGCTGCAGCTTTAACAGGGGCAGTGGGAGCGGGAGGACAGCAGTGCGCAGCTGGCCCCTCGCCGCCGCAGACCCCTCGCTGCTGCCGACCCCTCGCTGCTGCCGACCCCTCGCTGCTGCCGACCCCTCGCTGCTGCAGACCCCTCGCTGCTGCCGACCCCTCGCTGCTGCCGACCCCTCGCTGCTGCCGACCCCTCGCTGCTGCCCGCCATGGGTAGCCCCCGCCTCCTTCTCGCCGCAGCTCTCGCTGCCTTCCTGCTGCCCCCCGCCGCCTTCTCGGCCCACCGCAAGCTCTTGGTGTTTTTGCTCGATGGTTTTCGCTTCGATTACATCGACGACAGCGAGCTAGAGGGTCTGCCGGGCTTCCGGCACATTGTGAACGTGGGGGTGAAGGTGGATTACATGACCCCAGACTTCCCCAGCCTCTCCTACCCCAATTACTACACGCTGATGACGGGTGAGTACTTGTGTTTCTGTGCCGGGATGCTCCGCAGAGCTGTCAGCGCCAGAAGCGGAGGGCAGCCGCCCGTGACGTTTTCTTCAGAAAGTGTTGCAAAACCAACACAACTTGTGCTTTTAGCTGGGAATTAAAAGACACGGTGGCTCGGTATTGTTTTCCTAAAACCTGCTTTGAACTTGGGAGTGCTGCTTGGGGATGATTTTTTTAAAGTTTCCCTTTGTTTTCCCACAGTGCTGCTGAGTCCTTATGTCCTGCCACCAGCTTGGCCGTCTAGGGCTCTCTGGCTGGAAGCACTGAGGGGGTTGCTGCATATAGAACACAAAAATAAGTGGGAAATGCCCAGAAGATGAATACCAAGCCTGGTCAAAGGCTTTCCAGTTAATAAAAAGCCCTGTAGACTGAGGGTATATAAGATTAAAACTTATTTTCAGTCAGCAGGTTTGCTTTGGAAGTTCAGTGTTAAATTTATTTTTCCTTTGTAAATTTAAACTTTCTGCCTTGATAGATCCCTGCCTTAACTTTGTCCTAAGTCTTCATATCTAAAATGATACAAAATAGCCACATAGAAGAACATATAAGAGGTTTTACTTTTGCTCCCCTTAAGTTTTTCTGATTGCTGGCTTTCGTTATGCACTTTTGCATTTACTCTAAGTGGAGTGACAGATAATTACAGTGATGCTAGGAAGGTGCACAGAATACAATTGGGCCATTACCATCAGAGACCACAGCTTGGAAACAACAGCTAAGTTATAAAAGAATAAGCCACTTAAACAAGCAAAAACAGACTAGTTTGTTTTTTTTTTCCCCTGGAGTTTCCAATTGGATTTTTCTCTGGAGTTATATAGCAAATGACCATCCCATCTAGTGAGGAGGAGCGGGAAAATGTCTGCTAGGGTATGTAGTATCTTCTGCTGTCCACAGAACTATACAATGTCCATTGGCTTGCTGGGAAAGCAAAGAGATGCCATTGTAAGACAGAAATCTGGCATCTGTTGTACTCAGCTTGTTATGAAACAGCTTAACACTTTCCTCCCTCTCAAGACAAATGCCTTTCTTTTGCTCATCTCTCAACAGGAGAGTACAAAACCACCTTTTTTTTTTTTTTTTTTTTTTTTTTCTCATTATTTGGTGCAAATGCATGAGCACAGAGCAAATATCATGACTGAAAACATAGGTGTTTAATCACTCCAGACCATGTTCTTCAGGTGTACATGAGCAAACTGGCTTAATGCTGCATGTCTACAAAAAAAACCCAAAAAACAAAACAACTTTGCATGGTGTTGCTAAAGAGAAGGGAAATGACAGCTTTTGCTCCTTACCATACCTAATTATCACTCCCATTAAGTGCATATATGTGGAGTGAAGTCTATAATTCAGAACTTTTGTGTTTTGGAAATGCCCCCTTTTTCATTCACAAAGGAGTTTTGTTTGGGTGATGAAATGCCACTACTGCACTCTTCACAATTTTTAGAGTACCAGATTTCAACACCCCGTCTTGGAGTAATAAGGCAATCTATAAGAACAAACTCAGCTCTTCTTGCAAGACTCTTGACCTTGATGATGAAGATCTCAAGCCAAATGCAGCTTAAATGCAAACAGCTTCATATTATGAGTCACAACAGCCTTAAGCAGGTCAGGAATAAACTAAGAACAAAGTTCAGGTGATAAACACAGCCAAAGGAAGATCCAGGACTGCACTTCAGCCCTTTGGGTGTTAGTGTGCCGCATGACCGTGACCTGACGTGACAGCAGGGTAAATGCTGCAGCTGCACTGATCTTGCTACCAATGCCACAGTGTAGTCTCTGTAGAAGAAAGATGTCACATTTGAGGCAGTGGTGAGATTAAGAGTTTGGGTCATGCAGAAAACATCAGCATTACCTGTATTCAGTCTGTGCATGTTCAGTTTGGAAAGCTGGGACAGCTTTTGGGAAAAATGTGGCATGGCAGTGTGACAGGAGCATCCCACTGTAGCAATCTGCTTAGGGTCAGGCAGATTACTGCCTGTGTCCCCATCATTGCTATATGGGCATGAGAAAGTTTACATCACATCTCACCACTCATGTATCTCCACAGTGGGGTTGGGGGGGGGGGCTCACTGCAGTTACTTCCATTTGCAAATGCCACAATTTTTTTTTCTGAGAAATCAGGAGCTACAAGGACAGGCTGTTCTTCATTGAAGCATAAAATGGTTTGGCTTGGAAGTAACCTCCACAGGTCCTCTAGTCCAACTCCTCTGCAGTGAGCAGTGACATCCTCCACTAGACCAGGTTGGTCAGAGCCTTGTCAAGTCTGGCCTTGAATACCTCCAGAGATGGGGCCTCAGCTACCTCTCTAAGCAACCTGTTCCAGTGTTCCACCACCTTTTTGTTAAATAACTTGTTCCTAACATTCAATATCAATCTACTCTTCTCTAATGTCAAACCATTGCCCCTTGTCCTGTTACTGCAGGCCTTTGTAAACAGTCTCTCTCCAGCCTTCTTGTAGGCCCCCTTCAGGTTCTGGAAAACCGCTATTAGGTATCCTTAAAGCTTTCAACAAGCCCAGCTCCCTCAGCCTGTCCTTGCAGGAGAGGTGTTACAGTACCCTGATCATTTTCATGGCAGTTCTCTGGACTTCCTCCATTAGGTCCATGTCCTTACTCTGTTAAGAGCTCCAGAGTTGGACACAGTACTCCAGGTGAGGTGTCACCAGAGCAAAGTGGCAGAATCACCTCTCTTTATCTGCTGGCAGTGCATCTTTTGATGCAGCCTGGGATGCAATTGCCCTTCTGGGCTGCAAGTGCACACTGTTGGCTCATGTCCAGCTTTTTATCCACCAGCGCAAGTCCTTTTCTACAGGGCTGCTCTCAATTTTGTCATCTCCTAACCTGTATGGATATCTGGCCTTGCCCTGATCTAGTTGTATAACCTTACACTTTGCCTTATTTAAACTCAGGAGGTTTTCCTCAGTGTACCTCTCCAGCTTGTCCAGGTCCCTCTGGATGGCATCCTGTCCTTCACACTTACCAACTGCATCACTCAGGTTGGTAGCATCTGCAGATTTGCTGAGGGTGCACTCAATCCCATTGTCAATGCCATTGATGGAGACATTGAACAGCACTGATTCCAATACAGGCCCTTTGTATCTTGTTCTGAACTGCCACATCAAGAGTTGTTAACAAACTCATATTATCTTCAAACTGTTGTATTTTAGCACTCGTGAGTGACGTTTCATAGTGTTTTGGGGTTTTTTTTTTCAGCTAAATCAGCTTAAGAAATTTCTGAACCCGCTTTCTGTGCACACTCTCACCCCTGATTTGTTCATTACATCCCAGCACTTTTTCTGATAAACATTCTTGTCCCTTCCTTATTTGCTAGTTCACAAGGTCTAGTGGCTTAGCATTCATTCAAGAGGACAGTGTGCATATGAAAATGCAGCTGTTGGGATGCATTTGTCTCTTCCCTTTCTCTACTTGTCCTTCACCTAGTATCTCCACAAGCTCCAAGGCTCTGAAGGAGGGTAGTTGTTGTGGAGGATCTTCTCCCTTATTTCATTGGCAGACAACAGTGGACTTGGTTCCTAAGACACCATCACCATTTGGGTGGCTCAGTCCTCTCAAATCTGAACTTGCCTCCTCCTATCCAGAGCTGCAGACAGAAGTTATGGAGGAGCATTTGCCCTGCTGCTTCTCAGTGCAGGTATTGAACTGTACCCATCAGCCCTGCAAGAAGCAAGTAGCGTGCAGTACACTTAGGTGCCTGATTACCTGCAGGATCTTTCAGTCATTCCATTTACCTCGTGTTTTCAGGAGGGCAGCCTAACTGAATTAATGTTCACAAGGAATTGCAAGTTTACTGAGCCTTTCAAACCTACAACTGAGTAAACACAACCATAACTGATTGCTATAGATGAGTGGTTTAGATCACTTCAGGAGTCAAAGGTATTAGTGAAAGTGATTATAACGTGAACTTCTAAAACTGTGACTTAAAGTTCTGTGGTAAGGCTCATCTATGTGGAAAAAGCATACAAAGGAAAATCAAGATAGAACAGAGCCAGAGTGATTTACACAGAAGCAGGAGACACAAAAGGGTAAGGGAGACTGTCTCATTGAATTAGAATCATAGAAACAGGAAGTTACATCAACACATTCCAGGAACCTCTTGGATTGCTGGTTCCTGGAATGTTACAAGGTTCAGAGTGGACCCTCTTGCTTTCTGAGGCTATGATGGAGCTCAGATGTGGCTAAATCCAGTCTTGATCTCAGACTTGGTGAATGGTTTATGTCTAATGGGATTAGGTACATGGACTTCATTAATACTAATACTTCATCGTGCTATCAATCACCTAATGAGGATCTGCTCCAAATAAGGGGTCTCTCCACCTCGGTGAGGAGGAATCTTTTAGTCTCTGGTATGGAATCTCAAACCTTGAGTAGTGACTTGGCTAGTATTTGGTGCTGCTTCATGCAAGTAGCATTGCCTTCCAGTTGATTCAGAGCAGTGCTTTGCTATTCTGTTGATTTGTGAGTGCCACTCTAGCCCATCCCTGGTGGAAGACCTTGCAGTGTGCAGCTGTGACACTGTCCTTCCTTCACTCCTCACCCTTAGCACTGGCATACTTGACTACTGAGGAGGGGCTGTGGTGGATGATGCTGCATTCTGATGCGTACACCTGCTTTGCTGTGCACAGCAAATCATAGACTGGTTTGGGTTGGAAGGAACCTTAAAGATCATCTAGTTCCATCAGTAGGGACACCATCTACTAGGTGTCCAACCTGGCCTTAATCACCTCCAGGGAGTGGGAATCCACAACCTCCCTGGACAACCTGTCTTATTTTCAGGGACTGATTTGAGTTGGAGTGGTTGGAAGACAGGATGGTGGGTGTAGTGGCGGGGTGAACTTGAGGGCAGAGGCCATAAGTACCCTGTACTCCTCATTCCCATCCCTGAAGGACAATGCAAGGTTATTCAAGCCAGCAAGTCGAGCACCCAAGGGCATTTCCTGCACCGGTGGCTTTTATGTGGTATCACAGGATGTTAGAGGTTGGAAGGGAGCTCTGCAGATCAGAGTCCAGAGCTCCTGCCAGAGCAGAAACATAATCTAGTGCAGGTCACACAGGAACACATCCAGGCGGGACTTGAAAGTCTCCAGAGAAAGAGACTCTACAACTTCTCTGGAGAGCCTGTTGCAGTATTTCTTTACACAAAGGAAGGCAAATAAGCTCAAGCAGGGCATCACCAGGAGAGTAAACACACCAAGGACTGGAAAACAACCAGGGCCTTGTAACCAGTGCCTTGTAACAACAGAGCCTTGACACATCCCTTCCCCCACTGAAAACCACAAAGGGGCCTTACCCCTTGGTTCCTCCAAACCTTCTCCACATCAGCCAACTGTACCCATGAGTTGGCCTGCTATTGGCTCTAATCAGAGGCACAAGAGGTGCCAAAGTGGCTGTCACCACTGTCGCACCACAGTGCTGGGCTTGGCACAGGGAACAAGGGACCCCATATACCTCTTGTGCCCCAGTGTTTTATGCCACCCTAATGGAGTCCTCTGAGGACTGGCTGACATGCACATGTATATTTATTCTTGGCTGTGGGAGCCAAGTTTACAGCACAGCATCTCCACTCCACATCTGCTTGGTGCCCAGAGGAAGCTCCACCTAGTGATGGCTCCACCTAGTGATGGCTCCACCTAGAGATGCCTCTTTTCTGCTACCCAGTTAAGAGTATCCAGAATCCATCCTGATCCAGGAAAGGATGCTGATAATTTCTGTTTAGCAATTAAGCAAGTCTTTAACTAGAGAAACAATACCTGCCTACTGTCTGAGGTGTCAAATTGGAAGGATAGGAGTACAACAGGGAAACTTATTATTGGTATACATGAAGTGAAACTATCCCAGCTTCACTGGCCAAACTGGAAAAAAAAACCCAAAGCAACAAAAACAAAACAGCCAGGACACAAAGAACATGATGAATGACAAGGGAATAGGATTTTTGATTCTTTCTCC
The DNA here is from genome assembly GCA_013396835.1 of Psilopogon haemacephalus. Taxonomy (NCBI): domain Eukaryota; kingdom Metazoa; phylum Chordata; class Aves; order Piciformes; family Megalaimidae; genus Psilopogon; species Psilopogon haemacephalus. Next base: position 907,923 of record VWZI01005954.1, read on the forward strand.
TCTTTCCACCACCACATGTGTCAGCAACAGCAAAGATTTGAAGGGTTCTGTTTGTGACATACAATTTAAAAACCAGTATTCTTTTCTCTTCTTGAATTCAGTAGCCTTCCAGTTCTAAAATTCTGTGTTGAAAAGCAAAAGAGAAGGACAAAGTCTATGCTAACAGTGTTAAGTGGGAGGGAAGGGCTACTATCCTAGCAAGGACAAGCTGGAGAGGAGATTTGGAATGTGGAGAGCTTTTAATTTTCATATTCTTTGTCTTGCTTTGTTTACTTGTGGCCTCCAGGAAGTCTGCAATGTCAAGTGCCAAGATTTTTCTCTTTCACACACACTAACTGCTGTAAAAATCTCTTTGCTACCAGTTTAAAAAATGGAAATACTTTTACAGTGGAGAACAGAAAGTTTTCTCTATGCTACAAATTGAAGCACCTTTTTTTCCCCTTCTTACTAGCTACGCCCTCACAGCTGACAGTGTATTTGCTGCCAGCAGCAGCATGTCAGGCTATTTCTTTGCCCAGAACAGAAAGCCACCAGAAGGTTGTACCCTCTCTAATGGTGTATTGCCCATTGTTTCATTCAGCCCTTCTGTAGTGCTTGGATCTGCAGTGCCCTTGAGCTGTACCCAGGTGTAAGTGGTGAGGAGTGCGCATATGGTACCTCAACCCTGATACTCATTTGGGAGATTAGCTGTCAGCTTGGAGCACCTTCTCTCCTGGGACATGATTTGCCTTCCTGCACAAGCAAGCATCTGCAAAGCCTAAGCTTTGGAAGCAATTTTTGTGCATCCTAGCCCTACGCCATCATGAAAGCATCAAATGAATCACAGAATCACAGAATGGTTTAGGTTGGAAGTGACATCAAAGATCATCCAGTTCCAACCCCCCACCAAAGGCAGGGACACCTCCCACTAGAACAGATGGCTCAAGGCTTCATCCAACCTGGCCTTGAACACCTCCATGGTGGGAGCAGCCACAACCTCCCTGGGCAACCCATTCCAGTGTCTCACCACCTTCACTGTAAAGAACTTCCTCCTAGCATCCCGTTTAAATCTCCCTTCTGCCAGTTTAAACCCATTATCCCTTGTCCTGTCATTACAAGACCTTGTGAATAGTCCCTTCCCAGCCCTCCTCTAGGCCCCCTTCAGATATTGGAAGGCTACTATAAGGTCTTCTCGAAGCCTTCTCTTCTCCAGGCTGAAAAGCCCCAACTCTCAGCCTGTCCACACTCTTATTAAATGAATCCTCTCCAGGAAGTATATAGCAGACTTTTTTGTGCCTTTGGATGTGATCCTACTTGGATTGCAAATCATGATTTGTCTGGTGTTGGAGGTCATAAAAATTTGGAAAGACTGCCAGCAAGATCTTCCAGGAACACAAATTTTCTGTGCACACCTTGCAGGTACCATTTTTGCTTGGGAGCACTTTGCCCAGACCAGCAATCTCTCGCTGACTTCTCATGAGCCCTGTTTTTCTCCAGGTCACTTAAGATGTAGCACATCTGTTTCATTTTTTTTCCCTGCAGTCTTTCTTTTCAAAACAGCACAGAAGAGACCCATCAGGCAAATTGCAGAGCAGGGCATATATCAAAGCAGACAAAGCTGGCACCTTCAGGATGTTCCAGTTACAGCAGGTTCCACCATGATATCTGCTCTGGAGTGGGAATATGGTGCTGGTGACTAAAGTCTTGCTGTGTACTTCTGCAAGAGCAAAGCAAAGCATTTATCAGACCAAATAATCCAGCAGATGTCCAGGGGAGTTAGTTGCAAGTGGGCTGAAGAGCTGATAAATGAGCAGGGCTGCGTCAGCATTCAGATGACTCTTCAAACATGGGAATAGCAGAGGAAAGATATTGTGGGGAAGGAAGGGGAGAGAGGGAACTGCATGTTTCTCTTGGGCTCTAAGCCTGCCTTATGTGTATGCAGCTGTTTCTGTTGGGGAACTTCTCTCTTCCTCAGTCTATGTAGAGCTGCAGCAGCCTATGCTTGCATCTGCCCTCCTGGCTCTTCTCACAAAGTGGGGACATCGTGGTGGGATATGGGAGGAAAGGTCTGCCCATAGTAGGAAGGCATGCATGTAGTATTACATAGTGCAGTACATTTAGCTAAATGTGGGTACTTACATTTGTCATCAGGCAGATACTGTATGGGTAGGTTGTGGTACCTTCGCTGCATTGGCTAATAAACACACCGTGGGCTCTCTGATAAGCCTGACTTGCTCAGTGCAGAGATGTTCTGCTTCTGCTTTGTTGCCCGATGCACCAGGCATGGCCTTGCACATCTGACACATGCTTCCTGCCTTTCAAAAAAAAAGGTCATTGAGTGTCTCAGAAGGGCATTTTCTCTTGCAGACTTAGATGCAGATGGTCCCTGCATGATATATCATGCCTACTGGTGATCCCACATGCCATCTCTGCAGCTAGTGAAAGACCACCAAAGAAAGAAGAGGTCACTCCTGTAGCAAATGCTGCAGAAACGCATACTCTGGTTGCCAAATCTTGCATGTAGTCAATGCACAGTGTTGCTGTGCTGCTGTCGTGTGTGGCCAAGCCATTGTATGTTTTGTTGCTGCTTTGTTTTGGGTTTTGTTTGTTTGCTTGAGTCTTTATCTTTGTTTTGCATAGATGCATTTTTGTGCTGACATAAGTGCCTGGAGATATGGGAGTGTGCTTCAGACAAAGCCACTGCTGTAAGAAGTGTAGAGTCCAAGAAAGCTGTGGCACACAAACCTGCAAATGCTTTTGCTGGCTCTTTTCCAGATAACAGCAGTTATCATATTCCTGGAAACTATACCCTCTTTGTTTCCCTCTGTTGGTTGAGGAAGGGGGGTGCTTTTTACTACAATTGCAGTGAATTTAAATAATGACTTCTGTATGCTGCAATTGCTTTTTGCCTAGGTTCTGCTTTTGAAACTCCTAAGATAATGTTTGATTACAGACAAAAGCTGTGGTAGTGGAAGCAGTAATAAATCCAGTGTGTTATGGTAACTGTCTAACACCGTGTTGCTATTTTAATAATAACTAAAAAGCAGATTACCAGAGGTCATTTTCTCAGACTCAAGAAAATAAGCTACAAGAGGGGATGTAAAGAACTGAGATTGTACAGGTGACCCAAAAGAAATCTGAGAAGTGACCTTGATTCTGTATGTGAGTGTCTTTTGGAGGCAGAAATGCCAACTAATGCAGGGCATTTTAATCAGTGAGCAAGGCACAGAATAGCCATGACTTAAAGATTAACACAGGTTAAATAAAAATATATATATATAATCATAGAATCAGTCAGGGTTGGAAGGGACCACAAGGATCATCTAGTTCCAACCCCCCTGCCATGCCCAGGGACACCCTACCCTAGATCAGGCTGGACAGAGCCTCAGCCAGCCTTGCCTTAAACACTTCCAGGGAAGTGGCCCCAACCACCCCCCTGGGCAACCCATTCTCATGCCTAACTTAGGAGGCGTAAGTTTTGAACAGGGTTTACTGATGATAAATATTGGGATGAGCAACCCCAGGAAGAGATTGACTAGTTGGTTATCGATGTATCTTAAGGAGTTTCAGGCTCTTTCTGGATCATAAGCTTCAGGCAAGCAGGAATTAATGGCTCCAGGCAGCATTAAATGGTCCTGTTCTTTGGTCTGTCTGCCCATCTGATCTTCCCTTCTGTCCTTGGGAACCAGGAATATCTGCAAAGAAATGCATTGCTTATAGTCTTGTAGGTCTCTTTTTCAATATAAAAAGAGAGAGTTGGAACTCATAGAAGAATGAACTTGGTTGATGTGGAGATCAGAAGAATACTGTCCTCTATATCACTGTACATAGTTAATTAAACCTCCCAACACCATTAGAAAGATCAGCCTCTGTTCTGTTCCTTAAAGAGGTGGGAACACTGATTGCAGACTTTAAATGCTATGCAGAGCTTACACTAGCAGTAGTTAGAGCTCATTGTTTCTGTATGAAGACCACACTATGCATCATACAAACAGTTGACTTAACAGGTTCAGCACCAATCTGCATTTCCCAGGCTGGCACTAGTACAATTTAATCTTCAAGGCTTTTTTCCCCCCCATTCTTATTATATTATATATACTATTATATACTAGTTTCTTGTAATAGAAAGTTGACCAAGGGTCTCCAAGGTGCAGTAAGAGGCCTGAAAATGTCTGATGCTCTGATTGCTCTCCTTATAACCCAGAACAAAGTGTGTTCATTAAAA
>VWZI01005954.1:912173-1031428 GCA_013396835.1 Psilopogon haemacephalus
AAAAAAAAAAAAAAAAAAAAAAAAGCAGCAAACTAGGAGCAATGGAAGGGTAGAATTAGTAAAATAATAATTATTTAAAAAATAAGACAAACTACCACAGTTGTAGTGTGTGTGCGTGGACCAGATGCAGGATGTTGAGCAGGCCATAGAGTGTAAAATTTGCTTCTTCTAGCCTCAGCTGTCTAAAGTCTTGCTGTCTGAAGCTGAGTGAATGATGTGATTTTTCTCTATAATCAATAGGCAGCAATATGCCCCTCCAGAGGAGAACTCCACCCAGATAGCTTAGAAGCTCATTTTAGGATGGCACAAACTGCTTTCTAGAGGTCCCTCTTCTCCATTGACTGTGAAGGGAACACAGGTGGCTGACAAGCTTCAGTAACTAGATGGCTGAACTGGGAGGAGAAGGGAGAGCTTCCTAGAGGACCTTATTAAAAGGTAACAGAGTCAGGAAGATCATATGAGGAGTTGTAAGGTAAGAAGTCCCAGAGTTCAAATCAAAGTTATTCAGCTGATTTGCTGGACTTTGCAGTGGTGGCAGGGGTGTTGCTGGTGTCATCATTCTGTTGCTGATTTTTTGTTTTTTTCCTCCACTCCTGAAGGTCGCCACTGTGAGGTCCATCAGATGATTGGAAACTACATGTGGGATGAAAAGACCAACGTATCTTTTGATATTGGAGTGAATAAAGAAAGCCTGCTGCCTCTCTGGTGGAATGGATCGGAGCCTTTGTGGGTTACAATGACCAAAATGAAAAAGAATGTTTCCATGTACTACTGGCCAGGTTAGTATGCCAAAAGCTGCTACTGTGCAGCTTTACACCTAAGCACTCCATATACTGTAGGATACAGTTCTCAAATACAGACAAGAATTATGAGTACTTTACTAACAACTCATAGAAGTGAGTTATCTTTTCTTAGGCCATGACAATTTGCATATGCTTAGAAAGAAAAAGACTGAAGTGTCACTGCAGGTAGCTTCCACCAAATAGCACCTGCAGGGAGGTGCTGGCTTGCAGAGCATCCTCTCCTCCACCAACTGCTTGGTGCTCCTGCCCACCTTCAGCTTCTGCTGCACTAAATGGTTGCTCCATGAATGATTCTTAGTCACTTACCAAGGTTAAACTTTAATCATCCTCCCCAAATACTTGTTTGATTTTAACTTGGAAATTAATAGTTGAGAGCTGAAGATCTACTATGGGGACAGCAAAATTCAGCTGAAAGCAAAGTATCTTTTGGTGAGTTGGCATGTGCACTCTTGTTCTCCATCTTTAACTGTGCTGAGGCCCCAGCTGCTCTGATTCTGAGCCATTCACTTGAAGGGGCTTGGCCTTTGGCAGATGTTGGACCACAGAAATCATTAGCAATCTGTGATAATGTGTCTTTGTTAACAAACAGGAGAAGACCGTTAGACTGTCCATTTAGGGACCCACATGGAAATAAAAATTCCATCTGTGCAGCCAGACCAAATCCCTTATGAGGTACCCAGCTTCTCAACCTTCTGACCTTTTAACTCTGCTACCTGAATAGTGTGCAGATATCCTATGTGTAACCACAGGCCAGAGGGTGGCATGTTAGCAAAACTATACTGAATATAGCCAGTGTCAGTGGCAGCTGACTCGTGCCATGGGCTCCCAGCCAGCTGGTCTTCTGCATCTCAACACACATATGCCTGGCCATAGACTTTCCATGCAATGTGGCTAATGGCATCCCAGAAAAAAGGCCTCAGTTTTCAGGAAAGGGAAGAAAGGTGAACCAAGATGGAAAAAAAAAGATTGAAAAGCCATCCAGAGTGTTTCTACAGTACTGAAGGGAGAAGAGATCTGAGGGTGACACAACTCAAGGGACTGGCATGATAGACTAGATATAAGGATTTGGATCAACCCCCAAGAAAAAAGGATTCTTCTTACCAGAGATTACCCAAGTGACCTAAGAGCAATAGTAGGATAGAGAAATCACAGCAAGATACTGAAATTCTTCTAAAGATTTGAAATAAAGAAACCCTGCGTCTATAGACTATTAATTTTTAACTACTAACATAACTGCACTGGATAGGTAATTATTTACTGAGTAGATATGATAGTCTACAGAGAGCCACTGCAATCCAAAAGAACAGTATCACTTTCCATTAAATGCCTTTGTACTTCACCTAGCTCTTTCCTGTTGCACTTTAGTCAGTGTCCCCCCGGATTAAGACACATGAGGGCCATATATATATATATATATATATATATATATATGTCTCTCTGCATGCATCTCTATACCCTTCATGGTATTTCCAGTGGAATATTGCAAGGGACAATAGAGTCTCCATATTCCCAGTGCCCCTGCTGCCAAGTGGATACACTGACTCTCTTGGGAAGCAGAGGGGGATTTTTTTGCATGGATCTGGCATTTTAGCTGTGGACTGTGCCGTGTACATCTGTCTGTCATTTATTATTTATCTGTGATGGACAACCTTAGGCAAAGTTGTCAGTGCCTCAGTTCAGCAAACACTTAAGCACATGCTTGTTGTAAGGGTGTTCATGGTCTCAAAGGACACATTGGCCATGTAGGGTCAGGCAAGGGGCAGGAGATGGGGTGAAACAAAGAACTATTGAACTAAAGCAGAGCAGTTGAACTGCAGTAAGACTCCAGGTGTAACTGAAGTAAACCAAAGTCTCCCCAGTGCAGCAGTAATTATTACATTTTCCCTATATGATTTTTTACAACTGTTTTCCAGTTCCTTAGAATGGTTGTAATATTTTCTAAAAGTTCTAGTCTGGTTATTTTAAAGCTTTAATGCTTGACTGGGGAGTGATACCAAACAAAAATGAAAGAAAAAACAAGGATTTAATAACCAAGTTGAGTAGTGGTCACACAGACATTTGCACTGCCTATGATCTGCTATTAGTGATTAACTGCCCAGTCTGAGGATAACCTGCTTCATAGTAATTGAATCTTCAAATATGGTAAAGATCCACACGTAAAAAAAAAAAAAAAAAATATCTTTTAGTAGGAACAGCAACATACAGCCAAATTCATCACACCTTGTTCTGAAAAATGCTATTGTCTCTCTAGCCAGTGGTGAAGTCAAACAAGACTGATCAAACTTAGCAGAAAAGCATTGTGAATATCAGAGAGGGTTAACTTACACCAGTGCCATTTCCTCCTTGGACCCAGTTCTAAGTCCGAACCCAAAATCTGCCACTTCATATTCTTCCTTATGTTCCTCTCTCATGCATGGGCAATGCTTAAAGGAAGAAATTCCAGACCCCAACAAACAGGGACACAGTGTAGAAGGGCTGTCAAATATGAACTCCCACGTGTCACAGCTTTATCTGTGAGCCCAACATAAATACAGCAAAACCAACTCATGATCATCTGGGCTCTCTTGCCTCTAGAAGTGGAGGAGTTAAAAAACCACCATGCCAATGGTCCCCACCACTGCTTCTGCCAAAATACATGCACTTAGCATGAAGGGACATTTTTCTTCTTTCTTCACAGACAGCCTCTGCTCTTCAAGGCATTCCTGGGGAAAATGTCATATACCCTCTGACTGACTGCTAAGTAAAACACAACATCTAACACACAACATGTGGAGTGAACTGCACAACCTCATGCCCAGGTTGCCTATCTTAAGCACTGCTGTTCCAGTGACTGCAGAAGCCCCAGAGGAGTGCAAAAGCATCCTGCTGGTACCACCAAAGTCAAAGCTTTCCAGTGCTCCTCATGCTCAGCCCAGTGGGCAATGTCATCCCACACTGTCAAACTCCTTCATTTTCTGGCAGCCTGCGCAGCTGCCCCAGCTGAAGTGCAGTCACATCTTTTCTAAACACTGAAATGAGAGAAAGGGGGTAAAAAAGAATTACTCTAAACCAAATTTCTTCCCATTTAAACACATTTACCAGACCATGGAGCTAGTCTGGAAAGTTTTCAAAACCTTCTGTTATGACATGAAGTGTCCAACTGTTAAATCAATGTTTAGAAGTGCAATTTAAAGTTGGCAGGGGTTCAGGTCTCCATGACAGATAGATAAAGAGGAGCCTATATATCACTGTGAAAGAAGTCCTTATTCCTGCTCCAGGAGTTCAGGTTTTTAAATAAAGGTTCAGTGTCATACAAAACTGTGCAGAGAGATATCCATCAGTACATCTTAGCAAGTACAGCCTATCTATTCGTAGTTTAACAAGAAAAAAAAATTAACATTCTCTTTGTCTGACTCCAAGTCTTTCAAATTTCCTTTCCCATAATTTTGCAGTGAGAAAATTTACAGTCTGTCCTGGCATTGACAAAAAAAAAAAAAAAAAAAAAAAAAAAAGAAAGAAAAAAACAANAATTGTAATATCAGTTATTCGATTCTGTGGACGACAGAGGCTAAAAAAGAAAGCTCTTTGTACCTAAGAAGTCTGAACTTTCAGGGTTATTGCAAATGAATTGCACACTTGAAGACCAATAGTGGAAAAAAAATATTTCTAATTGTTACTGACTCTGTAGCCTTTTGTATTATGTTCATCACTTGACAATCTAGAAATCGCAAAGATACCACAGCAGCTAAAATATCCCAAATCCCCAAGAGGTTAATGCTTGAGTTAAAACAATCTTGTGAGTAATTCTGAGGAATGTTATTTGAGAAAATGATCATCCGATGCCAGTATCTGAAAAGGCAGAAAGAAGCAAAATCACCTTGCTAGTCAATGGCTATGAGCATTCATCCATCTGAACTAAAATACTAGGCATTTCCAATGCATTTCCAAACATGCCCTTTACTTACTGCCTGCCTCTGGAGCCAAGGGCTCCAAACTGTCATGTCAGAGGAGAAGCTGGCTCCAACGCTTTATTTTAGCCCTGAAATACTAACAAAGCCCACAGAGGACTACTGCACCACCTCTAGCATCTGAGGGTGTGGAAAGCACCCAGTACATTGTACAGAAAACTGAAGCTGCATGCCCACAGGGCAAGAAGCAAGGGCTCCTGCTTCCTGGAGATAATTTCACTCATTCATGGAATACCTTTTTTTGGATAATTTATTTAGATACCAGCTGAAATCTGTCCTTGTTGCACAACCTAATTTCTTGAAGGTGCTATGTACAGATGCATGGAAGTGTTACTGTAGGATGGTATGGAGAGTCAGTTCCTGTAAAGTCATCTTCAGGCTGTTTGTTCAGGTGGCAGGTTGTTTACGTGGGGGAGAGATAAAGACTAAATTATCTGTGTAAAGAAAGCGGAGAATTAAGTCACATAAATGTCATTCTTTCCCTGCTGCCTCAAAAGTGAGCACACACACTTACAATTGTTTTCACTCTCCCAAAATACTAGTTTGAGGTTCAAAACTATGTAAATTTGTTTTTTTTACAGAAAATTAAATCAGTTGACTACACTTTCTGTTGTTTATTGCAAATAAAGTTAATTATTACAAACAATCAAAATAGATGGGGTGCCTTGAAACACACAAAGGATGTAGAGACCTGGGAGATGCTACCCTGGACCACAGGGTGTAGAAACTAAATCTGTCGTGTGTGCTAGGGCTCTCTAACTTTGAGAAAGGGTACCACCTCCATCTGATTTATCCATCTTTCTGCAACTCAGGGAAGATTAAAAAAAAAAAAATCCTAAGCTTAAACATTTGCACTTCTCTAACCTTTCTTGGTACTTCTGAGAACTCATGCTCAGAAGTGTCTTAGCCTGCTTAGCCTGTGTCTCAGCTCATGCTGGCTGAGATGCAAGACACTGGCAAATTCCCTTTACTGAGTGTGCAGATTAGCAAATCTGTAAAGCACCTCAGAAAGTAGCTCAGCTTGCTCCAGTGCCCTCTCTGTATTTATACCTTATACCTGTGCTACTTTTCCCCCTCATAAACAACAAGTCAACCTATGACAGTCCTTGGTGCCTGTTTCTTTAATCTCAAAGGAGAAGCAAAGAGTCCTACATGCTGGCAGATTGAGGCTATGGCCAAGAGTTGTATTTTTGACTTGACTGTATTCCTGCAGACTTGCAAAAGATCCCTTTTGTTGTTTTGGGCTTGTTGGTTGGTTTGGTTTTTTTCCTGTTTGGTTGGGGTTTTGTTTCTTTATTTTGGTTGTTTTGTTGTTGTTGATTAGTTGGTTGGGTGTTTTTTTCCCAGGAGTACACCAGAAAATGCTTAACTGTGATGGGAGGACTTTGGGGCTCTTGAAAGATAATTTGCATGGATTCAGAGTTTCTGAAAGCATGCTTGTTTTAAATATTTGTAGTCAGCATCATGGTAACCAGAGAGCAAAAGGGCAAAAAAAAATCCACAAAACGAAGGTTTTGTGTGTTCAGGGCCATGTCCTGAATTTGTTGCCATAAATTTCTGGACCACAAAACAGACTGTGTTTTGCAAGGCTGTATGTTACCAAGAGAGTTAATTGATTTATGCTGTTTTAATAAGGCCTCCTGGGAAACAGATTTAATAGTGGAATGCTAGTATCACATAATAAAATACAGCTTACGGAGGATATTAGCACGTAAGATACAGCATGTCTAACTGGAAAGTATTTGCTGAACTTCCAGGGAACGATATCTAAATCTGCTATGTTTGAAGCCTAGAAATGAGGCTATGTGGCCACAGTCATTAAAATGAAAACAAGCTAGCGATTTAGGTGGAAACTGTCTGCCACGAGGGAGTCAAGAGTTTTATTGTGGGAAGGTCACACAGAGACCTTCCTTTTAGAGAAGGAAATAAAAGGATCTAATGTATGACTTGCTACAAGCACTTGTCAAACCAACCTCTTTCCCCTTTTCACTTTCCGACCGCAAGGTTTCCTGCAGGGAAGGTGCAAGGTAAGTAATGTCACATGGAATTTACAAACCTGAACCTGAACACACACGGTGTGGGGTCTGTGATCCAGGTGAAACAGCAGAGCTTACTCTGGTTTTTGCTTGTAGGTTGTGAGGTTGAAATTCTTGGTATCAGACCAAGTTATTGCCGCGAGTACTTCAGCGTCCCGACAGACAAACACTTTGCAGATGCCATCAACGATGCTCTTGAGTCTTTGGGGTATGTAAGTAGACTTTTGCAGTGTGGGGTTTCCTCTCTCAAGAATGAGCGTTTGGGTTTACTATCAGCCTTCCTCTAGGGAAGATTTGAGGACTGGCTCCCAGTTAGGAAAGTGAGGGCCAAGACTGCTTTTATGGTACTCTCATAGAAACATGACCATAACAGAGCTAGACCTTTACATTAAGATTAGAGGGGGGAATGTGCTTGTCTTTTCATGTGCAGATTTGCCACACAGAAGATATATCCTAACTTACTGATTAAAATTTGCTGTTTCAAACAAGAGCAGCCTTTGAAATGGTTAGATAGTGGGCCTGGAAATCTGGAAATGCTGAATTTTGTGGGAGAGGAGAGAGGAGGAGAGGCAGACTTGGATGTGACCTACAAGGATCATCTAGCCTAAATGATAGGAATGATGGGAATGTGTTTCTCAATCAGCTTCTAGGCAAGACACACACCCCACCTCCAGCTTTCTACTTCCACTATGTCTCATATAAATATTAACAAGGGACAACTCCATGTACCTTGTAATATCAGAGAAGATTGCACTGCCATGTGCAGAGCCAGTGCCAATACCTTATCTATAACTAGGCTTCCTCTTTCTAAAACCTTGTTGGTTCCAATCCTGGGAACTTCCAATTTGCTGCTTGCAAACTGCCATAGCAATTTGTATCTGGAGAGTTTAATATTCAAAAGTTGAGTGTTGCTTCTCTTTGAAATGAAGGCTCCAAAATGACAATTGCTGGAGATGTTGCTCCCAGTTGCACACTGGGTCTTGCTAAACAGATGCTCACAAATCAGTGTATACAGCACAGGGCTGAGAGAGAAACTGTCTCCAAACAGAAGAAGACATTTGATCCTGCAGTGGTTTAACTTGTATTTTAAGACCTGCATGAGATATGAGAAGTTCATATGTGCCACAGAAGGTTTCCTGAAACTTCTGCAACACTTTTAGTTCAGCGAATAAAGAAGGGAATGGAGAACTGAATATAGACACCAGCTGTGACTTCTTGTGAAAACACAATTACCAGTGAGAAAATTTTTGCTTGGATATCATTTGGGGATGGGTCAGGATGTGCTTGAAGGTCAATGAAGCAAGGTGCATAAGGTTGCTCAAGATGTGTTGCTTTTAGTCATGTCAACTTGATTAAGGGCAAGGCACAAGCTGGCTGTTGCTTTCAGTGGAAGAAAAGGACAGGGACACAACAACGTTGGTGGGGCAGCTTGCAAAAGGTGAAAGGTGATCTCAAGAAAAGAGCAAACCCTGCCACTACAATGTCTGCTGCAAACACCAGCTACAGCCTGCTGAAGAGCCCAAATCCTACACAGCATGCTGGAGCTGAGAGGTCAAGTCTCTGGTGCCCATTTACATCCTTCTTGAATTCCTACCTGAGTTCCTTTTCTTTAAACTATGTGCCCTGTCTGCAGCAAGTCTCGAAACAGGAGAAAGGAATGATCATTGATAAAATAAATAGTAAGTTGTGAGTGTAAGTACTGCAAGGACTTAGAATAAGAAAGGAGGGAAAGAATGAATGGTCTAAAAACCAGATAGTTTTAAAAAACTCCTTTCTCTCATTCATCCTCATAAATTTAACAAACAATTTCCAGCACTGCTGAGTCAGCCCATAAGAAACAAAGTCTCTGAAATGCCTTTATTGTAGGCGTATCCATTTAGCAGGAGTTAGCATCTCAGGGTAAAAAGTTTGAGATGCATTTTGTTGTCATCTACATCTCTTGCAGGAGCTTCTGCCTCTTGAAGGCTGGCAAATCTGGTGTGTTCCCTTTCCACCTCCCATCTAATTGAGAAAGCCCACTAGGCTGAGACTGGCACCAGTTATATGTGGAATAACAAACTGTCAAGGCCAGTCTTGTCACCTGGATCAGGGCCTTACTTGGTTGCTCTAGTAGCAAGCATTAGAAGCTAATGAACTGCACCTATGCATCCTCCATTAGCAAATCTTGCAGGGATTTCAGGGTAGACAGAGTAAGTCCTTTATTGTGACATGGTGGCCGCTTGAGTTTGGACACTGGAATACCCTGATCCATCTTCATCTCAGGAGGGTTGGAGGGAATTTTGTCTGTGTGCTTTACAAGGGTGAGAATACCTAACTCATCAGGGAGACACTGAGGTCCTCATGCAACCAAAGAAAACAATCCTTCATGAATATTCTCAAGCCTCTTCAAGCAGATGCTTTGCAACCATTATATATGCAGAAAATAACCAAAACTAAACCATTCACCCGTTTTTGGCAAGTAGAACTAAAACCTCCCTTTATGTCTTTTCCACAACTATAATTTAAGGGCTGTTGTCATCTACCTGGAGAGATGTTGTGAAGTTTGCACAGTACTTGCAAAGTGTGTTGACAAAATATAAACCTTTCTGGCATTGCCATTGATGCAATCCAGCTTTCCTCAGCAAGTCTTACATAGCCATTTCTTCTGAAAAGTCCTGGTGATGGGAGAAGACAGGACTAAAACACTGTTAGAAAGACAGATTACTGCTCCCATGCAAGCCATGATCAGAGGTGCCTAGTTTTCTTAGGGAAAAAAAAAAGCAAAAAAAATTGAAAGAAAGTCAAACTCAGCCTTCCAAGCTCTGGAAGTGGTGTGCCCTGTAAACTCCTAAGCAATGCTGCACAACTGAGGCTTGTCCCATTGAAGTCATGTCCAAAATTGAATGCTTGTCCCATTGAAATCATGTCCAAAATTGAATGTTCATCCTTACAGCACTGAGCCTTCACTGAAGAATATGAGCACAGCCTAAAAATCACCGTTTGTTTTATGCAGTAAATCTTAGCTTCTATCTTGGTCAAAACGATCTTTTAGTTAGAGGCGAGAAGACACTAAGCAGTCTAAGTAGCTAATTAAGAGAGGCATTGCAGCAGAAGAAAACGTTTTCAGTAGGTTCACTGAGTGTGTATGCAATATGGAAACAACAAGGTTAAATTTTAGAAATCAATTGATGTGTAATACAGATGGAAAGTAATGCTTCAAACGAAATTGTGGGAGGGAAGAGCTACTTCATTTGAATGATTCTAAAATCATGAAGAGTGAGAAAGAACATTGCTCTGCAGGGACAGCTGTGGAGAAATTCCCACTACAGCAAAGACCTTTAGCTTCCTACAGGACTGCTTCTCCGAGGCCTTCGGGAAACCTACAACTGAAAATGACAGATTCTCAGTCAGTCAGTCAGTCCCTCATCTCTGATTTTTCCTCTTCTGTCTCACTCGTGACACCAGACTACTCAGGTGTCTTTCACCAGAGAAACTGGACCTGTCAGAAGATCACACAGGTTTTTTGTAGGGATCTTGATCTGGATGAGAGCATGTACTGTGGATGCCACAGCCTGTCATATTTAAATACAGCAGAAAAATGCTGGGTCTGAACGTCGATGAGTATAGATTTGTGATTTTTACCCACACAGCTTCTCTCGGAGAGCTTGACAGTGAGCTGGGAAGTGGTCATGAAATGTAATTAAGCACTGATGTATGTGTGGTCCTCACTAATTAGGCTGAAGATGTTCAGTGCAGAAATGTATGATCAGCTGATCCTGTGCAATCCTGAGAGTAGATTCTTTTCATCGTATTCTTGAATAGAAGCCCCATCTAAAATCTCACCCCAGTTCCTACCGCTCAGGATTTTGCAAGGTCATGGAAGAGCCTGTCCTGATTTGATTTTCGAGGTTTGGAAGACCTCACACAGGAGAAAGGCAGAAGTGCCAAACTTTAATTAAAGCACGTTTGACTGACAATTCCCACAGTCCTTTTAATAAGAACATTTAGCACAGAAATCAGTCTTTCTTCTGCGTCGTTCTTTGTCATAAAAAGGAAAGCCACCTTCCTGATTCAACGAGGTAGTAGAAGGCACATGGCGTTCTCTTCCTGGCACCTCTCAGGGCATGAGGACACGACTAACAAGCCCTGCTACGCAGCAGTGGCCAGGAAAGCCCAGGCTGGAAGCAAGAAATGTTCCTCTGGGGTTTTGTGGCTCTGTGTGCTGGTGATGACAATACCGGCAGCAGCCAGGAGGGGAAGGCGCCTGGGTGGTCCCCATGTGCATCAGCCTCTCACTCCCTCCTCTCCTTCCACCTCCAGCAACGGCAGCGCCGAGATGGCCGCAGTGTACTACGAGCGCATTGACGTGGAAGGCCACCACTATGGCCCTTCGTCCCAGCAGCGGAAAAACGCTTTGAAGGAGGTGGACAACGCCTTGAGCAAAATGATCACGCTCATCAAGGTGAGTGGTGTCCAAAAACCCAGCTCCTGGGTGCGTTTGGAAAAAGGCTTTCGAGGCTGCTCTTTGTGGCGCTGCTGAGAGCTTTGTTTAATGCCCGCTAATTGGATGCCTTGGGTGTAAACTTTTATTTCCTGAGATACAGAGGCTGCCGAGGTTACCTGGAAGTCAAGGCACCATTCCCCCAAACCTTGTGAATTATTGGACAGGCCCAGGAAGCCATAAACCAACATACATGTTGGTCTCTTTATCACTCATGTTCCTGGCTGGGCTTTATAGTAGGAGAACAAATCAAAACCGCTTACTTCCTAAGGTTTGTGCAATCAGACCATTAACTTTTACAGCCTATTAACTTACAGCCTTTTATAGCCTGTGGCACCATTCAGGACTCTCTACTTTAAACTTAGTTTTTAAAAGCATGAACTAAATGACTTTGCAGTGAGAAAAGGAGGATACCGAGTTTTTTGGGTAAATGTCAGTTCTATGAATATTTCTGACAATGCTAAATGCATAATGGAGGGGAGTTTTTATGTTTCAGCGGGGAGAGGAATATGCATTTCCAATTTCACTAAATTATCAAAGTTCTAATGCAAAGTGCTTGTGTTTGGGAGGGGAAGAGAGAAACATTCCTGCGAAAAGGTTGCACCATGACAAAGTTGCTTTTCCTCAGACATTTTGGTCCACTGATGAGGAACAATTGGATAAAACCAAGTGGGACAGCTGGTTTGTGGGACTGGTCATTTAACAAGGGGGTGGATTTATCTTGGAGAATCTGTCTTTGGTGCTAACCTCTCAGATTCTTCTAGAGCAGCAAGTGAGAGTGGATGTCCATCATCCACTGGTGGTGACAAACACATTGCAGGGCATTTGTAACCATGCTTCTTCTGGACAACTTTCTCTAAGTCAATGGAGGCCAAATGGGGATTAAAATTTTCCAGACAGTGTGAAGCTCTTACCCAGCTGTAACAGCTGTCACACACTTTCTCCACAGAACAAGGGCCTTCAGGATGATCTCAACGTCCTCCTCTTCTCTGATCATGGAATGACAGACATTTCTTGGGAGAACAAAGTGATTGAGCTTAAAAAATACATCAATATGAGTGATACCATACAAATGAAGGACAGAGGTCCTGTTGTCAGCCTCTGGCCAGCTCCAGAGAAGCATGCAGAGGTAAGCACAGCTTATTTGTATTTACTTAGTTCTGTGTTTGAGTTTTGTGACCAGTGTCTTTTCTTTCTTTGTAACATCCAAATCCTACTCTCAGACGCGTGTAAAAATCAGCCTGAGGCTCTTATCAGGAGTCAGACTTGGCTCATGTTCCTCTGATTTCTGAAGGAAAGTCACAGTAGGCCAATTAGAACTATGGATTTCCTCTGTTTTTTTGGCACAGATGCATACTTCCAAATCCCACAACTGTGCTTCTGATACAGAGCTAAAAGATTTTAGCTCAAAATCCACTTTTAGGATTTTATGTATATTAGTTAATTTGTTGACACTCTAGCTGGGATGATCTGGAGCAGGCATTCATATTCCCGTAAACTGCTGTAGAGTTTGAGGAATTAAATCCATTAGACCAGAATCACAAAAAAATAAGCTTTTTTTTTACAATATGCTCCTTTGAAGAAGTTTGATGAATAAGTATGTTGGACTGAATCAACCATAAAAGCCCAAGGCTACAACTGCAGGATTTTGAGGGGCAAATTAAAACAATACAGGAAAAAAAAAAAAATTGGAAACCACTTGAAAAGAATGAAAATGCAGCATCTGTAACTAATAGACTATTACCCTGTAACAAAGCCAGAAACCAGTACTGTCCTCAGAAAACGGATGAGTAGATATACAAAATGGGCAGTCCATGTTCCAGAGGAATAATTTTGCTTTCTATATTTTACCCAGTTCCAGTATACTGTAGCTCATGCAATTTTTAAAAATAGAAAATATTTTCTGCTTTCTGCACCTAAACTGTCTCTCCAGGGATCGTGTAGCTGTGATACTGCAAACTTTTCAAATTAGGGCCTGAATTAAAAGTTGTCTTAAGAGGCGTGCTTCAGCAATTCACTCCAAGTCCTTGCAGGGTATGACAGCATTTCTCAATGCTCTCCTTGGCCTTAACTCAAAGATGCCTATTTGTATTGGCTAGACTTTCAAGCAAGGACAAGTGTAAGTTGTGACTTCATAAAAACATGGGGCTTCATCTGACAAAAGTCTTCAGCAGCTCTTATCTCTTATGAATCAGCCTAATATCCCTAAGGAAAATGAAGTACAATGCCTCACACTATGTTTTTTTCCTCTTTTTACTTTTAGGACTTCTTAGTGGAGTGGTTCTTTTTTAAGCAAAACTACATCAGGGCTCCTCCCTCCCTGGATGTGTTCAAGGCCAGGCTGGATGAGGTCTTGAGTGACCTGATCTAGTGGGAGGTGTCCCTGCCTATGTCAGGGGGTTGGAACTGGATGATCTTTAAGGTCTCTTCCAACCTAAACCATTCTATGATTTTCTGTTTTCCCAATAGCCATATTCTTCTGTTGTTAAGTCACTTCAAAGAGTTTAGGGATTAGATCATATCATAACAGAGTGGGTATCACCTTTAAGATTTATTCCATTTTGAAACACCACAAGTACTGGGGAAACTCCAGAACCACTCCGTAGTCCGTGTCATGGTGGGAGGCTCTGGCTGAGTCACTCCATCACACCCTGGTGCCCTTATGGGGACTTCATATCAGTATGAATCTCTTGCACACACATACACACAGGGGATTTAGCTAAAAGGTCAGTGAAGGACCTCTCTTTGCAGAATCAGGCCGTTTCTTTCTGAAGATCATTTACAGTTAAGCAAAGGAATGAGATACGCGCAGGGGACTCCAATAACCACCTTCTTCATGGCATATGAACATCTTCAGGCATTTAAAACATTTTTATGAATAATTTGGGTTTAACCACATTTGTGTGATTATACTTCATGCGGTATGATTAATACTAATAAACCTCTTGGACGGCATTGTGCAGCTTCAAAGCCACAGGCACTGGCTGATTAATCTCACAGCATCCTATTGAAACAGGTAACTAAGCACCATCAATCCTTTTCATAGGGATTGACTGGTTCAGTGTGAGAAACAGAGGTGAGGTGACAAAAATTGCTCACTCGAGAGCACAAGGAGGGAATGAGTGGCAGAGGCTAAAGACAAGATCCCTTTTCTTTATCTGCACCTAGTCCTTGTGGTGCCTTTCACCACCTTTCATCACTTAGCTTACTGTCTGTTGTGCTGGTTTGGTTTCCGCTGGTCTGCCTCCATAAGATGATAGACTCACATGCATACGTTTGCCAGTGTGTGTATTATAAATACATGTAAAATAAATGTGTATTATAAATACATGCAACACATTAATTCATGCATTCTTGTGTGTTTATGAGCCAAGTTTTCAGAACCTTCTTAAACCACATCAAGCAGTTTTTTCACAGCCATCATCTCTGGACTAGCAGAATCATAGAATCAGTCAGGGTTGGAAGGGACCACTTAGGATCATCTAGTTCCAGGCTTCCTGCCATGGGCAGGGACACCCCACACTAGATCAGGCTGTGTAGAGCCTCATCCAGTGTGACCTTAAACACCTCCAGGGATGTGGCTTCCACCAGCTCTCTGGGCAACCCGTTCCTGGATCTCACCATCCTCATGGTGAAGAACTTCTTCCTAATATCCAGTCTGAATCTACCCAGTTCTAGCTTTGAATCTACCCAGTTCTAGCTTTGTTCCATTCCCCCTAGTCCTATCACTACCTGACATCCTAAAAAGTCCGTCCCCAGTTTGAACATGCTGTTGATTAGTCATTAAAGAAAACTAATTTATAAATATAGGTGTAAATATGCTCTTTACATCCATACACCGTCTTAGCATTTCTTTTCTTTGCAGATATATAGAAAACTGAAAGCTGTGGAACACATGCAAGTTTACAACACACAGGATATTCCAGACAGGTTTTTCTACAAAAAAGGGAAATTTGTGTCTCCTCTAACTCTTGTGGCTGAGGAAGGATGGTTCATAGTAGAGGTAAAGTATAGAAGCAAAATATTTAAGACATGAATGTGCAAAGATGCAATATATAAAAACAATAAGAAAAATGTACAGTTCTGTGCTGGGCAACAAGTTAAAGTGTTACATCATCTGTGTAGGCTGACTACAAAATGAATGTTAAATATTGCTGTGTGCTCAGAAGTGCCTGAAGTCATGGCAAATATGCTGGAGGCAGAGAGTGTTGAAATAGTGCAGACTTCTTTTTTTCAGTGTCTTCACAAAACAGGGGGTTTTGTATTTCCCATTCCAGTTACATTGCTTTACCTTCATCTCAGATGCAAAAAGAGTGTTGCCATTTCAATACCTTACTATCCTCCTATTCAGCAGTATTTTGTGGCAATTTTTCCTTCTGCCTGGCTTCCCGCCCACTAGACTGTGCTAAAAATGCCCCAAGCCCTCAAAAGGATAAGACAGAGGGTTTGGCCCTCAGAGGTACTCAGGGAACACAGTGCAGTCTGAAGAGCTTATTAAGAAGTGATTAGACTTGCACATGCAAAGATTTTTCACACCAACTTCTTTTGTTCCTATAAACTATTATCATTGCTGTTGTTGATTAATTTGCACTTGTGTCACAGCTCAGAGGGTGAGGCAACTTACCTGTCTTCTAAGTGCTCTTGAGGAGAAGTATCATAGAATCATGGAGTGGTCTGGGTTGGAAGTGACCTCTAAACATCATCTAGTCCAACCTCCAACCACCTCTGCAGTAAGCAGAGACATTCTCAACTAGATCAGGTTGCCCAGAGCCCTGTCTTGCCTCAAAGGATTTTCTCAAAACCACACCTAAATCCAGTAAATTGGTGTCAGAACCAAGGAATCCTTTCTTTTGGTTTCTTTTGGGGTTTGTTTGCTTGTTTGGTTTTGGTTTTGTTTTTTTTTTTCCAAGTGACCTGGCATAGTCATTACCTTGGAGATTGTTGTAACTCACTTGAGCATCACATTTTGTCCTGGCTCTCAGAGCTATTGCTCACCAGTCCACACCCCACCACATTTTTCACTAGCCAGCCTGACTTTAGGAGAGTAATTTCTGCAGCTGAATAAATACGCATCTCTAAAAAGAGACCTGGTTGCTTTTAAGTATGGATGGGTGAGCACCACATTTTTGGCTAAAATAAAAAATAAAATTACTAAAAGGCAGAGTTAAGACTCAGACACGTGAA
This sequence comes from Psilopogon haemacephalus, assembly GCA_013396835.1. Lineage (NCBI taxonomy): Eukaryota > Metazoa > Chordata > Aves > Piciformes > Megalaimidae > Psilopogon > Psilopogon haemacephalus. The sequence goes on from VWZI01005954.1 coordinate 928,624, forward strand.
GTAGGAATCTGAAACATTTTTGCCAGAGTGATTAAAAAAAAAATACAATTAAGCTCTTCTGCACAGAAATTCAACACAGAATATTTTTACATATTCTGTTAAAAAAAAGGCACTTAAAAAAACCCTCATTGAAACTCTGACAAACCTTAATAATAGTGCAGCAAACACTGCTGCTATGGTAATTATTTCTGTTTCTCTGCCCATTCCTTCCCATTGTTTCTGATTTTCAAGAATGTCCTCTCATTAATGCTGTCAGATTTTCCTTCTCTTCGGTACATTTTCATTATCTGTGAATGGGATGTGAAAAATGAAAGTTTCCTGTCATATTTTTAAAGCAATAATTGAGCCTTCTATTATACTTCCTGCCTAAAACACTGAAGAGAGAATGTACAGTTCTTCCCTGTCATGGTCCTGGGGTATTTTAACTCTCTGTCAGCTAGTGGATAGCTATAAGCTGTTTGAAAAAAATGTTTTGGCATTTTGGTGGGGTTTTATTGTTTTGTTTTGATTTTTTTGTTTGTTCATTTGGTTGGTTGGCTGGTTTTTGAGAGAGACAGGGAATGAATCTGCAAAGTCACTGGGTTTTTTTTTTTTTGTTGTTGTTTTGTTTTGGGGTTGGGTTTTTTGGTGGTGTGGGGTTTGGTTTTGGTGGGTTTTGTTTGTTTGTTTGTTTTTTGGTTTTTGGGTTTTTTTGGGGGGGGTTATGATTGTTTTTCCCAGCAAGGAGCATAGGAATGAAAGCCCACCCACATTTCAGTTAAACCAGGATGAGGAGGGACTTCATACACCTCTGGCTGTATCAAAGCTGGTCTGCAGTACTATTTTGTCCCCCCCATATGAGTGAGTGGATCCCATCCTTTAAGCAGAATTTCCCCCCTGCTTCTGCTCTCCTGTGTGACAATGGTGTTAGCCCTCAAGACTACATGCTCACTCTGTACCCATCCTAGTGAACTTTCCTAAGTTTTAGGGAACAGTTGTTGTACAGCTTCTAAACACAGAGATGCAGAGAAAACTCCATCCTATGCAGTCTCAGATATTCCTGCTTCGTCTTTGAGGAGCAGCATTAGCCCAGGCTATCTTAGTTGAGCTCCTGTCCCATGTGGGCTTGCCAAGGCAGAAACATCAGGATGCTGCCAGCACCCTGGCCCTAAAGAAGCCCCAGAGCCTAATGCAGTGCTGAGATGTTTGCAGAGCCCTTTCCCTTAAGTCACTGCTCTTAATGGCTCCATTTTACAAGCTCTCATTTCATCTGCAGCTGTGAAAGAAAGAAGGACATTTTCTGGCCGAACTAGCAGCATGAATAATGTGCCTTTGACTGCACATCTAGCTGCAAGTAGGTGTCTCCTGGTGTCTGGGTGGGTGTTGGAAAGGCACACTACCTCCTGCATTTGACATTATGGGGGAAGCAGCTGAGCCCACATCTGACAAGACCACAGAGTGGCACAGCTTCAGCAGTGTCATCATACTGCCAAAGAAACATTACAAATTAGATGTGACTTGTATTGTCTGGAACTGATGTTAACAAGTGCTGGACAGGTTGCCTAATATTGAGCAACCCAGTGACAATTAGTCCCTGGGAACTGCAGAGCCAGAGCATAAGGAGGTGCTATGGTAGGAAGAGAGGAAGGAGTTTATTTTCTTCTCATGTTGATCTGAGCACTGACAGAGCAGTGGGGGACAAGAAAAGAGATTTAATTTGTCAGCTAAATTTGTTAAATTATCTGGTACATCTGCTGACTGTTACATATGAAGAAACACAAGGGATATTCAGAGAGTTCCCATGGAAAGCAGTTGGAAGAGCTACCTACGCCTCTTAGCCATAATCACTGCCATTCCTCACTACTCCTGTGCACAGTCAATTTTCTTCTTGGACAGAGGAGGAAAACAAAAATCAGACAAAATAAATGTTTGCAAAAGGAAAAGGATCCTTGGTCAATCTGCTTCACCATTAGCAGGGCATTTGGCACCCCAGCGTGGGATTGTGGGAGACTTTGTCAGGACATCTTCTGTGCTCCTGCAAAGAGTACAAAGACTTGACCTAGCTGCTTTAAGAAACAGAATGAGAGAATGGCAGGGCTTGGAAGGCACCTCTAAGGATCATTTAGACTAACTCACCAGCTAAAGCAGGTTTGCCTGAATCAGGTTGCATGGGAACATGCCCAGGCAGATTTTGAAAGTCTCCAGAGGAGACTCCACAACCTCTCTGGGAAGCCTGGTCAGTGCTGTGTCATCCTTACAGTAAAGCTTTTTCTTATGCTTAGGCAGAATTTCATGTGTACTAGTTTGTGTCCACTGTCACTTGTCCTATCACTGGGTACCACTGGAAGACACCTGCCTTTTAGATATTTAAAAGCACTGATAAGATCCCCTCTCAGTCTTCTGTAGACTAAAGAGACCAATTCTTTCAGCACTAAGAGACTATAGCTTTACTATGTCTCCTCTGTAACCATGAGAGGAATTAATGGAAGCGGTCTAACAAACTGACAGCTGAATTTTTTCATCTAAGTGGCATTCCTGCCATAGTTTTGGGGATATCTGGAATGTCATGTCTGCTGCCATCCAGAAATGTAGAGCACAGGACAAGAGAAACCCACAGAGAGGGTTGGTCCAGCATTTTGAGCAGCCCCCAGGGACCATTGCTCCCAGTGGGGGCAGGATATGGCACTTTTGTAGGTATTCTGGTAAGAGCTGTTAATGTGGAGCTGGAGAAAGTAGGGAAGGAGTTGTAAAGCACAACTTAGAGGCCGTATGTGCAAGGAAAAACAGGAATTACAATAACAAATTATTGAAGCATGAATCCACTGAGCAGGGAGAGAAAATGGAGCATGGTCAGTGCTGAGGAGAGGGCAAATATCTTAGGTTCAGGTCTGTGCTCCCTGGAAGGAAGCTCAGTGCTTTAATACTTAAACAAGCAGGGAGAAGAAAGAATAACTCCAAAGTATATAGTAGGGGTGATATTTGTATCATTTAGGCTGACTAGTCAAATGGAGCAAAAAATGGCATCTTTTTCTGTGGTGCCAACTGCATGGTGGGCAGAACAATGCCCCATGAAGCCCATGGGAGTGTGTGGCACTGAGTGTGACAGTGCTGCTGCAGGCATGCAGCAGTAGAGGCACACCAGCTTGCTTACATGTGTCAGACATGGCTGTGACACTTTGTGCTCACAGCTGAAATTTAGATGAATGAGACATAGAAGGTTGTCCTTCCTGCTCAGCTGGGAGATGGCTGACTTGCTGAGGTTTCTTAAGCCAGGGGTCACCCCTCCTGGTGATGAGCCCCTGTGCAGCTGACTGCATGTGTAGAAGCCTGGTGTGGTGGTACAGTATGTGGAGATACAGCATGGCACACCACAGCACCACAGACTCAGCCTGAAGAGCAGGCACTGACTGCACTCTGCTTTTGTCACCAAGAGCAGGGACAAGCTGCCCTTCTGGGAGAACGGGACGGGGTGGAAGGAGGCCTGGCAGAATGGCTGGCATGGCTATGACAATGAACTCATGGACATGAGAGGCTTCTTCCTTGCATATGGGCCAGGTACAGTGGCATCTCTAGTGTCCCATTCCCCCTGCAGCCCTACAGCCCCTGCCCTAGCATCTCTGCAGCCCTTGGCACTTCAGGACCTTGATGTGACACTCTGTGACACCCAAAAATAACACATAGATGGCAGGATTTCCTCATTATGACTCCATGCTGGGAAGGTTTCTAGCTCTGTATCTGTATTATATAGCTGGAGAAACAGGGCAGGTGTGAAGGGATTTGGTCAACCTCTTTCTGACATCCCAGCACAATAACTCTATCCCTTTGCCCTAAATTTTGGCCTAAATTTTAAATTGTAGTTGAAACACATGAATTTTCCTTCGATTGATGGATTTGAACTCACCTTCTTTGGGAAGGTAGCAGCATACCTTGCCTGCCTGTCTGAAGGGAGATGTAAAACCTCTGGTTTCCACTTCATCAGGCCCTTTAAATGCTGCTGGGCCTAAGGCTGCAGCTATGGACAGGAGTGAAAGCAAAGCAGAATATGCAATGCAGTTACTGCAGGCTATTAAATCTACCCCCCAAAAAACACAGTAAAGTAGCTCCTGTGCTTAATTTCTAATTTTATTTTTTAATAAAATTGGACTAGAAGTAAATATAGTTAATTAAAAACATTTAAGATGTTTTTGCTGAGCTATGTTGTAAATTGTACAGTGTGCCACATCCCAGCCTGATGGGTACAGTCCTGGGAAAGGCAGAAAGCCCTTGCCCCACGGTGCCCTGTGTTTCAGGAGCTGAGTCCCAAACCATATGATGCCAACTCCTCTCTTCTGCCTGTTTTCCCTGCAGATTTCCGATCCAACTACCGAGCGCCTCCCATCAGGTCCGTGGATGTTTACAACATCATGTGCAGCCTGGCAGGAGTGCAGCCGCTGCCCAACAATGGCTCCTGGTCCAGGGTGGAGTGCATGTTCCGAAACGCAGCTCCCTTGGCACCGCTCCTCACACATGGCAGCTGTGCCCTGGTGCTAGCTCTACTCTCCCTCTTCGCTGAGCAGATCTCCTTACTGTGATCCCAAACAATGTCAGTCAGTGTCACCAGCAGCTCCATCCTGCTCCTTTTTTTTTTCCTTTAAAGTTCTTCATTTGAATAATAGTATCATTGAGTGCATTCCTCCCCACTCCTACATCGTGCTCCAGCAGGCATCAATCTGACCCATCCTGCAATATGAAGCCAGGTTTTGTGCTGCTTCAGGCATGGCCAGGAAAGTCACTTTCCTACTCTAGATTTACAGCACTGGCAATGAGAGCAGAATCCTCAAGAGCAATCCACAACGTTTTTTGGTTGGTGGACTTGGGAGATCTCTGAGCATCAAATGCATCTTACTCTAGCATCTTTAACTGAAAGGCTTACACTGGCTCCCAGTGCTGAGAAGCTCAGAGCTGGAGACAGACGTCTGTGCATTTAACTGAGTTCTTTCTGATTCACTCTTTCATCTGCAGCTCCACCACCAGCAGAACCCTATCTTCTCCTTATAGTTCCAGTCAAGCCCCATTCTTCAATGAGCTGAGTCCTTAACCAAGTAATTGTAACACTGAGAGAGTTGACCAGTGGGAGAGCAGTAAGAGCATCCTGCATCTCTCTGCCTTTCTTCATCTGGCCTTGCTGGCCTCAACCAGTTTTTCCTCATGGACCATGGTGGTGTGCCGAGGGCTGAGAAAGGGGAGATTGATAGAAATCCTCCGCTTCAAAACCAGGAGGAAAGTGAAAAGGCATTTGGACAGGAGAAAGTAGGATGAGGAGGCCTGGTATTTAACAGCCTCCCTTCTTTTCTTCCTGAAGATGACATCATCTGCCCAGGTTTGAAGTTTTTGCATGCATTTGTGTTTCTGAAGGGTTTTGAGCACTTACTACTTTTCTACCTGCTCTTGCTCTCTCTATCTCTGTCCAGCGAGCAGCACATTCCCATTTTTCCTGCAACAGAAAGAGAGGACTATACTGATGGATCTCTCATCCTTGTGCTTAATCCACAGACTATCAAGCTGAAACAAAATTTTAACAGTAAAGTTGAACAACAGGAGAGGGCAGAGCTGTAGTCAGAGGTGCCTTCGGGACTGCTCAGTGCTTTTTCTGATATACCTCTGAGCTAGGAGTTCTCAGTGACAAACTGCCTTTGGGAGGACTTAGGTCCCTCACCATTCAAAATAAACCTCCAGGACTTTGTATTCACATGGATCCAGAGTCATGCACGATCCAGGTATGTGCGGTACAGTGCATTTAACAGTGAACCATTACACTGTGGTAAAAAACCCAAACAAACACCAAATTAAACTTGACAAAAGACTTCTGTAGTAGCAATAAAGATTTATGTAATGTGTTTTTAAAGCTCGAGTGAACCATCAAATCAATTGGGGAAAAAAAAGGGAGAAAATCAGTCTTTGTTATTAGACTGTTGAGTATAAAAGGCAATTTAGTGCTTTCGAAGCATTTGCAGTAGCTGTAAAACAAGCACCTATTGTTCAGAGTTCCTTGTAGCTCTTTAATGGACCAGGCTCAACAAATTCAGTGAAGAACATTTTTAAAGCAAAAAAATTATCAGTATACAAGATAACCAAATGATTAAATTACCAAGTTTGGGTTGGAAATCAACAGGACAGGTACAGTTCAATGCCTGTTAAACCCTCCACAGCCTGCTGGTTTAATTCTTCAAGTGAACAAAGGCAAAGGTCCTCTTACAGGAGAAAAAGATTCTAAAAGTATGAGGGTATATTCACATTCTCAGTTATAGAAACAGGTCCATTGAGTTGTTCCCGAGATGGGACTAGCAGTGATCCTTGTGAGTACTTTATGTAATTCATTTATGTCACCATCCACACGCAGGTACTGTAGAGTAAATCTTCTAATTGCAGTATGGTGTTTCACCTTAGTAGGAGTATTGTGTGTATCAGTGATACCCCTCAAGAGATTCTTGATCTGTAAAAGGGAAATTGGACAGTACACCTACAGGGAGCTCATTAGCTTCAGGAGAACTTCAGCTGATTTTTTTTGTTTTGTTTTGTTTTGAGAAGTGCATCTTTCTTCCTCAGAAATGTTGTACCTCTGAATCAGTTCACATCTCATTCAAAAATCAAGTTTCTTGACTCTTGCCTTTCTTTCCCCCTGTATACTATGCAATGGAGGTGGGTGTATTTAAAAGCCTATTTCTGAACGATGCTTTTTATACAATGACTGATTGTGTGTGAGTGAATAATTCTAAGAATGTGTTAGAATAAAAAAAGTCACCTTTTTGTAAATACTGTAAGATTTTTTTTTTTTTACAAACCCCAACCCACCACCTCTGTAACACCTTGCCTTTCTTGTTTGATTGATGCGTCAAAGTGTGATAAACAGTGTTTGAAGCTTGTGCTGATTAATTGTCAGAAAGATGAATGATGACATTGTTTAGAAATGGCAAAGTTGTCAGCATGTAAATTAAGGATGTTAAATACATCGCAAGAGATGCTGTAGCCGTGTATGCAGTCTCTTTTCTTCTACATGTATGTCACCTTTGAACCAGGACGTAATTCGCAGGAGCAAATGGACATGACAAGCCTGTATGCTCTCAGGAAGGTGAGACTTGGATGCTCTCTCCAGACTCACTTCTCCAAGCCCACTGTATTATCATCACTGGCACCAGGGTTCCATTGGTTCAGGCTTTCCAGAGCCCTCACAGTACACGACACTCTTCAGCACAGGATGGTGTAAATGGCAACAAGACCTCAAAAAACTCCAACAAGTGCCTCAAGGGCATGTGGCTCTACCCCTGCTTTAAGCTGCACGAAATGAACAGTGCTCATGGAACATACTGATTTAACAGAAGTCTCCAAACCTACTCACAGGTTCACAGATTGCATCGAGCTGGGAGGGATGCTGAGAGATTACCCTGTCCAACTCCCCCTGCAGGCAGCAGGGCGGCATCAAGTCTGATCTTGAACGTCTCCAGGGACAGGGCCTCAACCGCATCCCTGGGCAACCTGTTCCACTGTTTTCACTGCTCTCATTGCGAAGAACTTCCTCCTTATGTCCAACCCAAATCTACCCTGCTTCAATTTAAAACCGTTGCCCGTTGTCCTGTCACTACAAGCCCATCTAAACAGTCTTTCCCCAGCCTTCCTGTAGGTGCCTGTCAGATATGGAAGATCAGCTATTAGGTTTCCCCAGCGCCTTCTCTTCCTGAGTCTCAACTTTCTCAGCCTGTCCTCACAGAGGAGATGCTCCAGCCCTCTGATCATTTTTGTGGCCTCCTCTGGTCCAGCTGCAGCAGGTCCACATCTCTCTTGTGTTCCTTCCTTATTTCAGCATAGGGGCAGGGAGGGGATGGTGGAAGAGAAGCAGTTCAGGTATACAAACAATTAATTTACAGGATAACTCCCTTTGAACTGACAGCATGGCTAAAGTCTGCCCAGACATGCTCTTCTCATGTCCCATCAGCATGTGTCCTGCAAACAGGAGGGTGCTGAGGGATTGCCTGCATGAGGACAGCACAGGAATCCATTTCAGTCAGCTCTGATGAAATGAGATAGCATTTCCCACCTAAATAATTTTTTTTTTTTACTCAGTGAACTTGGCAACTGTGTGACTGGCACAGCTGGCCAGGGCTCTGCAGATGGGTCATCCAGCACCCCTTGGGATGCAGCCTGTATTGCCCACAGGCTGCAGCCTCACAGGGACACCTTCCCACTGGTCTGGGCATGGCCCAGAGCCCTCTACAGGTACTGAGACATCACAACTAAGATTTTGTGGTGCTGTCCACTTTGCTTGTCTTCTACCTGCTCAGTAGAAGTCAAAACATCTGTCAGATATTAAACTCCATACCCCACAGGGAGATGCAGACAGAATGTAATCTGGGCAGTTGGAAGTGAAAGGTATTGGAAAAGTTTCAGGTAACATTTCCCCATCCTCCTTTTCCCTGTAGGCTGTGGCAGAGAGGACAGGAATTGCTTAAGAAAACAGCCTAATGAAGGGAAAAGATTGAAAGTCTCAATTTAAGCATAACGAGTCTTTAACAGCTGTTTTGAAAGACAAACTTCACCTGGATGGAAAAATATTTTTCATGTAGGCACTGAATAACATTTATATTAAAGGCAAGATTTTGTGAAGTGCTCAAACAATAAGAGCATTTCAGAGTTACGTTTGACTGGACAATGTAATTCTCAATCTTCATACAGATGTTTATAGCTGTATAGATTATTCTGATGAAATTGTAATTAGATGGACGTCACTATAGACTTGCAATCTGCTCTGATGTTATCCTAAATCTGGCAAGTCTGTTTCCACTCTGCCAGCCCAATTTCATCAGAAAATCACAGTGAGCTGCCAGCAGGCCTGCTGTGGGCTCTCCCTAGCCCCACCTGGCATCTGTTTGGCAGCTCCTCCAGCCTGAGGCTAATGCCTCAAAGCCACACCATCACACCACAAGGTTGCACTTTTCTCACTGTTTCTACTGGTTTCCTGGCTGGCTGGGAAGTGTCACCCACTGGTGGTTCTAGATAAGCTCCCACTGCAAGGGTGGAAGACATCCATCAGCAGCAGTGCTGAAATAACAGCATGTGCTTTGTTAGCTAAGCAGGCTGAGGAGAGAAAGTGGCAGCTTGGCCCTTGTCAGGCAAAGGCCCTACAGGACCTGGAAGTGGAGTTTCCCTCATATGCTGCTTTTATCATTGAATCATGGAATCATTTCCATTGGGAGGGGCCTTTACAGGTCCTCCAGTCCAACCTCCCTCCAGTGATCAGGGATATCTTCAGCTGGACCAGGTTGCTCAAAGCTCAGTCCAACCTGACCTTAAATATTTTCATAGATGGGTTGTCTACCACCTCCCTGGGAAACCTGTGCAAGTGCTTCACCACCCTCACTGCAAAAAATGTACTGCCTATATCTGGCCTAAATCTCCCCTCCCGTAGTTTAAAACTATTACCCTTTCAGCGAATCAGACAATGCTCTGGGTTGGAAGGGACCTCCAAAAGTCATCTAGCCCTAGCCCTCTGCAGTAAGCAGAGCACCCCCAACCAGATCAGGTTGCCCAGACCCATTTTGACCTGTTGCAACAGGCCCTGCTAAGGTGATGGTCCACACCTTTCTTACAGGCCTCGTTTAAGTACTGAAAGACTGCAACGGATCTCCCTGGAGCTTTCTTCCAATTATATGAGCCATCCTTCATAGGAGAGGTGTTTGAGCCCTTGGAACATTGGTGTGGCCTCCTCTCAATCTGCTCAAAGAGTTCCATGTCCTTCTTGTGCTGAGGACTCTGCAGCTGACACTGTACTCCAGCCGTGGTCTTACCAGGATTGTGCAGGGGTCAGGATCCCCTCCCTCAATCTGCTCTCTCTGCTTCTTTAGATGTAGCCCAGGGCGCGACTATCCTTCTGAGTTGCAGGTGTGCATCGCTGGCTCATGCCCAGCTGTCCGTCCGTCCGTCTGTCCGTCCATCCATCCATCCATCCATCCATCCATCCACCTGTACCCCTTCTCCACAGGACTGCCCCAACCCGGGTGTGGGGGTTTGCACGGGGCCTTTTTGAACCACTTTTCGCATGGGACCACTTCTCAGGCTTGCTCAGATGATTCTTTATGGCCTCGTTCGCCCCTTTCCTGCCGGCAGCAGCGAGGCGGCACCCCCCCGGGAGCTGTCACCTCACAGCGCAGGCCCCTGTCGGGCAGTCGCCATCCGCCTCCAAGCCGCCTGGGCGCTGGCGGCCGCCACCTCGGGGCGACTCCGGGCCGACAGCGTCCCCTGCCGGCCGGCGAGCGCGGCACAGGCAGCAGAAAGACCGGGGACGACCGGGGACCTCCGGGGCCTCCTGGGGCCCCCTCAGCCACGGCGGCTGGGAAATCCCAGCCCCTGGGCAAGAGGGAGAAACCGGTGACTTTTAGAAAGGACAGAATGGACTGGGACTTTCTTTCTTTCTGCTTCTTAATGCAGTTATTTCAGTTCCCTCTGTTAGCGTTTACGGCCGAGTTTCTCCTTCCGCACCACCGAACATCACCCCCTCGCCTTCCCAAACCTGCTGTCTTCGTGTAGTCTCCTGAGCGAGCCTCCTGCCCTGCCTTCTGCCTGCTCCTGCCCTAATTTCAGTAGGAAGATGAGTGGCCCTGGAGAGCTGTGGGGGTACTCGTGGTCCTCAATGAGCCTTGACAGGAGTTAGCTGGACAGACTTCCAAATACGGAGGACTTGGGCTGCATCTAGAGCTGCTTTTGTTACTATTAAAGCCTAATTCCACCGGTGGGAAACAAAACACCTGTCCAGAAGAGTAGAGCAGAGACTCCTTGCCCTGCTAGTTCTCGCAGCTTTGCTCTCAGTTACATGTAGCATCCTCTGTTCAGGCAGCCCCAGCAGGGCTGCTCAGGAGGACTTCAACCTTCATCAGCTCAGGGGACTCTGATTAAAGCAATAAAAGACAGCAAGGAAACACTAAGAAGGGTGAAGGAGTGTGGGGGGATATGGTATCTCTTCTCTTACCAGCACAGATCAGGGCTTAGACGAGCTCCATGGAGTTTGCTTCATTTCTCCCTTGGGCACAATAAGTATTTTAATGTCAGGACTGTAGCAGCCTTCAGGAGCAAGGGGCATCGGTGTGTGCACAGGGGCTGCCCCTGCATTGTGCGCTGGGGAGCGGCAGCCAGCCCCCAGCATCAGCATCCTCTGCTGGGGCTGAGTGGGTACCTCCCGCCACTGATCTTCTGTCATTGCAGGAGTGGGCTCCGGAGCAGCCTCCTGCTCTTTTCAAGACGTTAATAATAGCTGAAAACATTACTCAGCATTTATATATATATATTTATATNGGCTGGAGACACTGGCATATCGCTTCCTTGCTAAATAGAAGAGGCACTACTGGCTGTTGCAAAGGCTGCAGAGTGCAGGCAGGGTTTGTGAGGGATCAGCTGCAATCCCTGCTGAATGCCTGGCTGACCTGCCTCTCACACTGCCTGCCTCCATGCCAGGGCTCCCGGCCATGTAAATGTATGTAACTGAACCACATGTCCATAATAGGCAGTTTCAGCCTTTCTTTGGTGGTTGAATGTGCTGCTCATCCTATGGCACTAAAACAAGCAGTGCATTGGCAAACACTGCTCTTTCCTCCCCTTGTCAGGTTAGTTTTCCCCCTGCAGGCCCTGGCTATGCAAAGTGACTCAGGATGAGCCTGCTTCTGATTTCTGACAGGAGCCTCCCACCCTCTATATAACCCCTGGATAGAAGGAGGTTCTGGCAAATTATTTTTTCTTTTCTTTTCTTTATTGTTTTAAGTGCTTAATATGCCTGTTGTGTATCCATCCATCTGTAAATCTCTCTCTGTTGCTATTCCTCTTCCCCACAGTGGTTGGGCTTTTGGGGCCAAGACTTTGTTTGTGTTTTTGCCAGACTAGGCAGCACTGTGGTTTTCAGCTTGCAGCTCATCATCCCTGAGTATCCAAGGAATGGAAGAAGGGTAAGCCATTCCCCCTTCCCCCTTGCACCTCACACGTCTCCTTTGAGAATGTGGTGTAAGAAAGATGGGACACACCCCTTGCCCAGCCAGGGAGGGCTTCTCTGGGCAGGGGCATAACAAAGGAATCACTTTGGGCTTTAAAATAAAGGTTTAAAGTAGCCTTCCCATAGCAGCTGTGAAGGAGAACAACAACAACAACAAAAATGTCTGTAAGGAATTGAAGCAGTTTATGAGCTGGATTATACAATCTCCTTGCTTACACTGCTGCAGGGGCTGGATGGGATGACTTGGAACATCCTCTCCTTCCCTAATCTCAAATGTTTCCTTGTAAGAAGAGTTTTGAGAAACAAAAATAACTTTCCCCCCCCCAAACAGAATAAACTTGAGAGAGCCTTGAACTTTCTTTGCATTTCATATAGCTTCTTTCTTCAAGAACAAATGGTATGAACAAACAGAAATCTCACTGACAAGATGATATTTAATATCTATGATGTGGAGAGATTTCTGGCAAAAGATAGATTCTGTTTTATGCAGAAATAGCAAAATGCAGCCTGTAGAGGCCCAACAATTAATCACACATTTGAAGAAACACAACACAGTCACAGAGGCTGAATTTTAAATGCTCGTTGCTTCGTTGTGGACAGTGACAAATTAAGGCCCGTACAAAAACAGGTGTGGCTCTTGAAGGAAACCCTCTGAGGGCAATTAAAAATGGGAAATCAGCTGGTAAGCGTGCAGATGTGACAGCTAGAGCAGCTTAAGGAATGAATAAAAAGGAGGAGGATGGAAGAATTAATGATGTAGGAGTTGAGGCAAATGAAGCAGCACCTTCTCTCCAAAGGGTGTTGCTCCATGGTGGCTGAAGTGCCTTGTCATATAGGATGTGCCACATGTCGTATAGCCAGCCACATGTCCCTATTGCCCTGGAGAGCTGCCCTGCAGCTGCCACAGACAGGCTTCAGATGAAGCTGCCACCAAAGGACCCAACAAACTGCAGCAGCTGCTACACTCCTGCATGTCCCACAGCTTCCCCAGTGCTGAGCTGTGTTTATGGATGTCTGGAGCCAATGGTCTGGGCATCTCTGAAAATACTTGCAGAACCTCATGGAGGAAAAGGCAAGGGGCTGAGATCAAGGGAGGATTTTTCCAAATCAGCTCCAATAAGAGCCAGATCTGCTCCAATCCAAGAAGCAATATCCAGACAGGTTTCAAAGACAGTGCTTCAGCAATCCCCATCAGTTTACTGTTCACTGCCCTGAATCAGTTAAGAAAACAGTTCTTTTTCCCTGTGAAAACACCTAAAGTAATTCAACTACATGGCAAATTCTGGAGAGTTTGCAGCATGTCATTAGGATTGCTATTTAGGAAGTGTTAGCAGATTTATAAATAGCGCCATGAAAACGAACTATGAATCAGTACAAGCTAGATCTCCTCATCCTAATGCTGGAGAAGTGTACCACCACGACTGTTAGCACAATTTCTCTGTGCTGTTCCTCTCACATACTCCTACTCTGCCTCTCTCCATACATCCAGTGGGCGTGAGGTATCCCTAGAAGAGCGTGTTGTAGAAATTACTGTCTACCAAAGTGCAGACTGGAGGACTGGTCCCATTTGCCTCATCAAAGTCTGTTCTTCCAAAGTAATTTGTTGATAAGTTGATACAAATGTCTTTCCTGCTGTGAATTATATGGACTATTTCCAGAGAAGGCTGTTGGCACGGATCTCTGTAAATGACTTGTTTGGCTTTGGTTTGTTTGGGTTTTCTTTGACTCCCCTCCTTGTCCATATGAAAGGATTGCTTACACTAACATTAAGCTTTGGCATACAATAATCCTCCCAGGAAGCTGAGCACAGCCACATTTCACTTGAGACTCCTGACAGCGTGGCAGAATGGACAAGGTCTTAACCAGTTTCAACTTCTAAATAAAAGGGAGGGGGGGAAAAAAAAAATCTCTATTGAAGAGCTGCTCAGCCCCTTGCTCATTTCTGTGAAAAAAACTTTACTTTCTGCGGTAGTTTGAAGGATGCTAGGACCCCCTTAAACAAAACCACAGGGACGGAAGCCCATCCCAGGATATTGTAATACTGTTATTCTATTCCTTTCCCAGTATCACAGCTTAAACGATAGTGCTTGAACTGCATCTCTCCCCTTCTCCTCCCTGCCTTTCTTGCTTCCACTTGTCCGAGCAGAGTGCGCTCCTCTCTTGGTTCGTGGGGCAGTTGGCAAGCAGGGAGTTGAGCTGCTGAGGCCTTGCAGGCACAGCCTGGCAGGGGGACTGAGGGCGGGGGGAGGGCAGTTTCAGCCTACCTCAGGCCAACTGTGTTGGTTTGAGCTACTTGGAGAATTTGAGTGAGAAATTAGACTATTGGCTGAGAGAGGTAAACACAGTGTGTCACTTCACCAAAGTTTTACTGAGAAAGAAAAAAAAGTTGTTTTTAAAGTGCTGTTCTCAAAACAACAGATCGCAGACGGCTTCTGTGGGCTCTGGGCTGCGGCTGCTTCTCTTGCATGGTCTCCTTTGTCTCTCTGTCTTGGTAGCTAATCCAGAGTAATTCTACTAAATACTTTCCTGCTACTAACCCCCCTGGCCGATCTACTTCAGCTTATCTGAAGCATCAACAGGTGGTGAGATAAGAACTGGGGAAGGGGGGAAAGGTGGTAGGGGGTGGTTGGTTACCCTCTCTTGGAGATTTGGGTCTCTGGGAGGGGTGTGGTGTCTNGGGGGAGGGGGGGGCAGGTAACTGCTAAACCACTACACCAACTGAGGGTAGAAGGGGTGGAGGATTCTAGAAGGCCAGTTTGGGCCAAGTCAGTCTCGTACTTATTCTACCAGATTGCCTTTTGTGTATATATATATATATATGCTCTTGCAAATAGAATTTCTCTTCAAAACGTCCAATCTGTGCAGTATCCTCACTCTCACTCCTGAAAAGGGGTAAGGGAGTCGATTCTGTTCGGCGGAGCTGGGTCTGCTCATGGCCCAAACCGCCACACTTGCAAACTGGTCCTGCTCCCAGCACTGTGTTGATGAAGCATGAGAAACCTTCTGTGTAAAAGGAGTTCTCTTACTGCCTTCACCTCCCCACTAGCCCTGCTGTTTGTCACCAGTGTGGGTGGTGACAGGCCTAACAATGCCACCCTGCCAAACAATACAGCAGGTGGGCAGCCTCACGAAGGGAATT
The DNA here is from genome assembly GCA_013396835.1 of Psilopogon haemacephalus. Taxonomy (NCBI): domain Eukaryota; kingdom Metazoa; phylum Chordata; class Aves; order Piciformes; family Megalaimidae; genus Psilopogon; species Psilopogon haemacephalus. The sequence goes on from VWZI01005954.1 coordinate 943,749, forward strand.
CACTGTTCAGAGTGCCCCTGTGCTTGGGCAGAGGCAGGGGCTGTGTCATGGTGATCCTGCTCGGCCTAACAGCTTCCATGTAAGAAATGGTATCTTAAAAGGGAATAATTTCTCTTACAAGGAGCTTGGTATTCAGGGCCTTGGCCAGAGAGGGGGGCCCCAGCAGCCCTGTAAAACCGTGGCCTCAAAAATAAGTCTTTGCCAAAAATCCTGCATGAGTGGGAAAAATGAGGCAGCCAGAGAGCCGTGAACACAGCTGGAGGATGCCCTGAGCATGCAAACAGCAGCTGCAGCATAGAGACCCTCTCAGCCAGTGCCTTTCTTCTGTTTGATGGGACAGGAATGGACTAATTCAGAGCTGGTGAGAGGTAATCAAAGACTAAGATATAAGATGAATCTCATTTAATGTTGGGAGACGATTCTGCATCCCGGCTCCAGTTCCCTGTGACAAACACACCTAGTAACAGAGATGCCTCTGAGTAAGACTTAAAAAGGTTTCCTATACCAGTGTAGTAAATAGAGCCAATGTCAAAACTTCTTTGCCTCTGAGAAGGGGCATAAGGAGAAGCAAATGCTTATCCATCTTCCTCACATAATCTGTTGTATCTGGAGACAGCTGCCACTTGCAAACATCTGGGATGCATCATAGACCTTGTCCTGCTGGAGAAGGAATATGTTTTTTTGGACGAAAAAGCAGCTTGGAGGCACTCTGCAGCCTTTGAAAGGGAACAAACAGCAAGTTATTGCATGTATGGCAGGAATGAAGAGAAAGAAATTATTTTATTCCAAGACAAATATGGGAGCCTTAGGAGTGAGCAAAAACTTTGTGAGCAGAAACCTCCTGTGCACACGGGGAGAGGGAAGGACGCTGGGTTGAAACAAGCAATTGCATTTTAGTGGGCTGCCTGAGTAGAAGGGAATATAGCCAGGATGGCGAGCCCCTTGCCAGTTTGGCAGGCTGTGCCTGGTTCCTGCCTAGAGGGTGAAAGACAGCAAGTTGCTCTTCAGGCCAGGAGTTAACCAGCAGCAAGGAGAGCTGTTGCACCGGGCAGCAGAGAGGAAGAACACCCATGGCAGCACTGCCAAGAAGGCCCTGCCAGGATCCCTCTCCATCTCTTCCTGCAGGGTTTCTTCCAGGATCTCGCTCTGCCTACAAATGGGGCACCTTCAGGGGAGTCAGCCCTGGCTTCCCTCAACAGCTGTGCTGCATCCTGGCTCCTGGCTGAGCATTGCTCAGGGACACCACATCCTTACAGCACAACCACAGACACATTCCAGTACCAGCTGAAGTCTGTCAGGCACGTGTAGTTCCCTGCCTCATCTGGCTTTTGCAAACCCAGGATCCTTCCATCAGTGGAGGAAAACTGGGTAGAAGCTGGTTGCCTGCTGACCTATCTACGTTCATGGAGACCCACACCAGGGTTTTCCCACTGTCTGCATGACCTATGGCACAAAGCAGCAGCCACGAGACTCTGAATTTGCACACTACATGGCAGTATAGTACAGAGATAATTTTCTTACTTTTTACCAAAATATAAATGCCAACAGCCTTCCTCTTCAGCCTGACATGTAGGACTAACTCTGTCACACCGCTCTGTCTTGAGACTGAAGCTGCTGGTCTCAACTGGCTGGACCTGAAGATAAGTTAGCCCTGCTATTAATCCAGTGTTGAAAAGGCAGATTCTTCCTCAGCAACATCCTAAGCAGCTCATGTTTACAAAAACAAACAGTTCTGAAACCTGCAGTGGTCCAAAAGATGAAGGGAATAGTCTTTTATTAGCTTCTGACTCAAGGCAAGTCCACCTGTCTGCAGGTGAATGTTCTAAACATAGCAAAAGAGCTTTTCACAACTGTTTGTCATTCTGTGAGGCTTTAGATTCCTGGGAGATATATATATTTTTTTAAAATTTATTTATTTATTTTACTTCTGTCTTCAAAAATAAATGAATGGGCTTATCATCTTGTTGTTTTGGGTTTTTTTGTTTTTTTTTTTCCTGCATGAGCTGTGATTTGGTGAGACTCTTATCTGGTGCCTAACAGCAAAGCATGAGGAATACTGTCTCTCTGTACTGGGGTATAGGTGGTAATAAAACAGTAACAGGCAGTAAAAGGGTCTACTTTAGGGAGAAACATAATACATTGGCTGCCTCAAGAATTAATAATAAATCTTCAGAGTCTGCTGGCAACTACTTAGAAACAAAACACTGTGGTTAGAAGGCAGAATTACTTTCTTCAGAAGTGGAGAAGAGAAGAGAGGACATGACACCAGCACTGCCCGTGCTACTGCGGAGGGCTCCTTGGGGGCTGCCAGGTGCCGAAGCCAAGTGCCAGCACTGCAACAACAACGCTAAGGAGGCTTTTGGGTTTCCTCTCCTACCGTGTGTGCTGGTCTTGTCCTTCCTCTCTGTGGGACAAGACTGGTGACCTGGGCTCTGATCAGGCTCCCTCGGTGAGCTCTGCACCTTTGTTCTTTGGTGTGGGAACTGGGCTGGTCTTGTGCATCCTCTCCTCTTCGTAGTGCCTCCCCTGACTGAGGCTTCTGCTGAAGGTTTTGTCTGACAGTGAGATATCTGCCTCAACACAAAGTTTCCTGGGAAATTTCAGGAGACAAAAAAATAATAGTTTAAAAAATGCTGCACCATCTAGGTTTATAAAAGGTGGGGGGAACACAGGGGGAGAGGAATTGGTTACTGTTTTATTGAGGAGCTCTGCCAAGGCCATGACTTAGACAAGCATTACAGCTGGCCCAGTTACAAGCATCTGAAAATCATCACCAGCTTGTGTCCAGCAGAAGCATGTTCAAGTGCAGCAGCTGGATGCTAATCAGCACTTCTCTGGCAGGTTCATTCTGGGCTCAAGTTAGAGGCAAGCACTAAACTGGACAGAGAATAGCTGCTCCTCCCACCTCCTCCCCGCCCTGGGAGTGACCTGCGTGGGGCCCCACAGCTCAGCAGGGAGGTTGCTGACACCGGGGGTTTGGTTCAAGGTGACTGGGGTGAGCTGGGCAACTGGCTGCAAGCAACAGCAGCGTGCAGGGAGGGAGGGAGGGAGGGAGAGGGGCTTCACTGCAGAGGCAGGGGCAGCATTCGCAGCCAGAAAGGCAAATGCCCTTCTCTGCTGTCCCCATCTCAGTCACTGCCCACGATCCTAAGGTATACCCATGTGCTGGTTTGAACTAATCGGAGGATTTGAGTGAGAAATTAGACTATAGGCTGAGAAATGAAAACACATGATGTCACTTCACTCACAGCTTTACTGAGAAAGAAAAATAATTGTTTTAAGAGTTGTAACCCAACTATAGATAAGGGAGATGGTTTCAGACCTCTCTGGGCTGTGGCTGCTTCTTGCATGGCTCCTTTTCCCTGCCTTTTGTAACTGACTCTTAATAATTCTACTAACTTCTTTTCCTACTGCTAACCCTCTGGCTGATCTACCTTTGCCTCCGCAGATGGTAAGATAAGATTGGGGAAGGGGCAAAAGTTGGTAGGGGTGGTTAGAGACCCCTCTTAGGGATTTTGATCTCTGGGAGGGGTGTGGTGTGTCTGTATTATCTTTTCACTGTATATGTCTGTATATATCTGTTATACACTGTAAATGTCTGCTTGTATATTGAGCATTGCTGTAAATATAAGGCTTCATTTATCAATTTCCAGCAGTCTGAGTCCTAGCCTGGGTTATTTCAAAGGGTGGGGGGGCAGGTAACTGCTAAACCACCACAACCCAGCTCTGAGGTTTGCACTTCTGAGTACTCCCACAGTTCCTGTGGGAACTGGCAGATGAAGTTGCTAAAGCACTGTCCATCATATTTGAAAGGTCACGGCAGACTGGTGAAGTTCCAGCTGACTGGAAAAGGGCAAACGTAACTCTCATATCTTCAAGAAAGGAAAAAAGGAAAAAAAGTCAGTCTCACCTCGTGCCTGGCGAGATCATGGAGCAGATCCTCCTGAAGGCTCTGCTAAGGCAAATGGAAAACAAAGTAGAGGTGCTTGGTGGTAACCAGCATGGATTCACCAAGGGCAAATCATGCCTGACAAATTTCATGGCTTTTTTGATGAAGTCACAGCAACAGTGGACAAGGGAAGGGAAACTGATGTTATCTACCTGGACCTGAGTAAGGCCTTTGACTCTGTCCCACATGACATCCTGGTCACCAAACTGGAAAAACATGGACTTGATGGGTGGACCAGTGCTGGATAAGGAATTGGCTGGATGGTCACACACAGAAAGTAGTGATCAAGGATGCCTGGAGACCAGTGGCAACCCGCAGGGGTCAGTGCTGAGACCTGTGCTGTTTAACATCTTTGTCAGCCACATGGACAGAGGAATCGAGTGCACCCTCAGCAAGTTTGCAGATGACACCAAGCTGTGTGGCATAGTCAACTTGCCAGAAGGCAGGGATCCATCCAGAGGGGCCTGGACAGGCTGGAGAGGTGGGCCCAGGCTAACCTCATGAAATTCAACAAGGCCAAGTGTAAGGTCCTGCACCTGGGTTGGCACAATCCCAAGCACAAATCCAGGCTAGGTGGCAAATGGCTGAGAGCAGCCCTGAGGAAAAGGACCTGGGGGTCTGGGTCGATGAAAAGCTCAACATGAGCCAACAGTGTGCACATGTGGCCCAGACAGCAACTGCGTGCTGGGCTGCATTAAGAGAAGTGTGGCCAGCAGGGCAAGGGAGGGGATTCTCCCCCTTTACTCTGCTCTCATCAGACCCCACCTGGAGTACTGTGTGCAGTTCTGGAGCCCCCAGCACAAGCAGGACTTGGAACTGCTGGAGAGAGTCCAGAGGAGGGCCACAAAGATGATCAGGTTGAAACACCTCTGCTATGAGGACAGGCTATGAGAGTTGGGGCTTTTCAGCCTGGAGAAGGCTTCAAGGAGACCTTGTAGTGGCCCCCCAGTATCTCAAGGTGGCCTACAGGAAGACTGGGGAGGGACTATTTACAAAGCCTTGTAATGACAGGATGAGGGCTAATGGGTTTAAACTGGAAAAGGGGAGATTTAAATGGGATGTTAGGAGGAAGTTCTTTAGAGTGAGGGTGGTGAAACACTGGAAGAGGTTGCCCAGGGAAGTTGTAGATGCTCCCTCCCTGGAGATGTTCAAGGCCAGGTTGGATGAAGCCTTGAGCGACCTGCTCTAGTGGGAGGTGTCCCTGCCTATGGTGGCGAGTCAGAACTGGATAATCTTTGAGGTCCCTTCCAACCTAAACCAGTCTATGATTCTATGATTCTATACTCAAGTTTGCAGCCTTGGTGGTTGCTCCTGGCCAATAGTACAAGTGTAGTGGTGTGCCCATGATAGAGACCACAGCTGTGTAGCAATGGCAGGCTCCAGGTACGTGGGGCTCTAGGATGTGGCTTGCATTCAAATCCCTTCAAGGCACAAGCTGCCCTGTAAAATTAACTGCCTAGGTCCTCAAACCCAGCTGATCAGACTCAAAAGGGCTGCAGCTCTGTGGCTGTGCTCCTGCTGAGCACCCTCTAGAGCAAAGCATGCAGCACACCTGCACTGAGACATCTCTGCAACAGGAACTGCAGCACAGAGAGCACGGTCAGCTAGGAGAGCCCTTGCGGAGCATGGTCCTGCTCAGAGCTGGTGCAGCCCTTCACTTCTGCATAAGGAAAGCCTGCACACATATGAGAGGCCTTTAGCTCCTGCTTATTTTCTTGCTATTGGTGCCAACTCTGAATACATGGACAGCTACTGCTTTTGTAGCATCCTGTCAGACTGACCCTCTTGGGCACTTACTAGACACCTAGTCTGATTTTACCAGCAACAAGTACAGGGACAAGAGAGATGCCAAAAAACCCAAACCAAAACAAAACAAAAACAAATGGTCCTGGTTTCCCTAAGCAAGCAAGCAAGCAAGGAAGCAGGGAACATAACCACTTTAGTGCATGCAGACATGCTGGTAGATTTATTTACTGCACTTTCTTACTTTCAAATAGCTGTCAGTATAGGGCTAGGTTTTCTGTACTTACTGGAACAATAGGGAAAAAAAAAAAAGTTATGTAAGTAAAAAGCACTTGGGTGGGATTTCCCATTCCCAATCCCCATTCATCACTATTATGACAGTTGGGCTAAAAATACTTTATTAAACATAAGGACCTAAAGGCATAGAAGAAAGTTGCTTGCAAATGCAAGCTCAGCCATCTCAGCACAAACATGCTGGTGGCTATAAAAATCCCAGCATCTTTGACTCTGCTGCAAAACCTTTCTCCCTTCGTGTACCAGCTGTGAACAGCAATGTAAGCTCCCTCCTCGTAGTTTAGGAATGGCTTAGTCAGGTGAGGCCACTTTCCACATATCTGTTCTGAGAAGTCCAGCTGGGAATTTTTATAGTTGCTTTTCTACACATTTACCTGGGGCCTTGTTTGAGGTTTTTGAGTCTCTTCTGAGCCCTCAGAGATGCTGGGCAGAAAAGCACATGATCAAAACAGGAGCACCTGTTATCAGGAGCAAGAGAACAGAAGGGGCTAGATGTGGGGGCATATTTATACTGCTAAACTTTTTTAAAACCACAAACCTGCAACAGCATGGCTTCGAGGGCTGTCAGGAGTGTCTATGCTGAAGCAGCTGACCACCTTTTCTTCTCTGAGGTCTTTCTGATGAGTGGGAAAGAGCAAAAGAGAAAGTAGTGGAAAAGTAGGGAAGATATGCTGTAGTGTAAGGCATGTTGTAGTATTAGGGTGACATTTTGAGAGGGGAAGGGAAGAAAAGGGGCAGAAGATATCCTACGTCAAGTAATGCATAGAAAAAGCCCCTAACTTGAAGGAGGATAAATGTCAAAGAGGAACAGAAGAGGAGAGGATTCTGAGAGTTAGGAAAAGATGAGGTAAAATAGAAGCAGGAATTACAGAAAATAAGTTGGGAGAAAACCCCCAGATTCTAAAGCTGTGAGAATGATGCAAGGAAAGTCTGAAGAGAAGGAGAACTTTCAAAACGGTTCTCTCATAGGTATAAGATATCTGTAGAAAACAGAGGGATGGAAATCTGTTGTTGTGACTCGGTGCTCTTGGCAGAAAGACCCAATCCAACAGCAAGAGCATACTTCTTCAACCAAGCAGTAGCCCCAGATGGTTTGTTATAGGCCTTGCTTCATCAAAAATATGTCATTTGCTTAAGAACTTCAGTTTACCTGTCAGCAGAACAAGTACAAAGAGAATTCAAGCAAGGTTCCTAAGCAAGTATAAAGTGTGAGGTGTGATGGGTCTGGACAACAGTAGTTTATTTCTAGATAACAACCAGCCCAATCTACTGCCCAAAGTACAAGCTTACTGCCAGAACAGAGTCTGAAGCAAAGCTCTACGTGAGGGAAAAAACAGTGCCTGCAGACTTCTCCAGCAGTACTGAAAAGGGCTGGAAATTCTGCCTCTGACCACCACCCAAAACTGGCTTTACCTGTGCAAGGCACTAGGTCAGTGCTGGCGCAAAGCCCTAACCAAACCCTGCCTAGCTTTGCTGTTCTGCTTTCCCCCCGCACTAATTTGGGATGCACCATTTCAAGGAGGTGGATTACAAAAAGAGTAAGATGAATGAACCAGCAAAGACTGCAGATAGCATGGGAGCAGTACGTACCACTAGCAGGTGACAGGCCAAGCTGCTTATGACAGTGCCTACTTTCAAGAGATGCTGCTTTGCTTTTTATGTTGTAATAGCCAAACCTGGCAAACAGCTGTTCTCAAGGTAAAACTCTGGCAAAGCTCCTGAAGATTGAACCTCCTCAAAACTTTCTTCCAGGTAGTGGTAGAAGGCAGGAAAATGGCACCTGCATGTTACATTATCCATGTGGGGCTTTCCAGTTTACACTGCTGTCACAGTGTGGAAAAAAAAAAAAAATTTCGATCCCTCCTTGCTAGAGCTCTTTCTCTTGTGTGTCTGCACCATGTCCTCTTTTGTCTCATGAGGACAGAGAGGACTGGAAAAGAGGAACCTTACACCTGTTGCTTTTGGCATCAGGATGCCCTAATGGACTTCCCATTTTCTGGGCCTCGAGTGCACCTCAGCTGGGCACTCAGGCATTCTGTGGGGATCACACTCCCCCCTGCACCCATAACTTTCAGTCCAAATGGGATGTCTCAAAATTGTTAAATTTTATCCCTCGTGCTCATACTAGAACGGCTGAGCCCCTTCTTAAAGCATACATGAAAACACCAAGTTCTTACGAGATTTTTCTGAGACTTCTTGTTTGTTGAGCAAGGTGTCCTAAGTAAGGGCAACAGCATTAAAAATGGAAGTATTTCCTCTAAATCCAACCTCCGTGGGTGCAAAGAATCCACTTAAAACATATAACCAAATGTTATTTAATATCTTAAAAAGTAACACAATCCAAAATGGATATTTCACACAACACTACATAAACAACATGAACACAATATTACCATATGGAGGGACTTTCAAATATAGACTTACAAAAATCCCTGTCTTTTTTTTTTTTCTCCCTTTAAATTATTATACTAAGCATGACAAGTAATCATCATTTACAATATGGTACACTGACACGATAAAAACCATGTTACAAATGTGCTGTTATAAATCAGTAACGTTAGGGAAGACATTTCATGAACTGCAATTATTTCATATGAAATACTATACAATATAAACAGAACATCCATCTTGGATGACCTTTACAGCAACCAGAGACCAAGTATTTTCTAATTTTTTTTTTTTTCAGTGCAAACACATTTATACAAGGCAGTCTTGGCTGCAAAACTCCCTTCTAACATACAGTAAGTCCCATTTGCATTTAACTCATTTAAACCTAATGCAACAGCCACATTCAGTCACTCACAGAAAATTACCTGCAGAATTACGATCCCTTTAAACTTAAGTCTCCTCCACATATAAAAGTAACATCTGTGCCAATTACTCCAAGGGCCCTTTCATACTTCTGGGTGGGTATCCTTTGGGTGTCTCTAACCACTATACAACATGAGGGCAGCATACTGCACGGAAAATCGCCCTTCCGAGGTGGGAAACATGGTGGCTGCTGGAGCATCCTGGCTGGGCAGCTCTGCACCTCATCAGGGACTCAACCCAGACTGCCCCTCCAGAGCCAGGTGTGTGTGTGGACTTCTGCTCCTTCTCTGCGTTTAGTGCCTTGGGGCGGGGGGAAGAACACGGAAACCCTCAGCTCATAACTGAGCTTCAATGGAGTTAACGACCTATTCCCATCTCCATCAGATCCATGGGAGATCAGGGGAGTTATGCCAGATTTGCACCTGCATAACTGAAACCAACGTTTAGAACGCTGCTATAAAAGAAGCGTGATAATCCCATTTTCTTCTAGCACCAATGTGGCATTCGGTGGCTCCACTGCATGTTTCTCATGCAGTAATGATGCACTTTACTTATGCTGAGGGGGGAACCTTTTAGATATATACTTCTTTTTTTAAAAGACTTTTGTAAAAAATAGAACTTTTTTCTCTAATACTGTACAGTTTTCTTTTTTTTATTTTCCAAAGAGCAAAGAGAATTGTAAACTGTGGGTGTGGCACCAGCTAGATTAGGAGTGCTACTTGCTTTCTCAGCACAATGCTCTGTGTTGGGAAAGGCTCTGCGAAATGTTTTTGAAAAACAAATTTTTAAAGTAACTGTTTCTAAAACCACTGCCCGCAGTACTCTTAGGACTGGAGACTTGCTTGGGTTTGGCACTGCTAATCCAGGAGTCTCTGTAGGACTGCAAAGCAGTTTCTCTCTTACTGAATGCATCAAAAGAGTAACTTCACAGAGTATAAAACATGAAACATTTTGGTTAGCTACTAAAATTATTCTGGTAACTTTAAGAAAGCAACTGGTTAATAAATCAGCCTGCAGACACTTGGCCTTTGTTTTTCCCCAATGTGCCTGGGCATAAAGTAGGGGCAGTGACCTCTGCCTGCCTCCTAGGGTCCCGAGGCTTAGCTGGTAGAAGTGCTTCAAGGCCCCTAGGCAAAAAAGGCATGATTTCAGTGTAAAGTATTATCCATGTTTATGACAGCCTCTGAAGGCTGGCGTGCTTGTTCTCTTTTCTAAAAGCGACTACTGCTGGCAAGCACCTAGGCCACAGTTTTCATTAAAATATTTGTTTCTCAATACATTTTCCTTTATAAAGTGGAGCAAAGGTTGTTTCTCGTATAACGGACATTTACAGTGGTGCAAGAAGTCAAATGACTAATGATTTATAGTTAAGAATGGCAAGATCAGCTCAACTGTAGATTAGTTTGTATCAAGATAATGGTACTAGGTTTGTTGAAAGAGGCATTTGTAAATCTGGATCTGTCTATAGATGTGATCTGCTTAGGTTCAACTGCCACTTTCTTCCTTTGGTTTTTGGAAAAGTCTTTCTTTCTTCCCTCTTGAAAGATGGCTTGTTGCAGCTGGCTACTTTTCAAAAGCCAGTTTTGCTTTTCTTGGAAACCTGCCCATGCTCTTTCAACAATGGGCACAGACCTTGAGTAGGGACCCTAATACTGCTCCCAGTGAAGTCAATTAAAGGCCGTTGTTAATTTCAATAGGAGCAAGTGTTTCAGATGCACACAATCTAGAGAACAGAGTGCATGTCATTAAAGGAAGAGCTTGCCAGTTCAGAGAAATCATGACCTGATATGTTGACAAAGATGGAGGCAGAACAGGGCCCAAATTATTTGAAGGCTGCCAAGAAAATACCCAGAGTGTCTTCTGTTAAATCCCAAACTGTCAATTGTATTTCACAGACTGCAGCTGTTCCTAATTTGCTAAATTACAACTACATTTTCAAGTTCTACCAGGCAGAAATTTTAGCAGTAACTGGGGATGGGATGGAAGGTTTGAGCCTCCCTTTCACTTTTATCCCAATTATGCAGCCTTGTCAAAATCTTGAAGTGACTCATCGGAAAGTCAGATTTTTAATATTGTAAAAGGAAATTGTGGCAATGGAAACACGATGACTTCATACGCAAGCATTGACACAACAGAGAATGCCATGACCTAATGCTTCCAAGTTTTTAACCTTGCTTTGTACAATACACTTTTCACGTTGCTGCATTTCATCAAATTCATGGAGGTAGTTATATGTGTAAAAAAAATTACCATAAAAGTAACATGTTGTATTATAATAATACATATTAAGTGTGCAAAATGCCGACAGATTTGTGTTGACCCTTTACAGTTGAACACAACACAGATTCAACCTAATCTAACTCTGTAAACCTTTAAATTGATACATTAGAAGAACGATAGACAAGCAACCATGTAATACAAGGCTATGATTTCATCAAAGGATTAGGGTGACATAAAGCACTCAGGCTCCGCTCTTGTGGTTTTGTTACCAGAACCTCAAGATGGAATTTCCTTATACTCCATTGTTGATTTTAAAAGAAAAGGAAAAAAAATTTCAAGATTAGAACGTTTCTATCTGAAACTTCTGTTTACATTCCATATTCCAAGAGTCACATTAATATTGGTACAATGCCATGTCAACATTAATATGACATTTATGTTGTCTGCTGGTCTCTGGGAACTTTAGGAAATAACATATTACACAGTTTATACGTACTATAGTATTTCAGCAGAATTACGTCTTCTGTACAACCAGCTGCCTGCATAAATGCTGATTAGTTTATGACAAACAAATATTGTCCCCAAAGGTGAAATTTCCTGTTTGCTGTTCATATTTTAATACTGCTGTTAGTACTTCAGATCATCACTGTAAATTGTTTCATCGTTTCGACACTTTTATTTACTGAAGTGATACATACTACTGATGCCAGAGTTCATCTCAGAAACAAAAATCACAGTCAGCCACTGCATAGTATATGACAATTCCCCACAAAAAAAACTCTGACTCTACAGTTCGCATGGAATAAGTACGGCTGGAGATACATATTGAATAATAAGAGGCGTCATGCAAAGCATTATATGGCAATTAGAGCACATCTTGGAAGGTATGATAAGGCAGAAGGCTAAAGGCCAAGTGACTTTGATAACCAACCAAAAGCACAATAATTTCCTTTATATGCACTGAAAGGTCTTATTGCTCCTATGAAATGGAAATTATACACCAAAACTAAGGAAACCAGACCTGTGCATTGACTGGCCGTTGTTGACAGAACTGGAAACTGTGTCCAGAGCTAGAAAGCTCTTTGTAAGTAAATAAACTATATCCAACTGTGTAACATAAGGCTGAATCTTCAGTAAAGACTTCTGATGACAACACAGGACATGGGTGAAGCTTCAAATGACTTTGTGTACAGAGTAATATGTGTCACCAGAACCTGATAAAAACACTGGGTTTTAATATGTACAGTTGGGTTTCAGACCTGTGTACTGCAAGAGCTAGACAACATAAACATCCTTTTTCTATGCAACTGTTTGGACTGGTGAACATTTTAGTATCTTCATTATTCTTCCACCAATTCATCAATTTGGTTAAAAAAAAAAAAAAAAGAAAAAAAAGAGAGAGAAGTTAAATTAGAAGTCATTTTGTTGCACTACCAGGTTGCATGAGTAACAGAGCAGAATGTGACCTTATATCTAAAAATTACTCTTGGAGTTTAACTATCCTTAGAAGTTACTCCGCAGTAATTAGCATAGTACAAATTGGAGTAACAGTTTAGGGGAGAGCAATTAGGATATACCATACCTACAGAATTCAGATTTCTACTGCCAACCATGAGGACACATTTAATTTCTAGAAATTAGACATGTCCGTAAAAATGCTAAATTGCAAATAACATCCACTGAATAAAAAGGCCAGAAGTTTATAATTCTCTAAATTTTGTTCTCTGATAATCACTACAATGTATGCTATTTTTAATAGCCTAATTTAGGCACTCTATTTAATAAGCTACATAAAATAGATTTATGTCCTTCCACTAGAAAGAAATCAATTCTTCAGGCCATACTTGTCATTTATATCATAAAGAATATTTTTGTTCTAAGAAATTAGTTATCCTGATTCATATATTAATGGCAAGCTGCAATACCAGAAGTGACACAAGAATTAGATTATCTTTTTAAAATACTTTATACTGAAGACATTTGTTATATTTTGTGTCACTCCACATTGTGGCTCCATGACAGTTATAACTCTCCCTTCCCTCCCCGCTCCCCCCTCTAGTGAAGGCCCACCTCCTCATTTGTGACTAAGGAAGGTCAAGTAGCAAGTCTCAGTAAGTAAACATCTCTCACACTTTCGAAACACAGAAGGAGAAGCCATCTCCCTTCCTACCCTCCATATTTCTTTAAAAAACCAACCCAACCCAACCCCCACACTTCTTTTAACTTGCTTATACAGGTATTTGCAAAATTGTGTCACAAAAACGCACAGTGAAAATGACTGATTGGGATTAATAATTCACAGATAGAGCTGAGGTCATCACTTGTCACGTTTGGCATTGTTTTCCTCATCGTGGTCCTGGCTGGTTATTCTCAGCAGTGGCTCAGTTTTTGAAGGAAGAAACAATCAACTCTGCAGCAGAGTTTAGCCTCTGACCAGGGGCATCACACATCTGTGGCATTTTAATTTTTTTTTTTTTTTTAATGAAGTTGGCAACTGCATGGACATTGAAAATGCAGATTACACTTACAGTGTCTAGACTTTTTTTTATATGTGCTCAGTTACAATTAAGTGAAGCAAAAAGTGTACATATTATCCCTACTGCTATTTCTGTTGCTACAGAGCCGCAAATGTGAAAAGCAATACCTTGAAATAAAGATATCTTTGTTGCCCCTAGTCTACATAGCAGCACAGTTTAAGTAAACACCAAAACTGTGGTTGAGATGCTGTTTTAATTTTTTCCCCAAAGATGTAAACATCGGTCCCAATGTCGTAAACTTTGCTATATAGGATGAGACAGAAGATCTGAGGCAGGATGACTATCAGACACTAGTGACAGAAGCTTGCAGGCAGTTAGCAGGTTTCTGCAGTTTCTCAGCTTCACTTGTCGGTGGGTCTGCGGTGGCTCGGAAGGTGAATGTTGGGCCTGTGCCACCGTGTGCGGGGCTCAGAGCAGGGTTCTGACGTCGGTTGCTTTCAACAATACTTGAAGTGTTGGATGCCAGGCTCTCACGAGTACTAGAATGGAAAAGAAATATATATACACACTCATATATGGCATGCCTATATATCTATTGACCAGAACGGAAAAGAGAATAGAGTGTTTTATAATAGGCTTCCTGTGTTTGTATGAAATGTCACACCAATGAACCATCTCATTTTGATGGTACACATATGTTCCTCCAAAATGGATTCCAGAGGTACTCAGCAGTCATCATACTGTAACAAAGGTACAGCACTAAGCAGAGCTGAAACTGTCACACAGACTGTAAGCTGAACCCGTATCGAGCATCTGGATTTTTCACCCAGGGAAATAGCTTCCATCTTCCACGTGGAACATATTTATTTTCTTTCCTGACTGGTGCATTTTTGCACAAAGTAACTTCATCAAATCTGATAAAGTGACCAGGGAAAGCTGGGAGAGCAATTGTGTAGCACAGCTTCCTCTGTCCTCTGTTCTACCTATGTCTTTGTACACAAAATAGTAACAAAAAATGCTACTTTACATTAAACCTACAATGCTTCTAAACACAAGGCTTCAATTTTGCTTGGCAGCTGAGACAACTGCAATTTACAAGACTCTCAGAAATCTTAACTGCCTGGCCTGTGATTATGCCCTGAATAACAACCACTGCTGATATTTCATTCCTAAAATGGACAATGTTCCTTTAAGTTCTAACATACTGTTTAGCCACAGGAGTGACAGGACACTTAGCCTTTCTAAAGGCTAAGCCTTTTAATGATACATTACCAAAACAGAGGAGCCTGTATTTTAGTCTGTTCAGCTTTTAAAAACTCAACCAAGATATGCTAAAGCTAGTTTTACCACTATCACTTTTTTTGTTCTCTTTCTGCATTCAGTTTTTGATCTCCTATGTAGAGACATTTGGTTTTTTAATAGCCAGGTGGCCCCCAATTATGTATACTTCACCTATATCCTCTTTTTTTTTTTTTCTTGACATAGTAATTTGCTATGGAGAGTACATTTAGAGGATTGAATGGGTTTGTGGAATAAGCACTAGAAAGAAAGAAACTAAATGATAGAGCTTCATAGTCAAAGTCAACCTAAATTTACCTGCTACTGAAAATGGGCAGTTCTTGCCTGCCTTGTGTGGACCTGACCCTGCCACATGTTTCTGCTGCTTCCCTGATGCTAAGCCTTGCAGCCAGCCAGAACAGGGGCCATTCTCAGTTAAACACTAGCTCTAAGGGGAAAAAACAACCAAACAAACAAACCAAAATTAGTGCTAGCAACAGAGGAAGAGTAGGACTACACATCTTTGGATGTGGCAGGGGAGAAACGTGTCAGTGCATGGCACAAGGGAAGGAAGAAACATCTTGGTCAGTTTTAGGGCAGATTTAAATCATCTTAAACTGAGGGAATCTGGAAAACCTTTGATGCCTTTTGGGAAAACTTCCACAGATCTTTTAAATGGATCAGAATGGTACTGATCCCCTTCTGTCAGCTACCACTTCTTGTCAGTAGTTTCAAACAGCTACGATGGATGAAACACAGAGTAAGAGATCTCTGTGCGCTACAGTGACATACAGTGTGTGCTTCTGTTACTCATTTATTTCATCCTGCTCACTCTGCTTTTAAATGAAAATAGATACAATTTTTTTTTTTTTTTTTTGCCAATTCAAGATCTTCAAATGTTTCCTATTCTGGTTATTACAAATTAACCATTACAACATGTTTACACAAAGATTGTTGTGAGAGTTTTGTATACAGAGTGCCAAAATGGGATCTTTCTTCAAGTGACGAAAGAGTAGTAGCATAATTATATAAGCTCTAAAAATGAAGGAATAAAATCAACAGCTGACATTTACTATATACAACTTGCATAAAAGCAATGAATAAAATACTGTGAAGCTTCTTTCCCAATGGTGATGTGTTCATGAATTCCTTATGCAAAATACTTCTGAAGTCAAATGACCATTGCAAATTGTCACACTTTAAAAATACATTTTTCTTTCACAGTGTGGAACTGGTAATTTTGATTCCCCAAGAAACACTGCACACTTCAGTTTAAATGAAAAGATACCACCACACCTCAGGAAGTAAACAATTACATCATCTGTGGAGCCTAGCTAGGGAATATAACTACATGCATGTCCTGCTCTTAATACTCTTACCTAGGCATCTGCTAATGGACACTGTCAGATCTAGGTGAATCTAGGTGGATGCTGGATGGCTTTTTTGTATTTCCTGGAAAAGGGCTGTGAAGTTGGTTTTTTTTTTCTTTTGAAATAGTAGAGAAATAACAGCATGGCAATTGTAGACAAAGGGATGAATTCACCATGGCAATTATAGCCAGAGGGATGAATTCACCTTCATCTCAATTTGTTTGTATAGACTTATACCAAGAAGTGACCAAAATTCAGCAAAATAATTCAATGTAATCATCATGATGCAATCCTCATGAAAAAGGCTCTGAAAGATCTGGACTACATGCTGATCATACAGAACAACCCTACAGAACCTGGCTTTAAATCTTACTTTATGTAACCTCGCAAAAAAAAAACCCCACAAAAAAACCCCAAACAAACTTATTAACATTTGTTAATAAGTAAACAGTGAAAAAAAATGAGAGATGTGTGGAACACAATCATTATTAAAAGCTGCTTATCTGTTTCCCTTTTCATCTAAACAAAGTGCTACAGCAGCACTAAATCCAGTATGCTCACCACATTCTGTTCTCTTGCTAGCTAAGTTTAAGATTAACATCAACAGAAATTTTAGCTGTTGTGTAAATAATTAGGGAAGGAAACCTCTGCCTTGGCATTAGCTGGGAACACAAGCCTGATATTTAGCCGGCATACAGCTAGCAAAGCAGTAAGCTAAGAGGAGATTTTTATCCAGTCAACTGACACCCTGTCCTGGAGGTGAAATGCACTCTGGAGTGGGGCAGGCTTAGCAAAAAAACAAACACCACTGTATACTCCCCCACAAAAATGGACTGCAAGTATAGCAAGAAAAAACTACATTAAAAAAACCCAAAACAACAAAAACCCCAAGAGTACAAATAGCTTCATACAACAGTTATTTGTGAGAAAGATGTAAAGCATCTGCAGAACAATCAAGAACAGGAAAAAATTCAAAACCTTCTTCAAATTTCTTTTTTAAGCTGGACTCAGTGCTAAGTGGTACAATTTACTCCAGTTACTTTTCAGGAATTTTACTCAGAAAAATTATACAGATGTTAAAAGTCTGCTCTAGTCTGCTGATCACTGCGTGCTGCAGCAGGCCCAATAATTACTGCCTTTCATTAACATCAAGTGGGAGTAGCTATCAAATCTGAAGGAATTTATTCCAGTGACATGGCTAACTTAAAATGAAGTTTAGTCCTGTGTAGGAGCAGTAAATCCTTCATGTGTCTTTCTGAGAGCCTGCTACAGATTTTTTTGAAAAGGTAATTCTGAGGAATTAAAAAAACAAAACCAAAAAACAACCCAAACATACATACAACCCCCCCCCCCCCCCAAAAAAAAAAAAAAAAACAAAAAAACCCACCACAAAAAAACACCCACACAACAAGAAAACAAACCCCAAAGCCCTCCCACAACCCTCTCATTTTCTTTCACCTACTACAAATTTAGACTTTGAGGTTTTGTTTAAAAAAAAACATAGACAATAAATAATTTAAGCTGAAGTGAGACACTGCAGAAGAACTACTACGGTAAATTATTTCTGTGTTATTGCTCTGAACTCTGATGGGTTACTATCCATTGCAAACAAAACCAGTCAAGTTCCATTCCAGCAGGGACTTCAGACAGTGAAAGGTCAGACAGAGAATAAAGAAGGCTCAAGTGAAGGATTCTTAAGCTGGAAATGAACTTGTGAAATCTCCAGGGCATGGAACATAGCAGCAACTCTCTCCTCCCTACACCTGTAAGGACTTCTAGCACCCCTAGACTTCTATAATGTCTGAGATCCCTGGAATGGAAATGACTTAGCAGCACCACCACATGCAAACATCTGGAATCTTTTCCCAAGTATCTTAGGCAAGGCATCTCTCTCTCTGCTGCACTGGGTCACCTCTCAAGTTTAAACATCCTGAGCACTTTTAGTCTTATGGGAGGAGCAGCTGCTCCAGTCTCACCAGTCTAGAATGGTGATACATCTCCATTTTTTTTTTTTAGAAAACAAAGAAAAAAGCCTAAACACAAAACAACCTTTTTTTTTTTTTTTTTTGTCTGAGACAAAGGTTATGCCACCTAGACATGTCTAATCTTCTGATTATTCATGCTGATGATATCTAAGAGGGAAAGGGAAGGGGGAAAGGAGCATATGCCTCCTATTCTAAGTGCAAACACAAGTTTAATATAGGAAAAAAAAATATACAGGGAGGTTTTCAGCAATCAGGAAATGATCTCATACAGAGTCAATGCCGCAAATGGTCACTGGTGCGGTGGGAAGCCACACACCTCAACAGCAGATTGCAGAGCTGGAGAAAACACTGTCTGCAAATGTGTGCAACTGCTTAAAATGGCCCTACTTTCTGCCACCATTACCACACACATATAACTATAAATGGAACTTTCTAGTCTGTAAAGCTGCAATGAATGTGACAGTCCTACCGTGGAGAGTTGAACCCGCTGTCCACAGTAATGCTGCTGCTGTCCATGCTGTCCAGGCGGGCTGAGTGGGTGGCTCTCTGGTTGCTATTTTCTGTTTCCTTTGGAGTAAGAAGAGTAAGATTCTTCTCAAATTTTCGCTGCAGATCCCTCTCCTTTTCTCTCTCTAGGAGCCACTGCATTGTACCAACATCATCCCTGTTCTTTTCTTCTTCAGCATTTTTGTTGTTTCCTTCCTCTGAGTCGTCATCATCAGATACGTTGTAGTAGTCGAAGGAAGCCTCCTGGTTCCCAGTTGTCTCTTGCTGTCTCTGTGGAACAGGTGTGACTTGTGTGACTGAGGTTACTATCGCTTGTTCAAGTTTCTCACATCTCACTGGCAATGTGTCAGAGGGGGTCTTTTGATGAGGCTTTAGCAGGGGTGTGCTAGACTTATGATAACTGTTCACAGAAAGGGTGTTGTGCAGAGGTTTAAAGAGTGTATCCTTGCTAAATATTTCTTTCCTTTTATCAAGACTGCTTGATTCAGCACTATGGTGTTGAACCAGCCGCCCATTTGCAATCACCTCTGAAGTTTGGCCAGCAACTGCTGTACCACTGCTTGGGCCCTTTGGGGACTCATCTTTGTGCACCCCAGGATCCCTGGAAATATGTTGAGACTGTCTTTCTGCAGGAGCAATTTTTTTGAGCCCATCTGTCCCTGTCACTGTATCATGGTCCTCTTTATTCTTTCCCAGTGGTGATGGAGCAGTAAGCACAGTCTCACTGGATGTGTTGCACTGAAAATAGTCATCGACTGCAGATTTTGTTGTGCAGGAGTTGAGCTCACTGTACGGTGGCAAATTCTCTGTAGGCTTGCTTTGTTCCAACAGGCTACAAGAACTAGGGGTTTCTACAGTGCCACTAGCTATTTCAGGGATGCAAGTCTCTTTGTAGCTTGCAGATGAAATCAGAGCCCTTTGATGACTGAGTGACTGAGATGGCCTTAAGGTACTGTCGTCAATGAAAGTTTGGTTAGTTGTTTGGTCATCTGGGCTACAGCCTTCACCTATATCTTCCGGTGTGCCTAAAGTAGCTGAGCCCAGAGGTCCCTTGGAGTTATCCATGGATCTAGACCTTTCCTTAGCCTTACTGGACCGCTCATTCCTTGATCTTCTATCTTGTGTATGGCTGTGGCTCCGATGGACCTTGGAGTGAGAGCTTCCCCTGGAAGGCTCAGGGAAAGGCATTTCAGTTCTTCTTTTGGCCAGCTCACCAGACACATCCCACTCTGGTGTCATGGGAAAATGAGATTCAATCATGGTAGGATTGCTGTGCATTATATAGTTATCTCCCTTGTGTTCTATTATAAAACAGCCTTCCCGTGGGGATCGAGTCAAGGGATCATAGAACTCATACTCCCTTTCTGCAGGTATGTCCAAATGAGAGCCATCTGATGGGTCTCCTTTGGACACCCGCGTCTTGCTGTGTGACCTCGATTTCCCATGAGACTTTCTGTGATTCCTGCTCTTTTTACTTCGTCCACTGTGGTGAGCTGAAGATCCTGCTTTGCTCCGTTGAGCTTTTTCTTCTTCAAGTTTCTTCATTAGTGCAGTGTGCCTCATGACATTTTCCACAGTCAAATCTGGGTTAATGCGCCTGATAATCTCCATTTCTACCTCTCTAGGTATAGTGGTAGGGGTGTCCTCGTCCCTTAGTGGCCACTCCTCTGGAGGAAACTGGGCAGAGAAATTTGCCAACTGTTTTGTCTTGTCCTTCTTAAAACTTAATCGGAATAATTTGAGTCCAAATTTCTTAGACTGCTTTTCTACATCCTTAGGCTTTGAGAGTGTCTCTGCTTTGTAAGAAAAATTGACAGTACTTTTACTTTTCTCAGTAGGTGGAACCTGACATAATGAAGGAGGACAGTAAGAGTCTTTACAGTCTTTTGCTGATTTCCTCTGTAGGGTAGATGCATGCATGCTGTGCATGTCTTCTCTGCAACAATGGCAGGAGTCGCAGTGGTTTTTGGGTAGTGTTCTGTCCCTGACGCATCCCGAGGTGGAAGGAGTTATAGTTCCTTGTTGTGGAGAGGTACATTGAGACCTGTCAGGTATCCTCTCATCCAAATGGTACCATTTACTGTTAGTTCTTATGAGAGATGGTGTTATAAAGTAAGTCTGCGGGGTTACAATGAAATAGCCATCTGGAGTTGGGTATATTTTCCTCTCCCGTACAAGCATATTCAAGGTATGTCGAAGGATTTCTGGACTGGGTGTTGGAACTCCTAGAAATGACAGCAAACACATATTAGAGTACATAAAACTATGCAGGACTCTCTGGATCCCCCTCTACTCAACAAAAAAAAAAAGCTGTTTTACCAATATGCAAGCTGGAATATGCTGAACAAACAACTCCAGTAAAGCACTTTGTTAGGCTTTCTCTTGTCTGTTTGTTTTGCCACTTAGCTCCTACACTTCAGACATATCAATTATTAATTAAATAGAAAGGAGGACATCAATGGAGTGTTAAAAAAAAAAAAGAAAGAAAAAAGAAAAACCAAACAGCAGGTAACTTCTAGTCACTTCCATTGTGCAGGTGACATTAAGCTACAAGATGGAATCACTGGAAATCAAAGGGTGTCAGGGGACATATTTAACTTTTACTCTTCTTCCAGCTAAATATTTATATATCTCAATTCATGAGAGCTCTTTATTATAATGTCCAGTCACGTATTAAGCAGTGCTTATTTGTTACTTTGGATGCCTAAGTTGTTTTCCCACAGAAGAACACTACACAGAAAAAACCCACAACGTTCTCCCAAACGGCCTTTTTATTACAAACTTGACGGAACTTACCTGCTCTCTCATTACAATGTTTCAACTACATCACAGCTGCTCCAAAAAAGACACACCTTGAATGACACAATTCATCTTACCTAAACAGACTTTCACACTATGCTGGAAGTTACAGATCTAGCTCCTAAAAATCTCCTCCTCTGAGTTCCCTGCCTTTAATATGAGATGCGAAGGACACTACCTAGATCATGTATCACACACTGCATGACATGTATGACAACCCTGCAGCAATGCCACACTAGCCACATGGTAGACTTGGCACTGTAGCTCTTGTCCTTCCCACTGCCAGTACTCTTGCTGGATTCAGTAGTGCACATTAAATACTGCATCAGTATGCTCTGCATAGGCCTAAGTTCCACCTAGAGCTAGGGAAACAAGGAATTTAGTTCAGAAGCTAATCCAAAAAAACCAAACAAACAAAAAAACAAACAAACATTGGTTTATGCCTCATAAGAAAATTAAAAAAAAAAATTTCAGTGGAAAAAAGCTATCTTCAATCAATAAATTCTGTTGAACTAAAGTGCACTTTAGTTTCAACTTAATGCTGGGTCCTGACCTGGTTTACATTTCTAGAGTGATAGATGTTTTTTTCCCAAAGTTTGGATAGTCTATTTTGACCTTAAAAAGATGATGCTATTTGAGTCTTCATTAAAACAAACCTCAAAACCTAACTTAGGAATAAACCAAAATTAAATCAGAGAGTAACTTAGGTTGGATGTCATGAAGTCATCTGGTCAAGACCCCTACTCATAGATAGGCCAACTAAGATTAGGTTGGTAAGGGCCTTGTTAAGCCAAATGGACTATCTTTAAGACAGAAATTCAGTGGAATCATGCATGCAGATATATTTCAGCATACTATATGCTTTTTACAAAAATACTTAATGGAACAAACCTCAAGCAGGTGTACCTGCCACAAACACAGTATCTTCAGTAGCATATAGTGTCTGGTCAACAACTCATTTCCCACATGTCAGAGCCTGGAGCCTGCAACTCACTGTGTTAACAAACATGAGGATGACAGCAAGAGCTCTGGCACTATGACCACCATCTCATAAAATAAGCAAAAGGAAGTAGAGACTTTTCACTAATTCCTTAAATGACCCTCTTCCTTGCTACTGGGTTGCAGGCAACACAGTAAGTATTCTTATGTCTAGCTCTGAACCTTGTTTGAATTTAGAGACATGACCACACTGCTTACATCCAATAATATCTATAACTAACAATCTTACAATGGAAAGAGTCAAGTGTTACGAGTAACATGGACACATGAGTGAAAGCAGTTACACAGACTGTGCTGGTGGAAGTAAATATATTTCATGCAAAGCCCATGGAATTGAAGATTGGGCAGACACAGGAATGAAAAGCATATAATTTGGGAAAATGAGACTGAAAACTGGAAAGAATATGCAAGTGAAATGGAGAACCAGAAACATTTTTCCTTTTTTTGTGTAAGAGTCCACAATTCACGTGATAATCCTAGAGAGAGTAAGACCTCCGGAACTGCTAGATGAGCAAACATGCCAGAAATAGTAACAGATGGGAAAAGCTAAATTCCAGAGAGCTACCCATCCCTAAGCCAGAGTGCTGAATCTCTTTGGACCGAAGTAAACACCATGCTGAGTTTCTGCTGGATTGTGAGGCAGTGGCAACTGGAGAGCAGGTTGCCTTCTGCATGAGTTTTCAGTAAAGCACAGCAACACAAAGAGTGACTTCGATTCCCATAACAACCAGCAGTCATCATCTAACCTCTTCTTTCCTTCAGTAGAGCTGCTGTATCTGCTTGAGTAACATTGCTCCTTTTAAATTATACCTTGCATCACCACAAGACCCCAGCGTCAACTTCATATTCTCTATGCTGTGGTGAAAATGGACTGCTGGACCATTCCTGGTCCAGCTGACTTACACTTGCTGTGTAGTAGCCAAGCTTTTTCTGCTCCTACATGACCAGCTTGACTGATCCACTGCACTTTCCAGAAGCTTCCATGGAAATACCTCAACCTTTGTCTGTGAGAATTTGGCTTTTCATCATTACTTTACTTAAAAGACTTTTAATAATAGATTATTTTGAAAACATCAAGCAAAAATAAGAGAGGAAAACATTCTCCTGAGAGTTTACAGAAAAGTCAAGGAAAGAGACTGAAATGGATCTTCTGAGGTATTACACTAACTCAGGCAAAAATGCACTGCAAATATACAGTAAAAATAATAATATGTATTTTTTCACCAAGTAAACCATAATGACCACAATCTGTTGGGTAAATGAGTCTCTAAACTCTGGATGTATAGTAGTTATGCTAATTGACTAAGTACAGTGAACAGAAAATGTTCAGACAAACACCAAGAAGAAAAAAAATTAGCATGCCTGGGCAGTCAATGCTGCTGTAAATTTAATTGTGTCAGCCTTCTCTCTGGAGCTGCAAACTATCAATTATCACTCTCAGCATACAGTATATCCCTATGGTTTCCTAAGCCAGCAGTGGTGATGGCAGATGCAGATTTCAGGAGCTCAGCATTGCCAGCTAATGCTGCCTATGGGTTTTGTTCAGATCACTTTCAGGTACTTAGAAAAGCAGAAATAGACCCAAACTTGAATTCGACTTTCCTGCACTGTGGGAAGGAGCAAGACATTACTCTGACTTTCACTGTTGCTAATTTTAAGACAGATTTCCAAGCTTTGTCAAAAGTTTTCCCTTTATAGCAACTTGCCCACATTGTGTCTATACATAACCTACCCTGCTACATTCAGAAACCTCCTTATGGTCTCCATTCCTCCATTAAACAGCATCAAGAGGAAAAAACCTAGTAGTCTAGAGACTCTAGCATATAAAATATGGCATGACAGCAGTGGTGTTATTTAAGATTATGTAGTGGTTTAATAATTCAAAAGCAGAAACTGTCTGGACACTGAATCATCAGACATGTACATTTTCTGCATCTCAAGAGAGTCTGCTTTGCCATCCACTGAGCTTCCAGACAGAAGATTATGTCTTGTTTGCTGCTCACAAAGAACGCTGACCTAGAGTGAACTCTGCTAATGTAAGACACTTAAAGTGCTACATATACATTTCCCTTATTTAAAGAGTGAACACTTATGAAGGTGAATGTCAGAGGAATTTGTCAACTTTCAGAAAACTGCTCACTTCAAAAGCGACCTAGTCCACTACACATGGGTTTTCTACACAGAAATTTTGAACACCTCAAATTTATTTTAATAAGTACATAAACAAAACTGGATTAAAAAAAGAATTTTAAAACTAAAAAACCCTTAGTAAAGGCAACAGCAGCAGAGACAAAGGCATGATGTTTTGTTCAGCCAGGTTCATATAGATAAGAGGGTCTGGCTGCCAAACACAGGAACAGAGGTTACATTCTTAGCTCCTTATACTGGATTTCAAAGATTTACATTTAATGTATGGGATTTAAACCATGGTCAATAAATTATAAAGTGGGGCTGTACAAACATCTCATTGTTTAATTCTAAGTTAGAATAATGGCAGCATGTGCAGCAGGGGCCCCTCCTTTTTAAAAAACCTGACAAACAACAAAAACCACAAACCACAAAACCACAAAGATGTGCGTTATCAACACAAACTTTCTCAATAAAATAAATTAATGAAAAATACATCTGAAGTAGTATTTAAATGGTGTTAAGTCTGCTAAAATGATTTTCTCCTGAGCTGATGCTAAGGCTTAACAAGGGATAAAAGAAATACTGTGATTGGCTCATGAAATACTAGTTAAGGATATGGAGTGGTTGCTATGTGATGTTATAAATAATTAGCATACCTTATTTCAGATAGAGCCATGGCCCAGATTTATGCCCGCACAATGGCTCAGCAAACTAGAGGGCTAGACTGCAAGTGTAAGGTCTTGCACTGAGGCAAGAGGTTTATTATTCTTAAGCAGTTTGAGAATAGCATCTGGGGTCTTAGGAAATTTATACACACCATGAAAAGCAGTGAAGCATCTGTTCATTAAAATACAAACAACACAGGCAGACAAGTGCTGCTCCAGGGTGAGATACAGAAAGGTTATGTGACAACGACAGATACATTTACACTGGTAGCGGTCTCCTCTCTCTCAGCAATGAATTAGGAAAGGGAAACAATGAGAATACGAGGAGATCAGATAGTTTAATACAGCCACAAAGAATACAAGGGCTCAAAAAGCCACAGCTGAAAAACCCTGCTGGATGGGTTCCTGTGTGATCTCCTCTGCGTGACACTGCTCTGGTGGGGCGGTTGGACTAGATCACCTTTCGAGGTCCATTCCAACCCTTAAAGTTTTGTGTGACCTGTGTGACTCTGTGTGCGATTTACTAGACTTTGGGCAAACAAGTGAAAAATACTACTCAGCACAACAAGAGGTTCTGTTTATGGCAAAGGACAAAATCTCTGGGGCAACCCTGTAACCGTCTTGAGAGAACACCTATGCTTGCTACGTTAAATTGCCGTGTCTGAGAGAGAGAGAGGCATTTCTCTAGGGAGGGGAATAAAATCGGACAAAAGGTAGATTATTTTTTTTTTTCCCAATTAATTTTTCTTCTGTTTGGGAAGTGAGGTTAAAAAAAAGCAAGGCTGCCTTGTTTTTAATCTCAGACTTAAGAAACACACATGTTCATGGCTAGTAGAAAAAAAAAAAAAAGACAGCAGGAGACTGTGTGCTAACTTGCCTCAGGCTTCTTCTGAGCAGTCTACAAAATAATCCAGCTTGCTGAATTATTTTTGATGTATGGTTCTGTCTAGCAAGAACAGTGCAACATATCAAGTCAACAGATAACCAGGCTCTCAGGAAATCCATTATATGCCACCAATAAATTATAATTTCCACCATGCAATAATGTTTCCATAAAAATACTGATGGAAGCATTGAGAAAATACTTGCGATCTATGGAACTCTTCTAGTACACAGCCATGCAGAACATGACTTGGAAAAATAAAATTCAAAATACATTAAACTGGAATTATAATTGTGAACTCTGCCTTCTTTGCATTCTAGCCCTTATAACTTCTACCTCTATTTTCAAAATCAGCCAAGTATACTGAAAAAAAACTTAAACCAATAAACACCTCCACAAATTGGGACAGAAAGCCAGTATTTACGAAGCATACTCTCAGTAATTTTCCCCAAAGTGCAATTATTAAATGTCAAACAGAACTGTTTATGTCAAACACAGCTCCCAATCCAGAATTATATTTTAAAAAATTAGAATTTATTCTCAGCTAGAGCAAAGCCCATGCAAGCTTCAAGTCTTTAACTAACTCTTGTTCTGAGATGTAAGCAAAGAAATTCAAGACAGCAAAACCCGACTATGGTTAGGCTGCCTAGATGAGGTAGATGCATCAGTAGTTTTCCCTCTGAAGCAATTTCAATTAGCTGCTTTTTACAGTTGTAAAAGAGGCACTACAGGGTTTCTCAATTAGTTTAGAGAACTGTAAATCCAGGCACAGAACAGTGTGCTCTCTCGAGCAGTAAAATGTTGTCCAATGGTTTTACACCACTTTTCTAGATGCCTCTACAAGATGCTGTTTGCATGATTCATCAACTCCAGACACAGGCTGCCAGCAGGGAAGCATATTCAAGAGTACATTCTTAACATGAGTTTCCTTTTTTTGCTATTACAGTATATTTAATCCAAGACATTGTAATTTTCCTATTTAATAAATACTATCGTCAAGAATACATTTACAGCATTTGTGAACACAGTAATTGTACCCATGGCTCTCCAAAACTTTCATTCACAGAGAGTTGCCAATTAAAAAAAAATAAAAAATTAAAAGTGACAAATGTAAAGAAGTTTTGAGCAAGGGCAATACAGAAGCAAAACCCAAAACCATGTATGTGCTCTGAAAACCCCTGGAAACCAGGGTGACAACCTCCTTCCAGTTTAAATATAATCCCTCCCAAAGCAGGTGCATCATTGCCTTTGGACTCTATCACTTGCTTCAGGCAACACCAAATTTGAGAGCCTGTCCTAGATGGAGGAAAACATGCAGTACATGAGAAACGTGCTCTTTAAGAGAGAATGCTTTACAGAGACCTCTGTGCTTATATCCGTGGAGACTGGACAATGACACACGAGCAGATGCCAACAGAGCTCTTACAAGCTAGCTTACAACTGGCTTGAAAGTCACACGGTGGAGTAAGTCTGCTCTGACACATGCTTTGTGCTCTGTAACTACTAAAGTCCTAAGCTCTTCTGACTATGACAATAATGAAGGTTATTTTGGGGGGGAAAAAAAAAAAAGCCACAAACAAGATTATTCTGTTACTAGTCTGAAAAAAAAAGAAATAGGTAAATACAGTTTGCTGTTTAGTGCCTTAAGTAATTTTTAATACCTACACAAAGCCAGGAATTGAACCTGCAAAAAGCATCTCCCATGAATGGCTCTGGTCAAAGACAACTCATTTTTCTGTATGTTTAGGAATAAAGAAAAGGTCATAATATTAGAATCCTAAAGCCTCCTTTTGCTCTTGAGTAGCATGTCAGGATTAATCAATAATCTCATCCAGAAGAGTGAAGAAAAACAGACTCCTGAATAACAGAACTACCTTCTTTAAGGAAGCCAGAAAGATAAGCAACCTTCTCAGTAGGCACTGGGGATTCTTTACCTGCCCTTTTACAGACATGCACCCATCTGACCAATGATTTATTAATGTCCAGTTACCTGGGAAGCAGGTTGTTAGGTGCTCCATTAGAGCTTCTTGGGTGACTTGTTTTCGGGCAGAGTTCATTGCTGAGATGGCCAGGCAAAGGATTTCCCCAAGTGGAATAAACTGTGACTGACTGATGGGAGACATGCTGATGGGTGATACATCACCTGTAAAAAGACAACAGATGTGCAATGAAGCGTTTTGTTTTAAAATCTGCTCACAGAGCAAGGATGCAGAGATACAATCGGAGGAGACACATACAGCTCTAGCATTTGTGCTGTCCTGGAGATAAAACTCTTACAATGGAGAACCATCCAACAGCTTATTTAAAAACTTAGACACCAGTAAACTTTGGGAAATTGGAGATGTACACTATGAAGACATAGTTCCTCAAAGGATGCAACAGATAAATTAAAAAAAACCACCAACAAATTAGCACTTATGGTTGCAAAACCTTGTGCCTGATTAACTGCACAAACAAACCAGTTGCCTGTATTTGATTGGACATAAAAGGGGAAATTTCACTTGCCTTTCAAAGGATACTGGTAGGGATGACTCACCATTTGCACCTGACAGAATATTTTTTCTTAGTAGTGACAAAAATCAGGAAAAAACATTGCTAAGTTAACAAATAACATTTTCACTCGTAATAAAGCGCAGATCACTTTTTTAGAGGCATAAAAAGCACCAAACACCTGAAGACTGATACCCTGAACAAGTATTTCCTGGATCTACACATCAAATGCCTTTGTGTAGACTGTATTTTCAAGAGAGACGTTTTAATGGTTTCAGGGTGGCCTGAAAAATAACTTTGTTGTAACTTTTTCATGTTGTCTTTAAAATTAATTAATTAGCCCGTATTTAGAAGTCACTGACAGATCTTTAAAATCAAAGTTATAGGAGAAAGCACAATTTGATAACACTAACGTAACTACACAGATGCACACATACATTTCATATAAATATAGAAAGGCTTTCAGATTCTGTTTTGTACCTCCCCTAGAAGCAGTGATAACAGTTCCCCAACGACCTCAGAAAGAATCAGCAGGCTAGAAGATTTCCTTTGCCAGCATAAAAGGAATAACAAAGAGTAACAGACACAGAAAAGGATGCTTGACTACAAAGCTTCCCTAACCACAGGCCAGTCAATGGCCAGGTTTTACCTAAATGGATTTGAAATCTCAGCAAAATCACCCTATTTCTGCTGTGACTGAGTAGTACCTTGCAATCACATCACTGGAAATTAGTTCAAATTCAAACTTTTCTCTAGTAATCAGAGGATCTAATGTTTTACTCTACTGATTCTATATTCCTATTAGTATACTAAACAGCACCAGTAGTTTCTAAAAGTGATTATCAAAGTGTATTTAATCTTGCACTATACTCAGCACTTAAAAAAAAATAATTGGTGGGAGTAGTGAATTGCATAACTGTCTCAGTGAGACTTAGAAGCAGTACTTTTCAACACAGCAGCAGTACAATCTGTTGTACAACAGTGATACACATTACCCAAGACACAACAGTGATTTGAAACAAGCATTTGTGCTATGCTGTATCCTGCCTGCTTCTCTTCATTCAGGCCTGAACCACAATCCCAACACAGCACACCCCACGATTCTCATCATTTTTACCTGACCACAGAATAATGACCTTAAAATATAACCTTTTTTTCCTACTTTTTTATTCATATACACCTGAAAGGTTCCTGCTATATGTATTGTCTTTATGACAATGAAGAAGATCACAGGCAGTTACAGGAAATGTAAGAGATACACCTGCACATGACTGGGGAGTAAGCACCATTTGTCCCCTCATTTGAGAACAGATGAAGAATAACACAGTTATAAAACCACTACTTGCTAATAATTCGTAGCTGTTGCCAGCTGAAATTTGTTCCTAGATGAGTTTTTGTATTTAGCCAGACACGTAAGTTCACCAGCTTTGATAAACAATCACCATGAACTTTGTATAGGGAATCAGTTTCTTTAATGATTACTTTCATGTCTGAAACCCATTGGAATTACAGGAAGAATTGTGCAGATTTATCTCAGCACTGCAAGAAATTGCTGTGAATATCTCTGTCATAGGTATCCCTGTGAGCACTACACTAAGTTCAGTTCACTGTCATGACAAATAGATTGGCATAAATTGCCCTCAGTTGAGGTTTAAACATTATCAGGTTTACTGGGCAATGAAATGGGCTCCCTGGGTAGCTTTAAGGGCATCCATAGGGCAGACTTTGGATTATTTAAGGAACTAACTCAGAAAGTTTCTTGGGAAACAGTGCTTAAAAACAAAGAGGTCCCTGAGGGCCGGACCTGCTTCAAGAAAGAACTCTTGAAGGTGCAGGAATGGGCTGTGCCAATGTGCCAGAAGGTGAGCTGATGAGGAAGGCAACCGGACTGGATGAGCAAGGAGCTTCTAGGGGAATTAAGGGAAAACAAGAGGGCATATCACCTTTGGAAAAAAGGGAAGGCAGAAAGATTTTAAGGACATTGCTAGGTCTTGTAGGAAAAAAAATAGAGAGGCAAAAGCCCACTTAGACTGGCCATTGCTGTAAAGGAGAATAGAAAATGTTTCTATAAATATATTAATGGCAAAAGAAGGGGCAAGGACAACCTCCACTCTATTGGATGTGGAGGGGAATATAGCAACAAAAGATGAGGAAAAAGCAGAGGTACTCAATACCTTCTTTGCCTCAATCTCCAATAGTGGGACAGATTGTCTTCAGGACAACTGGCCTCCTGAACTGACAGATGGATGCAAGGACCAGTAAAGTCCACCTGTAACCCAAGAATAAGCAGTAAGGGACCTGCTGAGCCACTTGGATCCTCACAAGTCATGGGAACAGATGGGATCCATCCTAGGGTGCTGAGAAAGCTGGCAGATGAGCTGGCCAAGGCACTCTCTATCACCTATCAACAGTCCTGGCTCAATGGAGAGGTCTTTTGGTCGTCTGACCAACCTGATCACCTTTCATGATCAGGTTACCTTCCTGGTGAATGCAGGGAAGGCTGTGGATGTAGTGTACCTGGACTTCAGCAAAGCCTTTGACACTGTCTGCCACAACAAGCTCCTGGCAAAGCTGGCAGCTCATGGCTTGGACAGATTCACTCTGAAATGGGTCAGGAACTGGCTGGAGGGTCAGGCCCAGAGAGCGGTGGTGAATGGTGTCACATCCAGTTGGTGACCAGTCACTAGTGGTGTGCCCCAGGAATCAGTGCTGGGCCCCATCCTGTTCAATATATTTATTGATGATCTAGATGAAGAGGTTGAGTCCATCATCAGTAAGTTTGCAGATGACACCAAGTTAGGAGCAGGTGTTGATCTGTTGGGAGGTTAGGAGGGCCCTGCAGAGGGACCTGGACAGGCTGGATGGGTGGGCAGAGACCAATGGGATGATTAAACAAGGCTAAGTGAAGGGTTCTACACTTTGACCACAACAACCCCAGGCAACACTACAGGCTGGGGACACAGTGGCTGAAGAGCAGCCAGGCAGAGAGGGAGCTGAGGGAGCCAGCAGTGTGCCCAGGTGGCCAGGAGAGCCAATGGCATCCTGGCTTGTATCAGGAACAGTGTGGTCAGCAGGACAAGGGAGGGTATTCTTCCCCTGTACTTGGCACTGGTCAGGCCACATAGTAAGTACTGTGTCCAGTTCTGGGCCCCCCAAGAGAGATGTTGAGGTACTGGAACATGTTCAGAGAAGGGTGATGAAATTGGTGAGGGGCCTGAAGCACAGCCCTATGAAGAGAGGCTGACTGAGGTGGGGTTGTTCAGCCTGGAGGAGGCTCAAGGGTGACCTCATTGCTGTCTACAACTACCTGAAGGGAAGTTGTAGCCAGGTGGGGGTTGGTCTCTTCTCCCAGGCAACCAGCAACAGAACAAGGGGACACAGTCTCCAGTTGTTCCAGGGGAGGTATAGGCTGGATATTAGGAGGGAGTTCTTCACAGAGAGTGATTTGCCATTGGAACGGGCTGCCCAGGGAGGTGGCGTCCCTGGAGGTGTTCAAGAAAGGAATGGATGTATGATTCTATTCTGTGATCCAGGCGATCATCCATAACTTCCTCAACTGTTTCATCTGGACCATCAAAAATCCGGCAATTTCTTACACCAAAGCACCACAGCAAGAGTATCTCTGTGCCAACACTCAGCCGTACACTCACATTGTTGCCTCTTCAGGCACCAGGATGGGACAAGCAGGAAGAAGACTTCTTTCCTTCCCTTGCACCTGGCACACTTGCAGCTACTCAGGATGGTAGTTTTAGGATGTAAAAGCCAAGCCTCAATACTGCAGTCAGCTTCCTGAAGTGGGGAAGGGACTCAAGCAGGGTTATACAAGAGGCACAGCAAGTGCTGCTAATTTATGTAGGCTTGCTCTGCAGCCTCTCAGCTGCCTGCAAAAGGATGCTTGGACAAGAACTCAAACCAGTTACTCTGAGGCAGCCCATCCTTCTCCCCTGACTGCCAAGAGCCTGCAGAGACCTCTGGGATTATTCCCAGTCAGGACTTGTTAATGTAAAGCTGGCTAAGTCTAAGTTAAGCAATAATAAAGTTCACCAGTATTTTAGTAATCTTGCACTTTGCACAATCTTCCATTTCAAAGAAAGCCTCTGGCCTTGTTTTTCTAGGTTAGTGTGCAGAAAACACTGTCTGCATATTTCAGCCCTGCCAGCTGGGCTCCTGTCACAGGAAACAAACCAAGAGTTTCCTCAGAAATATTAACTGTATTTCTCATAACTCATCAATGTGTAACATTCAGTATCAGTCCCTTAGTGTTAACACAATCTCTAGAAAGCATGCTGCAGTTAGTATGCCAAGGTAATGAACACACTGCTTGCAGATACTTGGGAGTTTACCAATCATTTAATTAACTATAAAGACAACTACAACTGTCCATAAAATCATAATTTAAATGTTTATGAATGCAATAGAAATGCACAACGAATATTGGTTTATGTGAGAACCTTTGTTTCTGTTTTGTAAGGGACTGTCACCAGTTACTCCTTATTCTTTTCCACTGAGTGCTTTCCAACCTTCTTCACTAGGACAAGGGAACTACTGTATCAGCTCTATTGTGGCAGAATTACCTCCACAGCTTGTTGTCCCTAAATGTCTGTTGGAGATAACTACTAGCTCCTGGTTCAATATGGCTAATACACATCAGTAAAACTTTCAGGAAATCCAGTGATAGAAAGTAAAACTCCTCTCAACTCAGGGAGGCTCCAATTTGCCAAGTTCTAATTATCAGGTGGCTCTGGGAAATTAAAAGCACTTGGTGCTCTGTGGTTACAGTTAAGTGGACAAACATCTTTGATGCTCGAAAACAGAAAATACCTTCTGTCTGTGACTTAATTCAATATATTAACATCAATTACATGCATAAATATGGTTTAGCCTGATGAACAGAAGGTTTACTACAACTTATTCAGGAAAGATTTGCTAAAAAGAAAAAAATCAAATATGCTTTTCCTAATTTTTTTTTAAAGGCCACATCACTTACATAAAACATCTAGCATATGGCTCCTGTTAGCTCTGACTGATGCTTGTCTCAAGAAGCTTTCATTTGAAATCAAATTACCATCCTTGACTTTCCTATTTATGTTTCTAATTAAATGAAAACCGAAGCTCAGAATGCAATTTTCACCACCTAATAGTATGTTTTGTTTAAATATGATATATATATATATAAAAATTATATGAGTGTAACTCTGTTTCTACTGTGTCTTTCCAAACTTTTCTCTAGAGAACTTTAAAAAAAAAAACGTTTTCTAGACTCCACGTGGCACCTAATTTTCAAAAAAATGTCTAAACATGTAACAATCAATGAATGGGATTTGTCCTCATTGATGCCATAGGGACTTGCAGCACTGCCCTGTGGGGGGAAAAATAATTATTGTTACTTGGAACAAGAGATTATGTAGCACATAAAAGAAACACTTAGTTCTCTGGTCTGAAACAGAGCTGAAAAGGAAATTCACACATCTTTGACCCACACCAGCCAGAATCCTTCCTGTGCCAGTTTATTTAACATCTCTGTTCTCTGAAAGTCTGGGAGAAAAAGAAGTAGACTATGTTCTGCACCATGTAACAGCAATTAAACTATCAACTACATACAGATAACAGAATTTTTATTAGTGATTCTGCTGCTGGGAAGAAGTGACCTGGAAGTCAAACTCCCTGTCTCATGAAGTTTGCATGAAGATTGTTTGAAAAATCACCTCTTGACTTAAAAATTAAAGCAGTTCAGTACAGTCATTGTGAAGGAAAATTAAAGAAATTACACTGAAAGCCCACACTATAGTACTATTTACATACAGTATGTCACTAAAACAGGGAAGAGCCCCTCTCACTCTCCATCACATAAAATATAGGAAGGCAAAGCCCTGTTTGTCCTCTCAATCTCTCAACACCTTTTTAACCTTTTGTTTCCTACAGACCAAGACAAAGTTTAGGCATGATTTTTAGCCTGGTTTCCACAGGAAATGAGGCTTACACAATCACAGCCTGTGCACATGCATGTGCCAGAGAGAATGAGCCTCACTAGACAACCCAGATTCTAAAACAGTGTTTGCTATGCATGCCCCATCTGCACAGACCTTCAAGCTTAGCCAGCTCACACTAGACAGGACAGAATCCAGACAAAAAACACTTGACTAAGTAAATTTGACTTCATTACTTTAGCTGCTTACAAAGCTATGTTATTCATCAGAAAACATAAAATTAGAGTACAGTAACTTCATAGCACTATAGTGGTGGTTGCAACAGAAGTCCCCTACAAAAAAAATCATTGCCAACAGTCTGTTCTGGTTGACACTCATCTATGATGGCACTCTGGGAATAACTACAGAAAGATCCTTTTCAAACAAAAGGTACCTAGCAAACCCAAAAGTAGTAGCAATGTGCAAAAAGAGAGCTCTTCAGCCTAGAATATTATAACTATTTTCCAGGATTACTAAAAGGTAAAGCCTCTTAAAGAAAAAACCCAACAAAACCAAAACCAAACCCAAAACATTTCAGATTTACTTAGAAAAAAACCAAACACATATGCTGAAGTTATGTCTGGCCTCTGTTACACATTATCCCTTTTTCCCACCCCGAGCTCCAAAGTGATTGAATCACTCAGCATATAGAATAGTTACGTAGCAAACAAAACGCTTCTTATGTGAACTCACAACAATGATTATGTAATTGCCATTTTAAGACAGACATTTCCATCTGATTAAACAGCAGCAGGAAACAAGAATACGTAGATTTTGGTGGTAATGCTCAGATTATTCTGAAATATAACTTGGATCTGCACTAGCACACTAACACAGAAAAGAACACATTTTAACAGCAAAACCTATGATGAAGAAAATTAGAAGGCATGTCACTTGCACTGTTTTCAGCCATAGCTACATCATCTTTTTTAAAACCACATTTCCTGGAGTATTTTATGAACAAAGCTGCAGGTTGCATTTCCTACAGTAACATATATCAGAGGACTGCTAACATTAAGAAAAAAAATACATTCAAGATTTCTCTATTTATTCCTGTTCAAAAGCAGCTTAAACAAAGGCTCATCAAATGCAGTAACATACATTTGCTAACCAGCAGGCTCCTTCTGCACCTCAGAAATGTGTGCACCTCAAAACATACCTTCCCTTGCAGTCACAGATCATGAATGCTTCAAGAACGTGACCTGGCAATGCGGCTTCAATTCTAACAAGCCTGAAGAAAACAAGTAACCAACCACATGCTAAAACACTTGCCTCTGAAAAAAGTTATTGTCCCATGGCAGTTATTAACTTCAACTATGTAAACTGATCTTTCTAATAATTCACATCAAGCTAAAGCCACGATCTCCAAATTCACCATGTGGCACTAAGTTTCAGAAACAGGTGCCCAAATGCCTGCAGTCGGTAGTCTTGTCTTACATGCATTCATCCTGTGCATTTCCTGGGATTTAAATTTCCTTTTCTTTGTTCGTGTCCTGTGGCCTACTGCCTCTTGATCCAAAGTGATAACCCAGCACATGTCACAACTATAATCCTAAAAGTTTCTGCTGGAGCACGGAACTTTCCCAGAGGATTCAGTCGAGGAAATTTTGGTGGTGTTGCTTATCCTGGGAAGGGAGAGGCTGGGACTTTATTTTTTTAATATATTGTGTGCTTCAGAATATGTTTCCTCAAGCAATGTTTTTTCAAATGCATCTTTTAATAAATTTTCATATCTATATTTCTGGCACACAATATGTTAAAAAAGGGGAACTTACCTGAACCCCTATGGTCTGGTTCCATGCTCCAGTACAACATCCAGAGTAGCTGTGATGTAAAAACAATGTGCATATTGGGGCTTTATATCACTGTGGAAGCTGACTGGCTGCAGCATAGGACAGTGCCACAGGACCTGAAAGAAGAAAAACAAAGCATGCTTTTAGGCAGTAATATACTGAACACACACCTCTTAAATCAGAGAAGAAAAAAAAAAAGGGGGGGGGGGCTTTAAGAAAAGAAAAATAATGCAGTATCTATGCAGGTTCAGTGGAAGGAATGCTATTTCACATAATTCTCACATAAGCACGAGAAACAAATGGTTAAGAAATTATAGGGGAGGTGGAAGCATAGAATCTAAAAGGGACTACAAATACAACTCCCACACAGTGTTTTGAAAAGATCTCTCTCCTTTTGCCCTATTTCCATGGAATGGCTGGAATCACAGTCTGACACCACCCCCTGTTCTCAAGGCACTCACAGTCTTCGCAAAGCACCTCTCCACTGCAGTGCCTCAGGATTCTGCAGTGTCACTCCTCTTCTCCCTGGCTCTCTGCAAAGTGAAGTCATAGGAATGGATCAGCCAACCTGACTTCTCACTACCCTGCCCAGAATCCTTTGTGAACTGAAATGAGTCATCGCTCTGAAAAAATCCACCGCGCAATGTTCCAGGTTTCTCCCTACGTTTGTGCTGGCTTCTTTGTCTTTGAAATGAAGTGCCTCTGCTTTTGGAACAGTGCCCAGCTGCATTGTAGAGGATAACAAGCCAGCCTCCTCCTTAAGTGGACAAGGAAGCTATTTACATGCATTAGCGAAGACAAGTTAAAGCTTTAACTCTTTAGTTAAGACAGAAAATTTACCCCTAATGTATCTTCCTGATGTAATACACAACGCTTCACTACATAAAACTACAAATGCACAGGAACACACTTACATAGAGCAGCACACACACACTTACACAGAGCAGCATGTTCTTAAGTTACTCATTATTTACCGTGGCACTTACCAGTTTTTAATGCTACTGATTAAAAAGAAAGATTTACTCTCCTTTGTCAGTCCTGAAGAATGCTGCAGACCTGCATGTAACAAACAGCTCTGCTGTACACTGGATCATAGTTAGGCTGCTGCAAACTGTTTATCAAAAAATGAGAGGCAGTGGACAAGTTCTTGCAAGCTCATTTTTCATCGTCCCATTCACCATTTGGGCTCACAACAAAGTGAGCCCTGAAACCACGCCAGACAGAAAATGTCAAACTGCTCCAAGTGCCGAGAGCCAGCAGAGCTGCTTCAGTTTCTGCTGCTACTGACAAAGAAGGTAATGCTCAGAAGGAGGTCACTGTGTCAGGATCTGACTCCCAGTGCTAGGTTTTCCTTTGCCTGGTGAGCATATGCTAAGCTAAATCATCAGGAAAACACAGTAGACGAGTCAGAAATAGTGTGATGAGAGACAATGTTTTGTAGAAACATTTTTTAGTTGGTTGGAGATTTTTAAGAAAAGGAAACATTTAAAATTACTTCAAAATAATTATTCTAGTTGTGACCTAATCATAAAAAAAAAAAAAAAGAAGACTGATATACAGAAACAGGGAGGCAAACAAAATAAGGAGTGCTACCATGAGGCACTTCTTTAAAGGTTCCTGTATCCAAAGAACCCTGAAATAGTTTGAAGCATAGTAGGCACATAATCCATAAAATCCTGAAATACAGCACTTTGGGACTCATCTATGCTGTGCTGGAACAGGCAGTTCTCTTCTAAATGAAGACACCGTTCAGGACTGAATGAAACGTGAAGGTCATCACCTCCTCATGCTGCCTTACCCTGGCAGGTCTACTTAAGCATTTCAAGAGGACAAGTAAAGAGTTGGGTTATACAACAAACAAACACCACTTTTGTTTTACAGGTCTATGGTGATAGTTGCACAGCAAAGATGTATTATAAACAGGCTAATTTCCAAGTGTAAAGTCAGCTGAGTGCTTTGCTACACCTGCAGTTACACAGTAGCCAAGACATCAACACTAAAAACTGGGCTTCTATACATACAGTTAACCAATTTCTGTGTAGCCTGAAAGGCCTCATTCCAGGAAATTTTCCTACCACTTTACGGTTTTGCTTTCCCTGGGGTTGCAGGATCAGCTGCAAAAGTTCTAATGAATCCAACTTGGCATTTGCCATGTTTGGGTCCCTCAAGATCATCCTGCTCTCTACAAACAGCTCTGTGGTTGTTTGTCTGCTAAGCCCACATCCACATTACGGCAACAAAACTTACTCAAAGAAAAAAAAATCCCTGGGCTCAAGTGAATTACAACAGGCACCTACTGAAAGAAAAAGCAAGAGCTCTAATCTGCTTTTTCTTCGCACCAGACAACACTTGTGCAAAGTGAACACTTGTGCTTCTGTATGCAGCACTGCTTTCACACATATCACAAGTTCTTGCAGCAGCAGTTACTCTCACAAAGTTAAAATACTGGTGGAAGAAAGAGGAAGATAATACCACGACCCAAATACCCTTTAACAGATTTCTGTAGTACATGAACTCAAATTATATCCTCAGGACTGGTTTGACTACTCTGAACGAACCAATACTGCTGGAAGCTTTTTGAGTGAGACAATTCCTCTCTCTATAGACACCTAGAATGCACTGTGCATGCACATAAATCTCATGTGTACATGCACCTAGGCATACCTGTACTCAAATCCATCAGCTCACAGCACCATTACACAGCCTTTTAATAGGTATTATGAATAGCAAGAAGTGCCTGATGCTTCAAGCATGACAGAGAACAAAAGTGAAGGGTGAGACTAGCAGTGGAGAAAATGTAAATGAGAATGTTTAGAAGAGCTGAAGTTGATGGATAAACCAGCATTGACAACATCAGTGATATTACTGCAGTGTGACATCAAAGGAGAAGGGCCCAGCCAAAATACCACATGCACTTCCCAGTCAAGGCAACTACCTCTGTTCCTTGATCCCACATCTCCCTCTCAGCACGTAACAGTTGCTACAGAAACAAAAGATGCCTTATAGACAGTGCATGGCACAATCACACTGTTTATTCCTGTGTAACTCCATGCATACACATGCATCCATACAGAATACATTGTAGCCTGAGATGCATCTCCATCGTACACTGAGAAAGCAAATGATGTAAAGATCCCATTTTCCTCCTTTGCACATGCACAGTGCTGAACACAGACTCCTTTGTCAAGCTCCACATTCACTTGCATACATCCCTGAGTCTTCCCAAGCCAGGGCATGGGATTTCCTTCCTTTGCCACAGCCCTTTCACTGTAGGATAAATGAGAAGCAGAAAAGCAATATGCTCAAATGGAGGGGAAAGAGAACAAAACTATTTAGAAAAGAACACTGCCAAAAGATGTGGCCCCAGAAGAAACCAGACTAAGCAACATCAGAAAGATATAAACTTGCACTTCTTTAGGAAATCTCTTAATCAAAAATTCTGACATATTAGTGCTACACTAATAGCAACTTACGTGCAGTATGCTACTAAATTTCATTTAGCTTACCTGAACAAATCTCCTAGTTCTTTAAAAAATCACTTACGAAAACACAAGAGGGAACATGATCAGCATATCAAATTCAGCAATATCCCAATAAGTAGGTCCATCTGGTTTTGTGCTACTGTCGTCTAGGAGCTTTTTCCCCTCCACTGCTGACACCCAAATGTATCTGCAGGTAAAACACCTCCCCTCCTTTGCATCTCATTCCACTAACTTTAAGTAAAGCACACTCTCTTATTGTTCTGCAATATCTGCCACTCCTGTCCCTTTAATCTTTCCAGGGGACTCTTCTACATTTACTCTGACTTATGTAATTTTTCTTTTAAAAGTGACAACCAGAATTCTGCATTATATTCTAGTGCTCCAGCTAACCTCTCACCTATCTCAGGTAAAAGGGGGCTGAAATTTCCTATTTTTAGTAGAAACATCCCACCCTATCTATAATAAGACATAAATTTGCTTTTCTTCCCAGATGTATGACATTGGTGGTTCACTGTCACGCCACAACTGAACAAATGGTTCCAGATATCTTTCTCTGCTGCCTGCGGCTAGTAAGTTTGAAGCAAATACTCTCAAGTTTCACTCCTAAGAGTACAATCTTGCCCGTCATACTTCAAAAGCTTGCTCTGTGTATACGATTAAAGATCCTTGACTATGCAATACTTCTTATTTTTCATCTATTTTTAAAGCATCTCCACTTTCTCAATTCTTAAGTCACCAAAAGTAAAACGAGAAAGAAACCCCATGCCATATTTCCTAATACAACAGGCAGTAAACAGCAACCCACAAAACCTTCTCCCCCAAAAGGCCAGTGGGAAAATAAACAACTGTCTTGTTAGAATTCAACCAAAAGGCTTCTTTAAATTATAATTAACCAAAAAGTATGTGCTATTTTAAACCGTGCAGAGGAGTTCTCATAGATTTTATAGCTAGGGGATGGGATGGGAGGCAGGAGGGTTTGAGGGGCTTTTTTGTGTAGAAACCTGATACTATGGAATTAATTTGATCAATGTTAAATTTATATTGCCAGTGACCACAACACCACCCTGCCCCCTCAAAAATAAACCCCTGCCTGTTTTCTAGCAACAACCAGTGAATCCAAGAAAAGACAGAAGCATTTTTAAAACCTGACACTAGAGGAATTTGGCAAGAGAGTGAGCACATGAGAAACAAAACCCCAAAATGAACAACATACAACGGTAAAGCTATGTGTTTTCTTTTAGGGTGGAAATTTTACAAAGACAGTGAAAAACATTACAAATGCTCCTGAAAGCACAGAACATAGCTGTTGAAACATATCAATCAACCTGTCTTAGCCACATGTTCCTCACTATTCTATTCAGTTTAGCCAGAAGACATTTTCAGTGTGGCTGGAGATCACAAGATTTTAAGGGTTGGAAGGGTCCTCTGGAGATCATTGAGTCCAATCCCTCTGCCAGAGCAGGATCAAATATAATGTAATGCAGGCTGCAGGGAGATGCATCCAGATGGGCCTTGAAAGTCTCCAGAGAAGGAGACTCCACACCTCTCTGGGGAGCTTGTTCCAGTTCTCTGTGACCCTTACTGTAAAGAAGTTCTTCCTCATGTTGAGGTGGAACTTCCTGTGCTGTAGTTTACATCCACTGTCCCTTGTCCTATCACAGGGCACAAGTGAGAAGAGGCTGTCCCTTCCTTCCTGATACTGAGCCCTCACATATTTATATACATTTATTAAATCCCCTCTTGGTCTTCTCCAGAATAAAAAGCCTGAGGTCTCTCAGTCTTTCCTCATAAAGCAGTGTTCTATCCCTTAATCATCCTTGTAGCCCTCCACTGGACTCTCTCAATTAGATCTCTATGCCCCTGGAACTGGGGATGCTGCAGCAATTATTTGGCAGAAGCCTACTCAGCAGCTAAAATTCTTGAAAGGTGGAGGGATGATGAGTGATACAACCCAATGATACAGTGCACCCTCTCTCATTTATATTGACTGGTGTAACTGTTGAAGGATTTAAATCTGAAAAATGATACTGCTGCAGCGGTTACAGCTTTTCAAACAAATAGTGGTGACTGGCAGATAACTTCAAGTTAAAATAAGAACCTGCAACACTAAACACAAGTCCCATGGTACTGCAGCAGCCTTTAACAGGCCAGTTTTTCCTGGCTAGGATAGAACTGATGAAAAGGCCAGGCATGGAATCAATTAAAATAGTGCCAAAGTGGTTTTAAAAAGAAAAGGTTAGATGCTCCAAAGACATAGCAGTTTAGAGTTTACTGGGTCACTTTTGTCCCTGTGGTAGAAAGCTGAGTGTTTGCTATGGCTGGACTACATTTAAGATGCATTTTTAGGCTTATGAAATCAAAGTATTTTGCACTGTAATACACAAAATAGATATACTAGGACATTGTAACCCTATGCTCCACCTGTGTGGGATAGAGGCAGTGGCTCCTGCTTCCCAAAGTGGCTCAAAGTACTTTCAAATTCTTTGGTCTCCCCTGTGTGGGGAACAGCTGTAAAGATGGGAACACTGCAAATGGCATGGCACAAAAACCCAGAAACTCATCAAATGTGTTTCATCTCTCATATCGGTCAAGCATCATAGAGGAAGTTGGTAAACCAACTGCACACAGTGCCACTAGCATAAACTTCATCTTAAATATAAATGCCATATCAGAGTTCCTCTGAGACACTCAAGGACAGGCAGATTTTAATTTTCTTTTCCTTATTAGTGCGAT
This sequence comes from Psilopogon haemacephalus, assembly GCA_013396835.1. Lineage (NCBI taxonomy): Eukaryota > Metazoa > Chordata > Aves > Piciformes > Megalaimidae > Psilopogon > Psilopogon haemacephalus. Next base: position 986,323 of record VWZI01005954.1, read on the forward strand.
GAGCAGCAAATGCCTCAATCAGAACCTACCTCCCTCAAAAAATGACAGTACCTGGAACCAGGTTAAACCACTCCCTAGCTTACATATTTCTTCTCGTCCACTTCACGTTTTTTGCCTCTTATTGAGCACTTCTTTTACTACAGGAAACAGTAAACCAAAACCTACCACAGGCATATTACTACTGTAACAGTAATAATCTCCCCATCACCTTCTTTTTTTCAGTGAGATTTCAGGACTCTGAAAATCTCCCTGGACATGAGCCATGAGACCAAAGCTGGTATCCAAAACAAAGATGAAATCGAGTTTCACTGATAGAGCTGCCTCACATGACCTCTTATATATCTCCTAATTTACCAGTCCTATGTTTAGACTTCTAATTACTATCTCCCCACTGACACGTTCATCACTGACTCCAGCAACATGCAGAACGTGCTCCAAAAAATTACAAAATCTAAGACATTTGAATTTTTTATGTTCACTATGTTGCTTTAAACTATGTTGCTGATGTCACTATTTTGCAGAATTGCTCAGCTGTTTTACTCAGCTGCTGCTTGTGTCTTCTGAAGTCCTCCTCAGCAGTCCTAATGAACCTGAACAACTGTGAGCTGACAGATAGGGTTACCACTTCATTATCCATTCCACCCTTCAGATTTCTACTACAGCTACTAAACTCTAAATATTTGGTATTGATCCCTGCTGTGAAGAACAGTTAACCCTTTCCAGGGACCAGCATTGGCTGTTCTTTGGGTTTTTTTTTTCTGTTCTGTATTCCTAAACTGAGCTTGACGAGGCTTTTCTCTTGGACTTTCAGCAAGCATTTATAAAGCACTAAAGCATGGAAGAGTCCTTGTGCTCCCCAAGTGCCACTGCGACCCACTTTTCTGAAAGATGAGAGCACATAAAAATAGCTGTGTCTTTGCCCTCTTACACAGAGTAGAGAGACCTAAACTAGGATATCAAGACTGTATCCCTGAAATGATCTAAGGAGCTGATGATGATCTCAGCTTACATTAAGCTAAACCAAATGGCTAGCAAGAGGAGAGATTTGGGAAAATTTATTGAACAAAGTTGGTAAGTAACCATTAGACACAAAGAGGAAATAACTTAAAGCTTTGAATTTGAAGCACAGGGAATGTATAACTCAAGCTCTGAATTACTACATTTTATGCCATTGCAAGATATTTTCTTAAAACACATTCAACAAAAAAATGCCATTCTTTATCTTGTAATTCCTTAATCTGGACCATAACTAAAAAGGCTTCCAGTTACTGTCATAGTCTTTCAACAAGCTACCCTCACAGGCAGCTCTTTAATGCACCCAGACCTTAGGGACCCAAGGGCTCATGACTCCTGTTTAGAAGGGTAAAAAGTGTCTCTGTCAGAGCCTGAGTTTGAGAAGGCTCTCTGCTTCAAAAGCATCTCTGATCATCAGTAAATGCTGCAATGCACATGGCAAAGTGGATGGTGCATGCTCCTCTCCTCACCCAGTCACCTCCCTTCGGGAGTCTGGAACTGCTATGCAGACCAGTCCTTGGAAACACCTACAGGGGATGCAAGCAGCTCTAAAGGCAGGGTTTTTCGAAACCTCTGCTGTTACTTCTGCCTGTTGGCAGTTGCAAGTTTTAGTCTTGGAGAGATGATGTAGAGGCTACTTAAAGAAAAACTTAAGCTATAAAAATTGAATTGGCAGCATCAGGAGATTGGAGAGAAAAATCAATTTAAAATATACAAAAAAATACACGGAAGGTTAAAAGTAAGTGTGAGAAAAGAGATTACTTTTAATTCTTAAAGCTGGCAATGCAGCATATGTCATGTTTATGATGAAAGAAGAGTTGCTAAAAGAATCCAAATGCCTAGCAAGGCTAAATGGAAGCAGGAATAATAACCAAATGGTAAGAAATAAAATTAGTACCTCCAGCTGTAGGAAGGCTGGGAAAATACAAGTTCACAGGATTGCTGGAATAAGCAAAGTGGAAATGGCTGCACGTACCACTGATGAAAGAAGTGAACAAAAGGACAGTTATTTTGTGAAGCCCAATCTGCATGTGCTCCGCATCTACTTGGTGTTCGCCTTTGTTTTGTTTTCCAGGACGACCTTCACCCCCTGCCACACAAAGGAGTCAATGAAAGCCTCCATTCAAAGTCTCAGTTAAAAACCTGAAAGAACAACTGTAGCTGTCGATACAGCCCAAAGCCAGAGCCCAGGACCAATGACCCCGCAGATGGAGCATCCCCCAACAGCTGAGGCGTGAGCCAGAGTCCCCGACCCTGGCGGAGTGAACCTCCATCCTACAGTGACTTTGAATGAACCTTCCCAGTGTTTAGAACAGGCAGAACAGCCAAAAATAAACATTGTGCTTGTTCTCCCAAAAGGTTCCTCCAAAGTCTCGGTAATGACAGATCAAAGCTAGGAGAAGGTTGGGAGCTTACAGGACAGCAAACAAAGTTAAGATAATCAGTAGTATGCAGGCTAGTAAGGCATACAAGTAACATCACTTCACCGAGGAAGCATAGTAATGGCTTGGGTAGTTTGAACCAAAACATAGGAAGGCAGTTAAGCGTGTCACCACCAACACTTCTAAAGAAGTGCTCTGCTGCTTTATGAGAAGCTCTTCAAAACATACATGCACATGCAGTTTTATAGAAAGGTGTCATCCTTGAAAATGCAAGAACTTGAAAATGCAAGGCTGCTCAAAGCACACCCTGCACGCCATGCATGGTCTACAAAGCCTCTGCAAAAGGCTTGTATTTCTTTCTTCCCCCCTTTATACTGTGATATTTTAATTCTGGTACTACATTTAATTGAAGTCTTGCAACATAGATTTGTTACATAGCATCCAGTTTAGTACAGTTTCTGAACAGAATTTAGAAAACATTTGTTTAATAGGGATAAGATGGAAGCTGACCTCAGGGCTTTGGTCTAAATGACTTATTTACTGCCAGAATTATATTGGTATAATTATACCTATGCAAATCCCCATTTATTCTGTAATAAGAGCTTCCCTCCCCTCCTCCCCCAAATCTGATTTATACAACTTCCAAAAGTCCTATCAATGGGGGCGTTTGTACATGCAGAAACCTGCTAAATTCCTATGTACAGCCTTTCATCTCACATAAAGAAATGAAAATTAAAAATGGAAAAATCAATAGTAAAAGTAAAATACTAATTTTATTAGAGGCAAGAACGGTTGGGGATTTTTCTGTTGTTCAATCATACGTTCCCTAATATATTATAAAAGAGTTTTTAAAAATTAGCTTTTTCTTTCACTAATATTTTTTTCCTGGGTTCTGATAGCTTCAATCTTGAAGAGTAGAAAATCACTGACATTTAGAGTTGCAAGTGCAATCTTCCTAAAAACTTCCTGTTACTGTCAAATGCAGAGATATTCAAGGAGCCAAATTTGCTTCCTATTGCCATATGTTACTTCTAATAGTCACAGCTTGAGTTTCAAAACTGATGTAGATTTGTACTTCCCTTTATCTCCATTGAGTGCTGCTGTACTCTCAGTACTTTTGAAAATCAGGACAGTCACTTAGAAGCCTAATTTTAGGCACTAATTTCTGGAACCCAGCATTCAAGTCGAAACTTCGACATGAAAAGAATCCATGCACACAAGATGTCTGGGAGTATCGGAAAGTCTTGGACACAATGCCTAAAGTTACACATCTCTTTCATACTTCCAATTATAAATAAGAGCCTAAAAGTCTACTTTTAGGGCACAAAGGTTTGAAAGGGATTTACATGTCTCCTGCCTTGCTCCTGACAAACTCTGTTCAATTGAAGTTCTGATGTAATTAGCATTTGCAATAAAAGTTTTAGGTTTGCAAAATGATACTAAGATGAAGAAGACAAAGATGCAGCATCTTGGCTTGCAGTTCTTGACTTTAGAGAAAGCAATTTTGGTATTCAGTCAGATGGATGCGAAAGACTTGCCTAACTACCCGGTGACATTTTCCTCATGATAGCTTCTTTCAAGGGCAGGATTAACCTTGCCGAACATAATCACCACAAATTTTCCCCTCATATGCAGCTTCTGACTGTATCATTCATCACCTACACAGACAGATATTATGCATGTCTGCTTGCCAGATACTGCTCCTTAGGAAGTGCTTGCAGAACACCAGAAGCAGATAAACTTTCCCTTACGCCTCCAGAGTGAGATATTTCCAACTACAGCTTTCACCAATAATGAAGTCACAGTGCTGGCTTTGTGATATCACAGCATTCTCCATGGTAACAGCCCGTGAGGTCACAAATAAAGGATTATCACTTTGCTGCAAGATTAAGGGAACTAAGAAGCTGGTCTGTCAGAAAGATGAGTTTTACTTCAAAAGGAATCAGAAGAATGCTGAAAATAAATGGGTTGTAAATTGTCTTCATCTGGCATGCACTCTTTTCCCAGTAATAAACTAAAAAAAAAAAAAAGGCAAAAAAAGCTACTGCTCTTTTTGACAGCTCCCAAGTAGATGAGTGAACTACAGGCTGAGCTACTACATGGGAGATGAATCCTGAAACGACTTTCCTATCTTTTGACTCCTCAGTCATTTGTTTTTGCAAATGTAGACAGCAGTCAGGCCGATTTCCTGAAATCGTCTGATGGTTAGTTGATTAACAGATGTTCAAAGCTTATAATAAGTTTCAGAAGGAGGAAAGAAAGAAGAAAAAACCAAAACAAAACAACAACAACAAAAAAACCCACAGCCAAAAAATACCCAAACCCACAAACACAAAAAATCAACACAAACCCAAGCCCAACCAAAAACCCCAAACAGAGAAGTCTTGCCCATCTTCTATTGAGGTAAGGAATGCAAGAACATGAACTTAGGGAGAACCCTCCCTGATAAAAAATACACTTGTACTCACAGTAACCCTTACGGCAAACATTGTATTTGTAGTAATAATTTTATTACACTTACTAGGTAAATTTTTTTCAACAATATCTTATTTAATCCTCAGTGAATACCCTGTTAAAAAAAAAAAAATCTGTAAAATAAGGAATACCAGACACTGTTTGAAACAATTCCAAAACCTTTATCTGCCCACTTCCCCACCATAAGGCAAACCAAGAATAGCAGAAATTACTTGATGAACGTTTCCTGGCTCATCCAGGAACCACTGGGGATTCCATGCAACCATCCACAGCACAAATTTAAATTCATTTCAGCTTTTAAAGGAAGTTACAGCATATTGGAAAGGACAGATGATATCAGGTGAGAACAGACTACATTATTCACAGAAATTCTATGCCCACTGCATGCTTATACATGAAGATGCTTTTCCCATATTTTTTGAAGTAATTGCTTACTTTCCCAGATAACCGGCAACTCAAGCTGACTGATGTCTGGAATCTAACTCCTGCATACATACATATAGACTCATCTCACATGTGCAGCAGGTCGAACACAAGGTGTACTACGCATGCATAATTTATGCCAGGGACTGCCCCAGTTTTCCAGATTAAGATCCCCAAATTCTATACCAGCCTGGTTTGTAATTTGCGGCCTGAGTGGCGATGCAACCATAAAGCAGCTATATACAGTGTGAGAGCATTCTGCAACTTCTGGAAAATTTTGAGTAAGGGCCTGTCTACTGGAACTGGGAGGAGAGACTTCCAGCATTATGAACATCAATTTCCATGCTAGGATTGGAAGAAGACAGTGGACAACTTTGCAGAAGCTGATCAGTACTTCATCTAGCGTCTCACCCAGCTGTTCGGAAAATCCAGATCTTTATTTTGCAGTCAGAAGACTGCTGAAAACATAAAGAATTAGCATAGACTGACGTTTCAATCTGTTTTAAATATGCTTGGAAATTTTGTAACCTATTTTAAAACCTTGGGCTGTTTTGCCTCCAGCAGTAGCAATAAAGAATCTGAAAGGAAGTGCTTGGACGTACCAGATTTACTCGTTTTGCTACTAACCTCCACAGCTTCCTAGGCCTGTAAATGACAGCCGAATTCAGACGGGCTGTAAGGTCGCCGCCTTCAAATAAACTGGGCTTGGCCCGGATCTCTCCAGACCTCACTGCAGAGAAGAGGCGGCCTCTACCAGAACGGCAATTCTCTAGAGGCCCGCTACAGCACGACGGACGCTACACCGCCCGGGCACCCCCCGCTAATCCCGAATACAAAGGGCAAGGCACCATCCTCGCTTTCCTAGAGGGAAAGCAGCCCCGCCGGTACGACCGGCCCGCCCGGGCCCGCCCACCCGCCGCACCAAAAGCCACTCGTGCGCCAGTCAGGGAGGCGAGCAGCGCAGCCACCCACCGCCCCGCACCGCCGCAGCTTCACTGTGCAGCGAAGAGGGCAATCGCCTCAGACGGGGAACGAACGCGCCCAGCGACGCGGCCCTCACCAGCGGCACCTCCCGGCGCAGCCGAGGCTCGCCCGCCCCGCTCCGCCCCGGCATGCCCCGCGGGAGGGCACGGCCGCCTGTCGCCACGGCAACGCGTGGCGGCAACGTCAGGGGCCCGGCCCCGGCACCTCCGTTCCCACATCTTCAATCGTCTCAGGGCACTCAGAGAAGACAGGCAGTACCGACCTACCCGCACCTTTGCGCTACACGCTTTACCGACCTACCCGCACCTATGCGCTACACGCTTTACCGACATACCCGCACCTTTGCGCTACACGCTTTACCGACCTACCCACACCTATGCGCTACACGCTTTACCGACCTACCCGCACCTTTGCGCTACACGCTTTCACATTTCCAGCCGCAAGCGAAGGCTACCCACGCCACCACCATTTTGGATGCATGAGGAGCTCCCACGGGACACGCATGTCTGTGTGCTGCCGCCGCCTCCTGAACCACCCGGGCTCCAGGCAGGTGGAGCTCAGAAACAAACAATAAACCTCTTCTGCTGATTGGTTTCTTCATGCTTGAAGTTATGGGATTTCTTTGTGTTTTCGTTTGAGGTTGGGGATTTTATGCGGTGGTAAAGCAGATTACCATCCAACTCCTCTATCGGCACAGGGCACTCGTGAGAAATTTCCCCATCTGAAGCAAGGGTGAAGGGATGGCTTGGTACTAAAAAAANCCAAAAAAGGGTAAAGGCACAAACTCCCTTTTGCTTTGCCAAGGGCAGCAGCATGACAGGACATGTGCAGCTGATGCCTGAAGTAAATCTGAAGACTTACCACAACGAAATTCACCCTCTTCTTCTAAAGGCTAAATCCACTAAGCATTTTATGCAAACCCTTCATAATTGATCCAAGGTTTTCGCTGCTTTGTTTTTAAAGTTTAAGGAAGCAAAACAAAAGATCACAGCAAAACGCTCCCAACTGATTGCTACTGAGGGAGAATCTACAGAAACTTGGGCCAACTGTCCACCTGCTTTAAAATTACAGCCATAATAAAGGAAATGCTTTTACAGAAGAAAGGTAGGAAGACCTGCTACCTCCCTATCTTCACTGGATGCAGGAGGAGCTATGGCCCACACATGGTTTGTAAAAGTATTGACCACACATGCTGAATACCAAAGCTGTAGTGCAAATGGGGGAAACTGAAAGAAAATACATTCTCCATCTCTCTTGGTTCTGCTCATAAAATGATGTCTAACTAGGTAAGTCTTTTAATAAATAAATTGTTAAAAATCAAAAGCAACCTGCAGCATTTATCTATAAAGGCAAATCACAGGGTAATAAAAGCTGCCCGCTATAGATCCTGAGGATGGATTTGGACTCTGTTCTTCACATGTGCAGAAAACCATCTTGATTTTTAGGGACTGCGTGTCTCATAGTCCAAGGGCATCAGCAATATATACAGCCTAATCGCACCACATACGTTTAAGAGAAAGCTAAAGCAGTATTTGTGTCACAGTAGCTCAGTGTTTGGGATGCGGCTGATGCAAGCCCTGGTAAGACATGGAAGGTCTGCAGCATGCTGTGGTCAAGAATCAGCATCATGACCTCATCCTCCTCTAGCACTCAGGCACAAGGGAAGCTGGGATGAGACTAGCAGCCAGTTAATCACTGATTCAGACTTCAATGTTCTTCCCTTTATGAGCTCACTCATCATTTGAATTACTTAAGGAAGCTGCACAAATGCTTTTATTCCACACTTTGACATGCGATCCATTACTGGAGCTGCCTAACTTGAAAGAAATGGAAACTTTCTGCTTGAGTAGTAATTAAAAAAAAAACAAAAAAAAACCAAAAACTCAGGAAGGTAGCACAGAGGAGTGCATTTTGAAAGGGAAATATCACCACTCTAAGCAAGACTGAGAACTGCTACATGATGACAGAAGTTCTAGGATCTCCTTCACCCTGTAACTACACACTGGAAATGCACACACAATCCGTAAGATCACTGACACAACCCTTTCATACAATGTTCAGTACAGAAGCTACAAGCCAAGGTTTTCAAAAAGGAGTACCATCATGTTGTGTCCAAAGCATTTTCTTGCCTGTAAATCAATTTCCAATAGTACTACTTTTGCTTCTCTGTTTGACATCAATCTTTGAAACCTTTCAATGCTGGCAATTATTCTTTAATGCCACTGAAATCCATCACTTCCCTTTCAAGTCAAGTATGAGAGAATGATTCTTTACTGGGTGACATCAGTAGCACCTGGCATTTTAGAAGATCTGGAAAATGACCATCCCTGCCCTAAGGAGTTCACAGCCAGTTCAGAGCCAACATCTTTCAGATACAATCTATGAGACTATGGAAGCATAAGATCACATCCTTTTTGTGATCTTCAGCTTTACATATTTATCAATTAGATTTTAAAGGTTCCTTTGACAAAAAGAAAAAATACAGGAAAGGAGAAAAATTAAAGGCTCACCATGATTTTATCAGTTTTGGTATTTGGCTTCAGGATGAACCATGTACCTTAAGTTATTAAACATTCATGATTTTTCTTGAGGTACGGGAGGAAGAACCTGGCAAACAACCATGGAGAACAAAATGACTGACAATACCTGCTCAACCAATCCATAGAAATGCCACATCTACTAGATCAAGAATGATGAGCCTGCAATCCAAAGCCATCACTTCTATCAGCATCTCTTGCTTGTATTTAAAGAATTAAGGAAAAATCTAGTGCTCACATATTTCTGCAGTATCTGAAAACAAAAGTTTTCTTCGTTTTCTCCATATAGTTTCTGTTAACTGAAAGCCTGGAATGATCTAACTAATACCTTCACTTATGGGATTTCCTCAGATACTAAAATTCAGGATTTTTGTCAGAAGCTTAGAGAAGTTTTTGCTCTTTTGTCCTTCACAACTAAAATCAAAATATTATAAGCAAAGACTAAACTAGGGCATGCAGCCAACTTGTTCAATTTTCCATCTTTCAGATGAGGGTTCAAAAATACCAACCTGAACTGAACTAGTGGGCAATCATCAAGAAAATTACCTACAGCAAGAACCAAATCTGAGGGCTGACTGACCACACACTGACCAGTAAGAACTCCAGGAGGCGATCTTCCAACAGCACACCTTGATTCTCCCAGTCATCCAGAACAGATCCAGCATAGGTCCAGCACACCTAATACCTGAAGACTAATTGCCAGGATTCCCTGAACCGCATCAGGAAATTTGCTCTCATTCAAAAGCAAGGAGTGGTCAGGAAAGCTACCCAACACATTTGTACTGCATTCAGCGCTGTGACTGTTAACTGATGAAAATATGCCTGACTCAGCTTCATGTTACCCAAGTCAGATAACTCCCTGACCATCCAAAAAAATTCCAAGTTTGTCTTGAACACTGTGGTGCAGCAATTACACTGCTTATTGTTAAGAGGGCTGACTAGGTCAGAGTTAACTCTGGCCTGCCTATACAAAACGAAGTCATGCTTATAGTAGTTAGTACTCAGCAAATCCTAGATATATGTTTGGCCCTTTATGCAAAGTGATCTTCCCCATGGCAGAAATCTTCCACTGACAACAGAGAAATAGAGCTAACCAAACATTGAAACCATACTGTTCTTGAAACATGCTCATGTCAGATGCATACATTAGAAATTATATACCTTTGTCTGTGCTTAAAACATTACAAGCAAATCAAGAGCTTTTAATAGGCAAAACACCTAAGTCAGCAGTAGAATCAGATCCAAACTCTCTTCACCAGCTCTGATTAAGCCAAGCTGAGCTTCATGCCCAAAATCAGTTCACAGAACCCTACAAAAAGCATCAAAATCATTCCAGCCTACAGCACAAACAAAGCAACTGCTATTTTCAGGTAGATTCTCTAAACTAATACTGAAAATTATGTTAACTGGATGCCATCACTGCTACTTCAGATGGCATGAGGAATCTGTCACCACGCTGGTGGTATTTAGTTGTATTTCTCCTTTGTTCCTGGAAAACTGGAATCTCTTACACAAATAAGTCATCATTAAAGCATCCATGGATGCCTAACCACATAACAGAGCCAACCAATCTGCTGGCTAACCATTGCTCTCCTCTCCTAACCCAGGACAGCCAGCATCTATGGTTGAATTCTTCCCCACAAGTCATTTTTGAGCACTAACCCAGCAGAAGGCTAGTCCTGCAAAAAGATCTCAGTATTTTATGCCAAATCCTGACTGTCAGGACAAAGGAGGACGTGTCTCAGAGCAAAGTAGGATGCAGTTGCCATGCAAGCAACACAGGTATGGAGAAGCAGGGCCTCCTGATCTGGGAACCACAAGTTACATGTAAGAACTGTTTCAGTTATCCTGAAACTGAGTAAGGCTACTCACCACAAAAATGACTGACACTATCACCACACTGACAGCAAATCCATATGACAGATGGATTTTTCAAAGAGTTTATGAAATTATGTCTGTTTTAATGGCATCTGGATTCAGGTCTACCAGCACTGGATTTATCAATAAAGGGCAATTTTTGCAAAAGTAAGCATAGTCTGTCATATCTGACAGACCATCAAGACTTCATCAGAGTAAGGACACCTACCTGGAGTAAACAAGGATATACACAGCAAGCTCACATTACAAGAATGTGTTTTAAAACTGTGCTGTTCTGACAGAGAGAGCAAGTACTCATTTTCATCAGTAGTACCAAGGGCCTGTTAAAAGTCACCACTAGCAAGAAATAAGTTTCCCAAAGAACAGTCTATTAGACATCAGATACCAACCACTCTAATGGAAAATAACATACAGAAAAAGATGGGCAGAACGCTGCATTGCTCCACCCATTGCTACAGCACCTGCCCAAAACACAGGTGACAGTCAAAGAATGGCTTTGCAGGAACAACATTCTACTCTGTAGAATGCAATTCCACTGATTTTTAAATGTATCAGAAAACCATACTGCTATTGTGAAATGTTTATCTTGGAGAAAGGGAGAAATATTTTGACAAACATCAGAATTTCCTGTTCCTGCATCCCTACATGAAGTGGTTCGTTCTCTCCTTTCAAATTAGTTTGTTCTGAAAGGCATTAGGTAATGCCTAAAATCATTTAAACAATTGATTTGAAACAATATGGTCTGATCCTGCTGGAATTAAATACTTCATCTGATCTGAAAATAGCATGTTTAGGATTTTCTTCCAAGTGAAATTTGACTACTTCGGAGCTCTGTTTCAAATCAGAAAACAATTTCCTTAGACTCCAAAAACCTCTGTCCACTAGTCAACCACATATAAGCCTCAAGCTTTGCAGCCCAAGTTTCAGCATATGTCTTTACAATAATATCTGGTATGGTGTACTTCCTCACGTGAAACCTGAGAAACTCAACACATTAGTTTCAAACGAAAAACTTGGTTCAGTCTGAGCAGGATTTAAACTTGAAGTGTTTTTGCCTTTCTCTGCATTTTGTTAACTTATCTTGTGAATGCAACACTTGATAGATTTGGATGTGTTTATAAATATGTATGTACAAGCAGCAGCACCATTACGTCAGCCTCAACACCTGCACCATGTTGACTGAAGCAGAGAAGACTCTCTATTGTTTCTCTTTCTTATTAAACTCTAACCTCCCAGCCTTACAAACTCTTTACTTCTCTGCCAGTAATAGAAATCACGCTGACTCTAGTTGATTCGTAATTTCCACTATGACTGGAGAAGCAGGACTTAAGAAAACAAAACAAAACAAAACAAAACCACAAAAAAACTGCACCAAAACCTAGAGACAATAACAAATACTCTTACAATTTATATAATGACATTTGCCCCAAGTGCCCATTTGTGTGGAAAATGTTTAAATTGTTTCATTTAAAAGTCTGCAGTCCTAAGGGAGCTTTTAGCTATATACAAAACATTTTCATGCAGATTGAGGGCATTAAGCACTTCATGCATGCAAAAAGAAGGGGAAAAAAAGAGAGAGTTAAAAAAAAAAAAAAAAAAAGAGCTTGAAGAAATATTTCAAAAAGAAGACAGAAAAAAGGAATATAACTCTGAGACAAATCTTGTCCATCAGGCTCATGGAGAAAACAAACTGAAAAGAAAACAAAAAGAAACAGCTGATAAATTACAGAGCAGATTATTTTCAAAGACTTAGTCAGCATCTAATGTAAATTACTATCAGAATAATTATTCTCATCTAAAACGTAAGGTTTAAAAACCATTTCATTTTGCAGCACAGAAGTTTAACACTCTTTATGCTAAGCTATGCATTTAGGCAGAACTGACAGACAGGATCCAGGAGAGTCAGCACTGAAGGAGACACCTTGCATCACCCAGAAAATAGCATGGTTTCAGCAAACAGAAAATTCAGACAGGAACTGAGATCCAGATTGCTAGCCACGACAGTGGAGTAATAGCACAGCCCTCTAACAAGAGCAACATGGTCAAAACCTGGTTTTAAAATGGATATTGAGCCATTTGTGGAAAGGTTTAACAGTCACCTGCAGCAGTAGCAAACAGAACTCAAAGACCTATCTGGATCTGCCTTCAGATTTAGGCCTCTACCAAAGGCAGCTGTGGGAACTGTTTTAGCTGGAGAAGCATCTGAATACCTGGAAGACAGGCTACAAAGGAGCAGGCATTAAGATGAACCCCTGCAGGGCAGCAGGACCGCTTTGGAAATGTTTGTTTTTAATTTCAAATCTTGATTGCAAAGTGATAAAGACAAGCCTCAAGCAAAGGAACCTGAATGGTGATGTTGTCTAGAGCATGATTTCATCCTTTCCACCATGTAGAGTTGCTTATTAGCTCAGTAGGGCACTGGCAAGCTTAGCAGTCCAGGCTTGCTCCTGGAAGACTCCAGAGCTAGCAGAAGTTTCAGGTCAGCCTGGGACCTGGTACAAGGCTGTGGATTAAGCAACTTGATTTTGTGAGGTGGGATTCTCAGACAGTCTGCTCCTAGAACTAATATTTGGAGAGCGTAATCAAGCATTTCTGTATGAAAGGACTGCCAGCCCTCAGTTTCTTCCTACTAAGATGTTTAAATGGATCAGAGAGGGTAACCTTTCTGTAAGTGAACAAATATTACTAAGAAAATATTCTGTGACACCAATTTCTAACGCATACAAAAATACTACGGAAAAATGAGTCTTGGTTGCTTCATGGAAAAACTCCAATATTGTTTTAATGATCTGCTGTGATCTTGACTTAAAGCTCATCAACACTCAAAGCTCATGAAAAGGTGTCATTTTCTCACTGCTAGTGAACATACTGAATAGCAGTAATAAATAACCATTTTGAAAACAAGATCTGACTGGTGGGCAGGTTCTTGAAATGTGGGAAGAACATTCAGGCATTTGTCTGACATGTCTGTGTTCTCATATGTGGGTTTTATGGTCAAGAATATAGGTTATTTGCAAGTCTTTCTAGCACTTCTTATTGGAGCCCAGATTCTGAGTAGCACCATTTAATATTAACTATCTATTACCAAGATGTAAATAAGAAAGTTCTATGATGTTGCTATTAACTCTCACAAAGACAAGCACCTAACACCAGCAGTTTTAAATGGAAATTTAATGAGGCAGATGTGTCATAAAACAAGGTAGACATACCACTCGGAACATCCCCATCCCTCTCTTGTACTGGATGCATCATTCTTGTAACTATCAGGGCTACTCATTACCCAGCTATTAGCTAAAATCCCCAAAAGGTCCATTATAAAGTACTTCTTGGAAGTGCAGTAAATGAAGACAAGGCTAAACTTTAAGAGGTTAAAAAGTATTTTAGTTAGAAACTTCCTTCTAAGCATACACTCTAATTGCATCTTGTATCTTGTAGAGAGATGCCACAAAAATCCAGGTAGACTCTTAGCACATGTATAGAAGAAAAAAATTGTTTTGATCTCTCATGAATATCATGGATGCAGCCATGTAGCCTCTTCAAATGAGAATCTTTCATTTTGGAGTTAATTTTGTGTGGCCTTCTATTATGAAGCCAAAGAATGCACACAGAACTGTATGGCTGAAAGTTGATATTAAGGTGTTTCTAAGTAAGATTGAATGAGGAGCTGCTTGTGGAGTTATTCACACATACTATTTCCATTTCTCAAACCCACCATCTTGATGCTCTGAGTACTCTCCCCTTACCTCCATGAAAAAAAACAAACAAAAAACCAAACCAAAAACACAAACTCCCCCCCAAACCAACCAAAAAAAACCAAACAAGGGACAAAAAAAAAAAAAGAAAAAAAAAAGACAGAGAACAATTTAAATGCTTTGATGTGACAAATGCCAGACTCCAAAACACATAAATGTCCTTGAACAATGCACTTAAACTCTCATCTCAGTACCTCACCTCTTCAAACCAACCTCCTGAGCTCATTCAAATGTACAAACACAGAAAGAACTTTCTAGGTCTCCCAAGAAGATAAGGAATCACAAAGTCAACTTTTTGCTTTAAAGATGACTCTCAGTTGTTGCTTCAGTGATTTTGCTTTCAGCCTCACCCTGTCCCAATCCTGGCTTGTTCCGCTCCAGAACACACACAGAGATCAGAAAGACTTTGCTTAAGATTCAGAAAGAAGATAAAAAGTATGGGTGATTAGAAGAGTACTCTATCCTGCCTGAAAGGATGAGGTGAAGGGCTGATATTGAGGAGGGGAACAAAAGAGCACATACGATATAATGAGAAAGTGGAAATGCTCTTCCAGAATGAGAAATGAGATAGAAGATGAAGTAAAGGGGAACAGAGAGGCAAGGAGAAAAAAAAAAAGATCTAAAGAGTTATGAAGGAAAAACAGAACCAAGCTGGCAGATTTTCAGTTCTCAGAGAAAAAAAAAAGACTACAGCATTAGAGAAATTGAGGGGTTTTGTTTTGTTTTTTTAATTTAAGCTGGAAGACTAAAAAAAAAAATATTCTAAGTAGAAAGTGAAAGAAATACTTATCCTGATCAGGGTTTCCAGTAGATGCTGCCACCATGCATTATGAAGCCCTGGCTTAAAGGGTCTTCAATACTTTTCCTCTAAAAAAACCCCAAAACTGAACAAGCCTAAGATCAACGGAAACCTATAGGGAAGCAAACAACATAAGCACAGTGGTCCTGTTGGCTACCCAGACCAAAGAGACAAAACAAGCTCTTTACATAGCCACAGGTGATTATGGGATGGCCCTTTGGGCATGATGTGAAAATCATAGCAGAAACCCCAGGCTGACCCACATCGCTAAAGGCTGAGCATCCTGAACACATTTTCCAAGCATCTACATAGATACAGGCCAGGGCTACTGGCCTGGGAGATGGCACAACTGGAAGTGGGGTGGAATCCAGAACCTTCAAATGCTGCTCAGCACTTCCCATCACAGGGCAGTTTGGCAAAGAGAGGAAAGAATTCTACCCAGGTTACTGCAGAATACCTTCCAGCCAGCAGCACCTTCACTTCATCCCCATTACCTGCTATCCAAAATCAATTTCTAATACTCTTTTTTTCTGAGTTGGTCTTATTTTGGGGTCTTATTTTGGATTTTTGGGCTTTTTTTTTGGTTGTTTGGTTTTTCTGTGGGATACTTTTTTTTTTTTTCCTTGGTTCACTCTTCAGTCTCAGGATGTAATTAAGGTTCAAAATGAAGAAATAAGGGGAACCAGCTCTGTGTCAGTGATTAGCTCAACATCCTGTTAATATCTACCCATAATCTCTCCCAGTCCAGGCATGTATTACCTGAGAACTCTTCATTAAGAAGAAGCTCAAGACAGTTTATGAGACCCCTGGTAGATTAATTTTCCAGTGGTTGCCTCCATGGGTTACCAATCTCCACTTCTTGTTATCTATTTAGTTACAAAGGCAACAAAGAATGTCTTCTGTGACTACATAACGAAGTGTCATGAACTCTATCCTCATACCAGGACCTGTACCCAACACGAGGAACATAAGCTTAGTTAGAAATGAGAAGCCTTGTTTTCCCATGCACTATGACATCTACTATTTTACATATTTAAAGCACAGTACAACTGAATATAAGCAACTAAGATGACCTCAAAAGTTGTTGGTTGTTTTCCTTCTAGTTCTTTCACTTGTTAAGAAATTGGGTTAGTTTCATAGTCCATGAGTGTCAGTGCTCAGAAAAGAAAGAAAAGATCAGCAGGTTATAGTCATAGCTTTTAGTGAGTTCCTGAAAGTTCCCTAAAATCCCCTAAACCAAGTGTCACTTACATCCCCATCACCTATCACAGTGATCCATACTGAATGTGTGCCACAACAGCACATGCACACCATTTTCCATACAGTACAGGTCAGCCAAGTCACGCTGACATGTGAGAATATAGCACCCTGCATTTCCATTTTTTTTACTCTCCCCAGCCTGATGGCAGGCAGCAAATCTGTAACCCAGCTTCAGCTTGAACATCCCCCAGGCAAACAATACTGAGTGTAGCCTTGTAGACATCAAGGAGGACTGGCCACTGTGGTAAGACAGTTCTGGCTCTTCTGGTAGCCACAATGATTTGGAGTCAGGCCAGCAATTCCTGATTTTGCCTTCTGCTTTCCCAATGCCTTGAGAGAACAGAGTTTAACACCAAACCACTAGAGGGAGGTCACCTAAATGCTAAAAAAAAACCAAAAAAACCCTACATCTTCACTGCTGACAGGACTACTCTTTTCAAAATAGACAGGCTCTGTCTATCTTACCAACAGTTTTTTCTCCATTTATATACATATTCCCTAACACATGCACACACATACACAGTTTCTCACCACCAGATAGTGGCTCAATGATAGGTGGTTATGAATCATTCCTATCCCCTTTTTTTGCTAGATGGTATTTTTTTTTATACAGAAATCAATTCAGTTTATGCATCATTTATGTAGGTTGTTTTTAACTCAGCTGATCTGCACATAACTACAAGGATAGTAAAGGAAATGGCTGTGCTACAAAAAAAAAAAAAAAGAGAATAAAAGCTCTGAAGGATGATTTATTCCACGCTCACCAAATTCCAACATGAGGTCTCTCTTGCAAACTGTAGTTCATAATCTGCAAGCTCTTCTTGCTGCATTACTGCTTCACTAACAGAATTTAATGGCAGTATAAAATACAGAAGAGTATTTTACTCTGTGTATATTCTGAATCTCCATCTCTTGCATATTACTTCTCTTTGAATACACTGTTGAGAGCTTAAGGCTTTAAGGCATTTGTAATATTTTATTTTCTTCACCTAGCATGACAGGTACCTGATCACAACACAAGTAAATAATTATGATAAGATAAATTGGCATTTTCTTTTCAGCTGCACACTAGGCACATGATGTTTGGTGAAGTCTCTGTGCTTACAAAGCCAAAACTTGACTTTCCAGTCATGAGTAGATGCCAAAAGAAAGGCAGAGTTGAGTTGGGTTAGGATATAGAGGAAGGGTCAAGTCCAAGACTTACCCAGCAGAGGTCGGGAAAACCCAAAATTTCACTGCTATTATGGGTCCTAACAAACTGTTTCCTTAGGTCCTTCTCATGCCTTCAGAATCAACTGTCAAGTGTTTCTGAAACGTGACAGATACCCATGAGTTACTGTAAGAATTAAGGCTGAAGTTGGTTGGTCAAAATTCTCTTGAAAAAGACTTGA
Organism: Psilopogon haemacephalus; assembly: GCA_013396835.1. Lineage (NCBI taxonomy): Eukaryota > Metazoa > Chordata > Aves > Piciformes > Megalaimidae > Psilopogon > Psilopogon haemacephalus. The sequence continues at coordinate 1,004,218 of VWZI01005954.1, forward strand.
GACAAAGTATCTGACACTAAATATTCAAAGACTTCAGTATTATTTCTGGGGAAAATGTATTAATTAAATGAGATAATTACAAAACATCAGAAACATAGTAAATGCTTGTAAAAATAAGTATTCATGTGAGTATTTGTAATGACAGTGTTCACAGAGATATCACAAAGCGTCTTGGGTTTAGGAGTCATCTGTCCACAGGACCAAAACAACAGCATCATGTATGTGATTTAACCTGTAGCACAAAAAAAGCTAAAGAAAAGACAGGAAGCATTTAAAACAAAGCTCATGAAGACAGAACAAAGTAAACGTGGATAGTGTGCTCATATGTATGACAAAGATTCTATAGAGGCCCCCACACCTTTCACTTAAAAATATAGAAACATTATAAAAATCTAATGAAGCAGACACAGACAGTGATCAGTACCACAGTACACTGTGCTAGAACAAGCTAAATGGTGCAAAACAAAAGAAGCTCAAGTGCAGAAACAAATAGTTCTGTGCATTTGCAATATATACACAAACATGCAAGCATGCAGTACTTGAATAAACTTTTCTTCTACAGGTGAAAAAGACTGCAGGACAGCTAAGGTGTTCAGTACCATTTCTTATGACTAGAGTATTGCAGACAAAGCTAATGACACCCTCCTGAACATTGTTTAAATCAAGGACTTTGACACTTGACCTTAGGTGTGTAAGGAAGTAAAGCCCCTTAAGTTTGACTTGGGCAGAGTTGGTGGGCAGGGGATTGGTTCATTTATGTTAAAAATGTCTAAATTTACAATCAAGGGCACTTTTGTTGTGGCATCACAGACATCTAGCACTGTAGGTTACGCTCTGGTCTCATATCATTGCTGACCACCAGAGAATGCCAAGCCTGACAAAGGAAACTTTCCATCTCCCTTGAGCTTCCCTCTCTTGTCCTGGCAGCTCTGTGGTCTCAGGGCTTGATTACAGCTGTCTTCTTGAAGCTCCACAGCATGCGGAGGTCTTACCCAGGAACATAACTCCATTTTTTTTAACCCAAGTCACCCTAGACAGCATTTGTGCGTTGATGTCTAAAGAAATCCCTTTAGAATGCCATCCATCCTCTGCACTGAGGACAGTTTTCATCTGGCCAGATCAGCAGGGGCTCTTAAAGAGCTACCCCTCCATTCCTCTAGCTCTACATTAAGGGTACATGTGCAGTCTAAATGTTCTCAATGACTACATTTAAAGCACAAATATGATCTGGCTTGCAACCTACCTGTATGAATATTTACACGTTGATGAAGGGCTCCTTTCAAGTCTTGGCTGTGCAGAAAGTTGAAAAGAAAACTAACTACTTCAAGGGAAATGTATCATGCAATACAGAGCTCCAAAATCCCTACTGCATTATTATAGGGCACAGAAATAGTTTCATCCGCATAACACATGCACAAACCTTTCAGCACCGAATAAGAAACAAAAACACCATCATGTGAAAGATACTGCAGGGATGCCAGGAATGGTTCTTTTCTTTTCTAAACAGAACCCACACTGTACACAGTTTCTTTAGCATACCACTCCTGCAAAGACAGAAATGACTACACATGAAACACCAAACAAGTAACTCACAAACTTGTATTTATTAGTCCAGCAAGAGTTTCATCCGAGGATGAATCAAAACACAAAATGCACTGTAGAATGACTAGCAAATACTCAAGACTACCCTTTGAATACCTCTTCTGCAAAACAAGAATCAAACTGGGTGCAAAAACTGGAGCAGTCTCATAAGATGTAAACCATCTACTACAAATCAGGATGAAGTCAAAAGCAAGAGACAATTCATGATATTGAAAACAGGACAGACACCACCACTGCTCTTCCATGCACACAGCCCTTTCATTTGAGCATCCAGAAGACAATTTTGTTTGTCTGCTAGGCCAGCCCCTCTTGATCCATCTCCTGGCTAGTCATTAATCACACTTCAGTGCAGCTATTCATCCAAGGCAAACTTTGGAAAGAGGAAGACACTGGGAATCTTCTTAAGCACTTTCTTCTACCAATGAAATCAGAAGTGATAAAGCCATGTGGTATTGCAAGATGGTATTTCTGACTGCAGAAAGATATCCAAGACCTTGTGGTAGAGAGAAAAAAAAGAAAGCCCCAACTCATCACGCATCTTCATATTAACTACTTAGTTGCCACTGAATATTTATCACTTCATATACATAGTTTAATGAAATTTCTTCAGTGGAAGAGAAACACTTTTCAAATCCAAACCTACAACAAACATGCTGTACAAGCAACATTCTATTCTGCAATGATGAGTGCTCATACCCCAGCCCAGCCCTGGCTGCTCCTTGCCAACCATGGAGCTGCCTTCCTATTTTATGCTTTCCCAGTACAGAATTTATTGCACTGCTGCTATCACCACTTTGTCATTTTCCTCAATGCTCTTTTTGACAGCTCTTGTTAAAAACTAGCCAAAATGTAAGCTTGGTTTAGACAGGGAAATTACCTCACTGGTATGAAGACAATCACCAATGCTGCCTCAGCAAACTGAATTTACAATAATAAAATAATGAAAACCATTCTCATGGGCACAACTGAAGACTAGTTATGAAGGTGCTACACAACTGAAGGTGCTAGCTATGAGATGGAGCCCTGCCTAATTCTTAGCACAGGTCCACCTCAGGTGGCAAAACACACAGGACTTGAAAACACACAACTTTACCTTCTGCTTTGTTTATTCTTGATAATGTCACTACGTACTTTCTGGGGTTATTCCATCAACTGGATACAAAACTGCCCAAAAAATGAGAACGATGATTTAGAAGTATTATATAATCAACACAACTGGTATTTTTGCAGTTAAATTAAGAAATGGCATAAACCAGGCTTAGATTAACAAAACACACAACTAGGTAAGGGCATTAATGACAAAAATGGGTCATCCCTGAATTTGAGGTGCAATGCATTTTAGCATGGGCTTCAAGCTTTTGCTTAAGGCCACTGTGGATGTTCCATTCTCCAAATAAATTTAACTCTACTTCAGTTTAAAAAGCATTGCTTATGCATAAGTATTCAACTCCACTTGAGAATAATGGCTTGGATTTATGAGGAAGAGCCTGGAATACAACACCTGAGATCTCTTCCAATCTGAATTTTCCTATGATCTTGCTCCTTCAGGTGTTTGATCAGGTACCAGCTTGCACAGGCTACTGGGATGACTGGTTGCAGGGTCTGGAATCCAAGGCCTGCACACTCCTATTGAACAAATGTATCAGTTCTCATGCTACACTTCTGATGCATGCCATGCAACAGTCAACACCCTTCAAAACTGTGTCTCAAATTTGCAAATTGCTATGCCTGTATCCTGTGACTCCTATCATTGTCTTGGATGTGTTAGTACCAGCAGTTCAATTATTCAAAAGCACAGAATTGGGGCCTTAATGCTATGAACTTATACATACTTTGAAAATAATGTGAAAATTCAGCCAAATCTATGCAGAGCTCTTGTTATCTTTCCTAATACATCTTTAGAATTGGATGATGATGATCTGAGTTTTGTGCATGTTTGGGATTTTATCCTTTGTTTTGCTGGCAGGACCAGAGAAGTCCCAGGGCTGAGACTGGTGGAGGGGGAGCATTCCCAAGGACTGTACAATAGAGCAGTGTTTCCTAAAGTAGGTTATGTGAAGGACGAGCAGAAAGACACAAGAGGGAGGGGGAACTGTGGAAAATATGGATGATGTCATCCTTAGGATGAGAAGATCTTTGAAAATATACGGCAGAGATTTATTTTCCTAATGTGTGATATGCCTCAAAAGTTGGAGAAAATGCAGTGTTTCCCAAGTGTTTCTTTGATTAACTGAACCCTTTTAAACAACTAGTTTGGAAATGTAGACAACCTGGTTATAAATGGCCATGTGCTTGGCCTTTGTCTTGAGCCTCTGCCCAGATGACCCACTTTGCACATTTCAACCAAGAATAAAGTGACCTCATTTTCAAAAGTGCTGAGCACCAGCTGTTCCTATTGTGTTCACAAGCTACACTATAAGTTCCTGTTTTCAAATTTTTGACCTCAAAAGAATTTTCAGGCAGCAGGGTGATTATATATTCTTCCACTTACCATATGCCTATTTATTTTAGTTCAAACGTAAAGGTCTGACTAAACTACTTTTTAAATCCTGAATGTTTTGAATTAGCACAAGCGCTCTGCCCACTGCAATGTAAGTGCAGTGTGTGAGACAATTTCTGTGTGCACAGAAGAATGATTAGCTTGAAGGTCAGAGTATTTCACCCTTAACCCTTAGTTTCTGTTTTCTTTTCCTTTTTACTAATGAATGGCTTAAGAATAGGGGAAAGGTAGCACCCCAGATCATTTAATACTTACGTTTAGATTTCTGGGATGAAGTTTCTTTGCTACCTGCTGTATAAACTTAGGTCAATGAATTCAAGATCATTTTATGACAGCTGTCAGGTAGGGAATTTTACACTACAAATACTCCAAATAGTTTTAAACTGTTATTTCAATATACCACTGTAATCTCTCAAGCCAAAATACTACAATACTTGTGCAAAAAAAACCCTAACCCACAATTATACCTTATCTCTCCCCCAAACCATAACATCAAACCCCAAAACAACCTACTCACAAATAACAAAATGAGCCATATTATTGATCAGTGCACAATATTCACTTTTAACCATTAAATTAAGCCAGATTTAAATTTAAAAGTTAGCAAGAAAAACTCAAAATGCATCCAATTTGCTATGAATTCTTGTTGCATCTGTACTGGTGGGATGCTGAGATTTGCATTAAGCTTGGTCTGAATGTCTGTACAGATCCCAGAAAAACATCTGCACTGGGTGTGAGTGAAGTTCCACTATTTTTGAGTACAAGTAAATGTTTTCATAGAGAGGCAAAGCATATATATACACAACACCTAGTAACAGAAAAAGCCCAAACACATAAATATTCTCTCTCCAGTTATAGTAACTGAAGAGCAACTGCCTGTGTCCCAAAATCCAATAGGTCTTGATACCTTGTTTCTGTTCACTACTCAGAGCTCTGTTTTGATTCTTCTGTAAAAGCAAACTTGGTGTTGCTTCCTGAAACCTTCAAACCCTTGGACTTCAAGCTCTGCCTACATGATATGGGAGCAGAAATCAAAGTTGTGGGAAGGGATCTTTCCTGAAAGTAAGGTCATTGTTTGGGGCCAGAGAGCCCAGTAGAGCTGAGGGCGCCTTTAGGCAGGAGAGTCTCAGGGTAAAGGCCAGGAGCAAAAACAGACGAACTCTCATCTGAAAGAACCTGAGGTAAAGCATATGTGTGGGTAACTCAGAATCAGGAGCTTAATCTGATTTTCCAATATTCTCCTCATACTGATATTTTACAGGTTGAACCTCCTACAAACATCACAGGAAACTATCTGAAAGCTGCCAACAAAATGCATAGGAGTCAGTAAGAACTTTATTTTGGAAAGCACTTGGAATAGAGCCACTCACTGTCAGGACATCAACAGTCTTGAGATTTTGGAAGATGTTTCAGAGGATACCTTAAAGACAGCAATAAAGGAAACAAATGAAAACACAGTCTGCATCTCTTGGTGACACAAAAATACAACTTATTTTCTTGGTGTGAAGATTTGCAAGTGGTACTACAAATTCTGCAAAAGCACATCTTATAAATCCCTTGATGCATTAGTACTTTTGGTTTCAGGCTGTTCCTCTAAGCACCACAACTCAGCTTCTGCTGGATTGAACTTCCCCTTGGTAAAACTGATGCCAAGCCATTTCTCTCAAGAGCCAGGGGCATGATCAAAATTTCTAAACTATATTACACCTGAGGTGCACTTGACCAACGCCTTGAAAAGCAAAGCAAGAAGGATATTAAGTATTACAATGTGGAAGTCGGCAAAGTACTGCCAAATATGGAAGGTGTCACTGAGAAACTACAAACCAGCACTTAAAATACTGCCAAGTTGCTGGGTTCCCTATCTGTTCCACAACAAAGAAGTATCTGCTTCTGTGGCTTCACTGATTCCAACATGGAATAAAATTACCTATTCCCAGCTGCAGTGTGGGGAGTGAAATGGAAGAGTGTAGAGACCAAAAAGGAAAAAAATAGCCTCTGATTACTCAAGATGAGAAGCATAGGAAGTTCAGGAGTGCTAGATCTGAACAAAATTAAAAAGAAATCATTTCAAAGCATGTGTGCTTACCACTAAGACCACAAAAAAGACATCCACTGATGTCATGCTGCTGATGCTTTGAGAACCATGAGAAAGCACATCCCACCTTTGACCTCCAAAGTCTTCCCAAGGTTTGCTTTATTCGTGAGCCACAGAGCATTTCCTTATGTCATATGAAAAGCTGGAAGTTCCTGTTTGATGAACTACCCTAATAAAAGCTATAAATCCAGTATTAATTTGCTGCCTAATGTTATTCCTCCATGTAAACTACAACTGCAATCACAATGGGAGACACCACTGAAAATCAGATGACATTTTATCTTCTATCATATGAGGACAAGCACTGTAAGATCCTAATCTTAGTGGTTCATACTAAAAAAAAAAATTCTCAGCCACTTTAAACTATACAGGAAACACAAACTTATCTGAATGCAAGCTACAAAAACAGGTTATGCCTTTTGCTTTTCACGGGACAAAACCAAAACAACAAACTCACATGTACTAAGAAAGACCTGAGCATAACTATGATTTCTAGATCTCTGAAAACAAGTCATGTCTTAAGAGTCTCAATGCATTCTTTCTGCTGCTCTGAGCTGGTTTCAGACAGCTTTTACAAGTGTACAACACAGCAGGAGCCACAACACATACAAAAAGTATTAGTGCACCGTATTCCCATAATTCACAAACACTTGGTCACACAAGCTTGGTGGCAGGCCATCAGAGTCCCATCATTCTGCGCCTGACCATGGAAACAACAACCCCACTGTCAGAGCCTTTAATGGCTGTAAAAGAGGGAGGTATAGGACTTACTCTTACATATCGTAATTTTTTAAAAAGTCTTTCATATAAAAATGAGAAGTGGAGCTGCAAATGCTAGAGAGCATCCACAAACATCATCTCTTTGCAATTCAACTCATTAGACTTTGGCCTTTTTCTTCTGACTACATGACCTTTGTGCCTTCAAAGATAAAAAGTAGTCAGGCCAAAAAAAAAAAAAAATAACCCAAATGCTCACACATAAACCCCAGCTGTTTAACATATTTCATTACCACACTGACTTCAAAAACACTGAGCAATTTAAACCTGCAAGCCACTTGGCTTTAGCTCGAGATATGTGCCCGACCGTAAGAGAGGTACAACTGTTCCATGGAATACCCAGCAAATGTTTATATAGAACATGCTAAACACTGCACTTGGTGTATTCCATTTCAGAGTTGTGAAATGCTGCTGAATGTTCCAACTTTATTTGTGACCCATTCCTTTAACCTTTTATTTGTGACCCATTCCAGAATTCCCCTGGACGCTGAATTAAATTATCCTAGACTAAACACAGAAAGGAGCACTTACGCTTCCAATCAGAGTACAACCTACAGATTTCTAGCAGTTAACCATCTTAATCCTTTCCACTGCCAAAAAGGCAGGGGAAAATCTCAGAAGAATTTGTTAGAGCCCTGAAACTGGCATTAACAAGACAAACTTTTTGCTCTTAATAAAACACTCTGAGTTTAACCATAGATTTTCTAAAATCTAACTACTAAGTAAATTAAATACTTTGACATTAGGGCCCCTATATGTTTCTAGCAGACATGTTTGTAGACTTTTTGGGGGGGTTTGGTTTCACCACAGATCATGTGGTGTGACACCGTGGTCTCTCTTAGCCCTGCAAATCTGACAGAGGAAGAGCAGTTTGAAAGGTCATATATCCCCACAAGTTTCGGTGACCCATCACAAGGTGTACTGAGGAAAGACTGAAACCAAAGTTCAGCCATACAAAGACACATCAGAGTACTCACATTCGAGAGAAGCTCTAAGAAGGAAAACAGTGCAAAAGCCTGGCTCACAAAACCTTCCTGGCTTTCCTTGCTCTTAATAGCTAGTTGTGAATAACCACTGGAAAAAGGTCTGTAGCCTCCACTTAGAGAAATCTCCCATTGCATGCTTGATGTTTTGCCCGTTTATTCTTGCTTCGCTTAAATATCGGCCTCTGGTCCAGTACTCTGACCTTCAAATTATTGGTAAAATCAAAGAGAGGGGCTGTCATACTGCAATGACAGCAAGATGCAGCTCAGAATCAACAGAGGGAAAGGTAAATTCTCTGTTGTCACACCATAGCACGTTTCAGCAAGGCATGACGTCTTACCACAAAACACGGCACTTTGCCCAGATTTTAGGATTGTCCACAAGTAATACTCAGCAATAATGACCTTAGGCTCCAGTTCTTCCCCTTCCCTTCCCTATGTTTTGACATAAAAATGTCCTAGGGTCTTATTTGCATCCACATGAGTACCAAGAGCTCTATCTCCCCTTTTGCCCCTTGTGCAAGCAAGGGTTCATAGAATCATAGAATGGTTTAGGTTGGAAGGGACCTCAAAGATCATCCAGTTCCAACCCTCCGCCATAGGCAGGGACACCTCCCACTTATTCAGGACGCTCAAAACCTCATCCAGCCTGGCCTTGAACACCTCCAGGGAGGGAGCAGCCACAACCTCCCTGGGCAACCTGTTCCAGTGTCTCGCCACCCTCACTCTAAAGAACTTACTCCTAACATTCCGTTTAAATCTCCCCTCTGCCAGTTTGAATCCATTCCCCATTACAAGACCTTGTGAATAGTCCCTCCCCAGCCCTCCTGTAGGCCCTCTTCAGATACTGGAAGATTACTATAAGGTCTCCTTGAAGCCTTCTCTTCTCCAGGCTGAAAAGCCCCAACTCTCTCAGCCTGTCCTCATAGCAGAGGTGCTCCAGCCCTCTGATCATCTTTGTGGCCCTCCTCTGGACTCTCTCCAGCAGTTCCATGTCCTTCCTGCGCTGGGCCTCCAGAACTGCACACAGTACTCCAGGTGGGGTCTGATGAGAGCAGAGTAAACGGGGAGAATCACCTCCCTTGCCTTGCTGGCCACACTGCTCTTAATGCAGCCCAGGACACGGTTGGCTGTCTGAGCCGTGTGTGCACACTGTCGGCTCATGTTGAGCTTCTCATCTACCCAGCTTACATGCATGTGCAAGCCATAGTGAGACCAATGCAGTCACAGTAATAACTTAGTTGACTTCCATGATGCTATGATGGTATTACCCAGTGTGAGCATGGATATCTCCCTTGGAATCAAACAATTAGGAATAAACCAACACCACTAATGAATGGAGACTAGAGCTGCTGATTTGCAAACTGCAAATAATCTTTGGTCCTCCCCAAATACCATCAAGTGAAGTCCAGTTCTGCTGCCTCTGTGTCTAAACTATTCTACTGTTGCCAGCAATAGACTCAAAGGCCTTGCTTTTGCTCTCACATTACAATAAACTAGCAACGACTCAGTTAAAAATCAATAGAATTGCACTGGTATACAAAGAAGAATCTGACCCCGTGCTCTCTCAGGTCATTTTCAATAATCCTACAATTACAGAAGCCAAATTAAACATTTAACATTTGACCTTCGCTGTTGCTTCTAGATTAGCTAATACATCTTAAAAGCACAAACTCTTTTCAGGAGTTCACAAAACAAAGGGTTTAGATCCTGTGAGGATTTTCTTTCTTTGTGCTAGAATTTAAAATGCTATATTTTTAAACATGTAACTTCAGACTCTAAAATCATCTGCTTTGGAGTGACTCTGATTAAGCACACATTATGTAGATAGAGTAGACTATGGACTGAACAAAAATCAATCTCCTGTGACAAACTGGAGGCTACAGTAGTGGTTAACAACACTTTTACAGACCAAATAAGGGTCTGTCAAAGAATGCTAGGAGGGAATTGTTACTTTCTTCTTCCTTTTTTTTTTTTTTTTTAACTGAAGTCCATTAATAAAATGCCACCATTTAAAAATATTTTTTACTGTTTTAATCCTCTGTTTTCTACCATATTAATTTTACCCCCCAATGTTTATATTTCAGTCTTGCTAGGAAATATATCTGCAACATCAATTACCATTACTAACAGCAAGCTCATCTAAACTAAACACCTGTGGAAGTAACTAAAGCATAAACAAAATGCACTCACATTGGTACACAACACAGTCTCCTCAAACAGAACACATGAAATTAATGTGCTCTGATGCTGTATTAAGTAAAACGTTAAAATTTCAGAATAAGGATGGAACTTAAGAGAAGCCAGTCTTAAAAAGAACGTAAGTATAGGGTTAAATGATGTATAACCTATATTAATATATTATGCCACTTGACGCACACAGTTATTTTGCACATATACAGCAAAAAGATGATTCCCATGAGCATCTCTTGGCAGGGCTTCATCATGTGCAATACAGACATAGAGCATCAGTGGAGGAACCACCACATGCAGTTGTTTCTTTCCACACTTACACAACACTCCATTTCAGAAAAATGGATTTTTCTGAAATCCATTTCAGAAAAAATATTTTGGTGATGCTGGTTTATGAATAAATGTGGCTTGGGGACATAAGTTTGGTGGTAGCTCTGCAGAGATGATGCTGATGAGACAGGTATTCATCTTTGCACTCTATCACCATTTTCAAAGGCAGCCTATTTGCTGAACATGTGGATGAGGTTAGTCAAGGCCCAGATGCAAATCCACACATGTGGATTTTGAAATCTCCACAGCCCAATTTACCAGCCTTTGGAGATGTTGATGTTTGGCTCCTACAAAAACCAGCACTTTCACAGGGACATCCAATGTGTCACAAGCTCAGGAAGTCAAATGGGAAAATTATGGCCTTTAGCCATTAAGCTGAACAATTACCTCTCAAATAAGATTAATCTTCTGTGCCTCCAAAATAGAGAAAGGAGATACCCTTGAGACATGAAACATTAGGATCTGCTTCTGCAGTATTTTCTCAGCACAACTCTGTCTTGAAAAAGCAGTTCTGCCTTGTTAATAAGCAGAACACTTGGAAATTACTTACATTTTGGCACCAGATCCTGCTTGCAATATGAATCAGGAGTTGACATTTTTTGAATGTCAAGAATTGATAAAACAAGAAACTCCTGCTTAATGCAAGCCTTTCATCTAGGTATGTGTCACCTTCAAGATGAGATGGCTCGTGATGCCCAGAATTCACAGGGGAAGGAAAGGGAGGAACTAAGGGAATAAAACTAAGTGAAAGAAGGAATAAGTGGAATTACAGAAATAATTAACAAATGCTTCTTTCTTGACTTTAGAGGAGAATGCAGGAAGACATGAATACTATTAATATCTCAGTCACAGGATTTCAGAACTTGTGTTTTGTATTTGGAGAGAGCCTCTTTACCCAAAAACTCATCTGTGGTGCTTTTCCACCACCAAAAACACTAGGAGCCTCACATGGGCATTGTTCACAAGTGAGAAATGCTTCAAAGGACAGGATGAGACCTAACACAAGCTTAGTACTGATAATGCACATACAGGTATCAGAGTATAACTGAAAGAAACCTGCTGAGGATTGCTAATTAAACTGCATTGCCAGAACCAGCTGTAGGTGGGGAAGCATGTCAGGGGAAGCACCACATGCACTTGCTCTCTTCTTCCACTGCTCTAGGCACCTGTTTGTGGTCATAGCCAGACACAGCAGAACAGGCAAGACAGACCCGGGTCTGCCAAGGCAGAATCCCCTAGGGGAGTCTGCTCATGAAGGCATCCAGTCAGGTTTTGAAAGTCTCCAGAGAAGGAGACTACACATCTCTGGGCAGCCTGTTTCAGTGCTCTGTCACCCTTACTGTAAAGAAGTTTCTCCACATGTTGAGGTGAAACCTTCTATGTTCCAGTTCATATCCATTGCTCCTTGCCTTATTGCTGCTGACCAGCAAATAGAGCTTGGCCCCCTCCACTTCACCCCTCACATACTTGTATACATTGATAAGATCTCCTCTCAGTCTTCTCTTCTGCAGACTAATCAGATCCAGGTTTCTCAGTGTTTCTTCATAGGGGAGATCCTCAAGTCCCCCAGACATCCTCATGGATCTCTGCAGGACTGTCTCCAGCAGGTCCCTGTCTCTCTTGAACTGGGGAGCCCATGGTATTCCAGGTGTGGTCTCCCCAGGGCACAGTAAAGTGGGGAAAAGAACCTCCCCAGACCTGCTGGCCACACTTTTCCTGATGCAGCAGGATGCCATTGGCTCTCCTGGCCACAAGAGCACATTGCTGACCCACACAGAACTTACTGTCCACCAGGACTCCAAGGTCTTTCTCCATGGAGCTGCCTTCCAGCAGGGCAGTCCCCAGCCTGTGCTGGTGCTTGATGTTACTCCTTGCGACATGGAGGACCCTGCACTTGTCCTTATTGAACTTCATAAGGTTTTCCTTCATCCAGCTCTCAGCCTGTCCAGGTCTCATGGGAAGGCAGCACAGGCAGACAGGCTGTCACTCACCCTCCCGGTTTGGTATCATCGGCAAACTTGCTAAGGGTACACTCAATGCCCTCATCCATGGTGTTAAGAAAGATACTGAACAAAACAGGGCCCAGGACTGATCCCTAGAGAGCACATCTAGCTACAGGCCTCCAAGTTGATTCTGTGCCATTGATGACAACTCTCTGAATTCTGTTGTGGAGCCAGTTTTTGATCCACCTCACAGACCTGCCCTCTATGCCACATCTCCTGAGCTTATCTATGAGGATGTTGCGGGACACAGTATCAAAAATCTTGCTGAAATCAAGATAGATGACATCCACAGTCCCTCCTTCATCTACCATGGTATCATAGGAGGCTGTTTGGTTAGTCAAGCAAGATCTTCCCTTGGTAAATCTATGCTGGCTACTCCTGATAATCCTCTTTTCTTCCATGTGGTTAGAGGTGGCCTCCAGAATGCACTGCTTCATCACCTTTCCAGGGATGGCGATGAGGCTGACTGATCTGTAGTTGCCTTGGTCTTCCATCTTGCCTTTTTTGAAGACTGGAGTAACACTGGCTTTCTTCCAGTCGTGAGGCACCTCTCCTGTTCTCCATGACTTCTCATAAGTTATGGAGAGAGGCTCAGCAAAAATATATTAAGGGTGAAAGAATTCTAGCCCATGAGTTGGCAGCCCTCATTGGGAGGGCTTTAAACTAGGTTTGAGGGGGAAGGGGATGGAACCAGGCTCTCCACAAAGGAAGCTGAGGGTAGTAAACCAGTACCAGGGGTAAAATCAGCAGCCCAGCTGAACTGCACGTTCAGCTAATGCACATAGTATGGGCAACAAGCAGGATGAGCTGGAAGCCTTGGTGCAACAGGAAGGCTATGATGTAGCAGGCTTCACAGAAATGTGGTGGGATGCATCACATGACTGGAATGCTAAAATTAACGGATACAGGCTTTTCAGGAAAGACTGGAGAGGGAGAAGTGGTGGAGGGGTGGTCCTGTATGTTAGGGAAGCTCTTGGTGCCATGGAGCTTGTGACTAATGATGAGCAGGTTGAATGCCTATGGGTAAAAATTGGAGAGCAGACCAGTAAGCGACATACTGGTTGGAGTGTGTTAGAGGCCACCCAGCCAGGAAGAGGAGGTAGATGTGTTATTCTATAAACAACTGCATGATGTCTCAAGATTGCCAGCCCTTGTTCTTGTAGGTGACTTCAACCTAACAGATATCTGCTGGGAACTCAACACCTCTAGAAGGTTTTTAGATAGCTTCCTGACAGAGCTGGTGTGCCAGCCTGCCAGGGGAGAGGCTCTGCTCGACCTGCTGTTTACAAATAGAGAAGGGCTGGTAGGAGATGTGGTGGTTAGAGGCTGACGGGGGCGCAGTGACCACAAAATAATAAAGTTTTCAATATGCATCAACAAAATATCCACACTGGACTTCTGGGGAGCAGACTTCGGCTTATTCAAAGAACTAACTTGAAGGGTACCTTGGGAAAAAGCCCTTAAAAACAAAAGGGTCCAGGAAGGTTGGACCTTGAAGGCACAGGAACAAGCTGTCCAATGCGCCAAAAGCAGAGCCACCAGGGAAGATGGGTGAGAGACTTGTGAAGGAATTAAGGGAAAAAAAGAGGGCACAACATCTTTGGAAAGAGGGGGCGGTGAGTCATGAAAAATTTAAGGATGTCCCCAAGTTGTGTAGGGAGAAAATTAGAGAGGCCAAAGCCCAGTTAGAACTCAGACTGGCCACTGCTGTGAATGATAACAACAAATGTTTTTATAAATATATTAATGCCAAAAAGAGGGGCAAGGATAACCTCCACCCTTTATTGGACAAGGAGGGGAATGTAATGACTAGAGATGAAGAAAAGGCAGAGGTGCTTAACACCTTCCTCACCTCAATTTTCAATAGTAAGGCAGGTTGTCCTCAGGACAGCTGGTCTCCTGAGCTGGCAGGTAGGGTCAGGGAGCAGAACAACACCCCTGTAATCCAGGGGGAAGCAGTTACAGACTTTGAGCCTCTTGGATCCTCACAAGTCTGTGGGACCAGATGGGATCCACCCTAGGGTGATGAGAGAGCTGGCAGATGAGCTGTTCAAGCCACTATTCCATCATTTGTCAACAGTCCTGGCTCACTGGAGAGGTCACTAACGACTGGAAGCTGGGCATTCTGCCCCTCTACTCAGCACTGGTTAGGACACACCTTGAGTACTGTGTCCAGTTCTGGGCTCCCCAATTCAAGAGAGATGTTGAGGTGCTTGAACATGTCCAGAGAAGGACACCAAGGCTGGTGAGGAGGCTGGAGCACAGCCTGATGAGGAGAGGCTGAGGGAGCTGGAGTGTTCAGCCTGGAGAAGAGGAGGCTCAGGGCAGACCTTATTGCTCTCTGCAACTACCTGAAAGGAGGTTGTAGCCAGGTGGGGGTTGGTCTCTTCACCCAGGCACCCAGTGACAGAACAAGAGAACACAGTCTCAGACTGCCAAGGCAGGTTTAGGCTGGATGTTAGGAAGAAGTTCTACATGGAAAGAGTGATTGTCCATTGAAACAGGCTGCCCAGGGAGGTGGTGGAATCACCATCTCTGGAGGTATTTAAGAAGAGGCTGGATGAGGCACTCAGTGCCATGGTTTAGTAATTAGAAGGGTTGGGTGATAGGTTGGATCTGATGATCTTAGAGGTCTTTCCCTAGAGGTTAATTCTGCGATTCTGAGATCGGCCAGGTCACTCAGCACTTGTGGGTACAACCCATCAGGGCCCTTGGATTTGTGTGTCTTCAGCTGGCACAAGTGATCTCTAACCCAGTCCTGACTGACTAGTGGAGTGTCCTCTTCCCTCCAGTTCTGCTCCCTTGCTTCTAGAGACTCAGGCTCCTGAGGGCTGGTGTTAGCAGTAAAGACTGCTAAACAGAGATAAAATGATAATTTAAAATGTTAATTAATTAGTGACAAAATGTTAATTCCTGAGGGCAGTTGCACCACCACAATTTTGCCACATCTAGTACCGACACAACTTGGTTTGAAAACAAACCATGAGTAAAATCCAACATCGTTTTATACACTTTCTCATTGCTTGAAATGCACTTGCTCAACTGCTCCATTAACTAGTGAATAAATTACAATGGCACATGCAGGTAAAGCTTTTTTCCTCAATGTTTTTAACTTAACCTTTTTGTGATTTAAAAGCAAGCTACAGTGAAACAATTTCACTTTAGCACACTTCTCAAAGATGTGCAAAATGGAACCGTGTTAGGATAAAAAGGGATAACCATTAAAAACTGAATGCAGTGTACTGCTGCGTGCCTATGCCTCTATCCGGAACTATCAACAGTAGGATGAAAACTGAATGAGATTATCATCTGATAGGCAGAAAAAAACTTGTATCAACTTTTAGCCTTTGAAATGAGCCCAGAGATGTGGAAGTGAAAAAGCAATGGTCCAGATTTAAATCCAGCAAGTTAAAATTACTTAAATCATAGAATAGCTTAGGCTGGAAGAGACCTTAAGAGATCCTTTAATCGGAAACCCCTGCCTTGGGCAGGGATGCCTCTCAACTAGACCAGGTTACTCAAGGCCCCATCCACCCTGGCCCTGAACACCTCCAATCAAAATCCAAGAATGAGCTGGGGAAGCCGTAACTCTTGTGGCCAGGACATAAGAAAACAGGCAGAACAGCAACTCTGCCCACAACTCCTCCTTTTGTTCACTGCTGTCACATTCGTCCTTGTTTCTGGTAAGCCTGCCTCAGTTTCTCTGACTGTGACCCTTACTCAGAGGCTGACTTCAATTAAAAGTGAGCATTACTCCGCAGTTACTGCTATGCCCTCCTCAGCCTTTCCAAATCCCTGATGTAGGCAAAGAATACATGTGAGAGAGAGATGAGTACCTGGATCATTCAGGGAAGTAGCACTGCTGGGATTTAAAGTTTCCTACCTAAACAGACAAACAAAAACTTGAGCACTTTTTCCCACTACAGGACTGAGCCTTACCCTTGGGGAATCAGTGTGCATTCTCACGTGTAACAATTAGCACATATGCACAGAATAGGAGTTTGCAATATAAAATTTAATAAACTTACAGAAAATATGCTCTGCTGTGCAGCACAGAGCAATACAGCAGACCACGTGTCCGATGGAAAGCTACTGCACGTGGCTCTAAAAGAAACAATTCAGAAACCGGACTTTTATCAGAGCTGCCTGGAAATATCTTTTTTTAATTATTATTTATTTTTTATTTTTTCTTCAGTATTCTGTGAAAATATTTCAAGCAGATGCATCCTTGTGTTTGCATGGGATTTCTGCACAATGTCAAGATTTCACTCTTGAAATTCAAGGCCTATAGGAAGACACCTCTCCCATACAGAAGACCCAAAGATTTTCACTGAACCCTGGTCACTACTACTCTGAATGCAATGATCCTATTTGACTAAGTGTATGCATACACACCGCTCCTCATAACTTCCTTCGGAATTCATGATTTCCATCACAAACCAATGTAACATGTACAACTGCAAAATCTGAAGGGCAAGAAAGTTGCTACATCCATCCACAATACAAGCAGAGACTAACAGCCTAGGAACACAATACCAACTTGTGAATAATTCCTGAAGTTGGAATTCCTTTGTTCGCAATTTTGTACTAGAGTAGAGCAAAGGAAGGGAGTCAGCGCATGGACTAAGGGCAGCAAATCATCCTGTTTCCACTTGTGATCCATCTCTTGTGTCAGCAAACATGCCCTGTAGTTAACACTAGAGGCTGAGGAACCACTTGGGCTGTGGGTGAACTTTCCACGGCAGTGGTACCCACCCCTTGGGTCTCAAAAGAAAAGTGTTGCAGACATGCCCAGTTTGCCCATGGGGGCTTCAAACTTCATGTTAAACCAAATAAACCTTTTCTTCTGAATTTTTCGTTCCCTCTTGTAGTGGGTTTAGCGGTTACCTGTCCCCCCCCACACCTTTTATAAACCCCGGCTAGAACTCAGGACACTGGAAGTTAATAAATGAAGCTTTATATTTACAGCAATGCACAATATACAAGCAAATATTTACAAGATATAACAAATATTTACAGATATATACAGTGAAAAGGCAATACAGACACCACACCCCTCCCAGAGACCAAAATCCCCAAGAGAGGGTAACCAAATGCCCCTTACCACCTTTCCCCCCTTCCCCAGCCTTATCTCACCACCAGTTGATGCTGCAGATAAGCTGAAGTAGATCAGTCAGAGAGATTAGTGGTAGGAGAAAAGTTAGTAGTTTTACTCTGAATTAGCTAAGAGACAGAGAGACAAAGAGAAAGCAGCCGCAGAGCCGGACAGAAGCCCTCTGCTAATGTGATTGTTTTGAGAACACTTCTTAAAACAACTTTTTTTTTCTCTTTCTCAGCAAAACTCAGTGAAGTGACACACTGTATTTAACTCTCTCTCAGCCAACAGTCTAATTTCTCACTCAAATTCTCCAATTAGCTCAAACCAACACATCTCTATTCACCCAGGCAGCCACGCAGCATTTACACCTAAAAGCACAAAAGTCTTCAGAAAACCTTGGAAAATATATTTCCGCTTCATGTTGTTTCAAAAAATATTTAGATTAAGGCTTATGCAGTAAAACAAAGTCACTGCATGATCCAAGAATGTAACATCCTATGAAAATAAGGAATGGTACTTTGCTCTAAAACACAGTGAAAATTTAAGAGGCAAAGTTAAGTACCACAATGAAATTCAGTATATCATTGTTACTGGTTTATAAGATAAACAGTCCAATTTATGGCATTTAAAATGTTATCGCACACAGTCAGAAGTTCATCTTCTGGAACTAGGTCACAGGTCATCAACAGGAAATTCATAGGAAGTTATGGAGGAAATTAAAAGAACACAAATGGGCAAGCAAACTAGTTTATGTAATCTACACTCTCCCAGCACAGCTTCCTGTGTTATGATGAACTCAGCTTTCATACTCAACTTTGGTTTTTCCAGGCCACATTAATTATTTCTGAATTGTCTATTATACACTTCAGGTCTCAAAATGCTGAGGTCAAATTCACCACAAAGGGGTATTATTTTTTTTTTTCCCCCCTTTAAACAATGCAGCTGGAAAATAAGTAATATCTGGAAAAGGTGTTCTGAGATCACTAAATATTGATGTCTACTCTCCATCAGCACTTCAAGCACAAGTAGAGTGTAGGAGATGCTTCACGGATATATATACCACACTGAGAACAGTACTCAAACTCAAGAGGAGAATCTTATATTGCTTCAGTTCCAACATCCCAGACAAACTGCAGCTGCATTCTCCATCATGCTTGGGAAGACAACAATTAGTGTCTGGGAGTCTGTTCTATTCTAATGTTAGACATACTTCTAAAACTAAAACCCCTAGCCAGAAAAGCCTAAGGAAGAGAGAGGGCTACAATTCATATAGGGTACCTGGACAAATCTTGTAAAGGCAAACTGTTAAACAGAAACAGTTGCTGTCTTATCATTTCAGCTGAAAGCCAAAGCATACAGGGTACTACCTAGTCACCAATACCTCTAATGGCTCACAGAGCAGTTAAGGTGGAACTTTACAGAACAGATACAAAATGGAAGATTTGCAAAATGCCTCTGCTGTCTGTCTTCTTGCTACTTTCACCACAGAAAAAGACCTAGTATAAATATAATCAAACTTTCATTCTTTCCCCCCTCCAATACTCAAAATCCATGTGCAACAAATAAGCCATCCCTACCCTCCAGAATAAAAGGTCTAGATAGAAGTCCATAAATTAAAAGCAGTTCCTCTTTTGTCTTGTTTCCACACCCTATCAGACCAAATAAAACCCTTGAGATGTGTTTTTTCAACACCACAACCTGAAATTTCTTGTAGTGAATTTGCAGCTATCTCCTGCAGATAGCATCTCCCACTGAAGTAATGAGAACCAGCCCTGTATTTTAAAATTATAGGAATCACATCACCTACAATTTGATAAAAAACAGAACTATCTTTGTGCTGTGAGGAGCTGGTTCACCTGAGAAGTGATACAATACTGAATAACAATCACTTTGCATCATTTACTGCTAATATTATAAACAGGCCTTTGTCAGCTTGCAGGAAGGTGAGACAGAAAATTCTTATGAACGCTGACATCCAAAGGTTGAACTCAATGCAGGATTTCATCTTGCAGAATGGGGACTGTTCTGTTTACACACAATACATCTATTTTTGGATGTTCATCCTTACCCACCCTTATCAATTCATGGCCTACATTGAGATAGGAGCTATTCTGTGCCAATACATACAGAATACAATTTTATTCTGTTCCTACTGCGCAGAATACAATCTAAGTGTAGGCAACTGTAGAAACAGATTAAATGCCCAGGAAAACAAACATCACCATTGACAACTGGGAATACCTCTCTCACCTCCGGACTTTCAAACCCAGTGATTTTAATCTCTCTTTGGAGGAAAGAAAAGGGATACTTGTTCATCTTTTTATAATTAACTCAAGCCAGCTGAAAATCAAATTTGCTTGTTTTGGTTACCTTTTGCAGATTGTCTAAAAACTGTCAATAGAGTCCAGAGCCCTGTCTAACCTAGACTGCTCTACTCATCCCACCATGTCCCATGCCCAAATATGCTTCCTCTAAAGCCAGGCTTTCAACTTTTTTGTTTCTTTTTTCTTTCCCTTCTTCTCTCCTCCACAGTCTATTCAAGCAATACAGTTCCAGCACCTATTTGCTATCCAAGAGTGAGACACAAAACAGCACCAGTAAAGCAGCAAACACAATACATGTGCTGAAAAAAGAAAGTAAATAGTTAAAAACACTTTTCGTACTCTCATCATAGCTACAGGCAGTCACTTTAGGAGCAGCAAATGCTGGTATGGGAGAGCTGTGCACCTCAAATATCTAAGCATTTTGCATAGGAGTACTCTGGTTGCCACTGTCCTTGATATCAAATTACTGGAAGGACAAGTACAGAAGCATACAGTAGTTTCCTGAGACTTTTAGAGAAGCTCTCAATCCTCATTTCTGCTTCCTGTCCTCATATTTACCCTACCTACTACTGACATTCCATGATTATGTGATTGCTTTTCTTTTTTTTTTTGTGGTGAAAACTAAACCAAACAGGCAGTACTGCATGAACTATTCATTACATACTTCTTACGAAGAAGTATCCAACTTTTTAAGTATTTCTAGCCACAAATTTACATGTACTCAATTTAAACCATTAAATACCTAGTTCTGATAATCTAGAGGTAGCTTTATCATTTAAGATAATTTAATGTATCATGCTTTCCAAGGAAAACTAAACCACACTTACTATTGCGTCATTTAATAACTCATAGGCAAGCTCTAAAAGCTGACAATTTTTCATCATGGCTTTAATACAGTAAAACTGTCCTCTTCCAATGAGGTAAAAGTATGTTCAGGAAGAGTCAAGAGTAAATTTATCTGAATTTTTTTTTTTCAGCACTGCTGTATTTGAATCACAGCCCAGACTTTAGGTGTTATGATGCTGATCCCGTTTTAATGATATTCACATAGATTCCTGCAACCTGCTAAAGGCTATGAAAGAGTCATGGTAAAGAAGCTCCTCAAAACACAGAAAAGAAACTCCTTTTTTTGAGGACTTCTACAATGTACTTACCAAAATACCAACTTTTTAGTCTTCATACATGATTGTACTTACATGTCTTTAAACCATGCAAGAAAGTTACCAAGATGGTAGTTCACATTAGGATGAACTCTCTGGCACACAAATCAAGGCTTATTGTTCACAAGTGAGTAGGTCACTGGACTAAACCAAGGTGATCTGCAAAATTCTCACATTTCAGCCTTCTCCAACAAGTACTGCATTTTGCAAAGATGTGGCTGCTATTCAATTCCAAAACGGCAAGATATTCAACACCCTTCAGGTTTATCAAATGTTGCTAACAAAGACAGAGTAGAATTTCTACACCTGTGAAAGACTTGGAGCTCTTTGTGATGAATCAGTACTATGTTTGTTCTGAACCCTTGTCTATTCTTGAAAGAGGAGCTTCCTGAATCTTCATAAGTTATCATAAAGTCTAGTGTGCATGTAACATTTTACTTCAATCACAGGACCACTGGAAAACACACTGAGAAATTAATTCAGGTTTAGACTGACATGTCTGTCCAAATGCCAGTGAGAAGACACTCTCTGGTGACCTGACCCAAAGGTCCAAGCAAACCCACAGAGAACATGGAGACTCTGAATGCCAGCAACAAGAGGCTGATGGGGGAAAAAAGAACCTGAAACTTAGCCCTGCAGGGATGAGTGCTTTAAACTGAGATAGAAACCTGAATAGGTCTAGGTAAGATAGCCACAGAGAGACCTCTGTTTCTTTCTTATATTTGTTCCTCTTTGATTTTACTTTGAATGTCATGAGCAAAAAAGCGACTCTAGATCCCCTTGTTTCCAAGTCACAGCAGCCAGGAAGAACAGTACATACTCGATTGCAGTTTGGTCGGATGAACCCACAAATAATGCACAGGGTACTGTTCACAGCTTGCTCTAAAAGTGAAGTCAAGAATATGCAGAATATATCTTAGTATCTTCTAGAAAACAGGCAAGCATTGAGGCAGTGGCATAACACACAGGCACAGTGCTGTATGTGAGTCAATACCGCACAAGCACCTGCAGGAGTGAAAAACAGGGTTCTACAGAAAAAAGTGCTAAGATTTTCTGCTGCATTTTTTTTTTTAGGCAGGAAACCAGAGGGAAAACAAAATTCATTAGAAAGGGCAAAAATGACTGATCCGTGAACTTGGACCAAGCTTGTTCAAGTTAGACACACTCAGACCCCTTCCCCCGACTAGGATGTGGTGAAAGTTCCTATTTCTCTGTCAGTTAGCAGCTGCTGCAAAGGCCAAAAGAGACTGGAAAGCTCAGCAAGCCCAGGAACAACTTCCCAAACAATAAGGCAAGCATAGCCCTCGAAGTAACTGAACAGAGTAACTCAGCTGGAGTTCCTCATACCAGCAAAGACTGAAGCAGAGGGCAAGGAGCAGGAGCAGAGAGGCAAAGTTAGTCCTGCAAGTCAGTGACACCTACAGGCTCTCAGTTTTCACTATTCCAGTAAGAGGTCTGTTAGGACACCCTAAAACTACTCAGAATTCAGAGAGATAGCAATCGCATTACTGTTAAACAGATTAAATGGAAGGTGTTTCTTAATACCACACTCAAGAGAAAAAGAAGGTGATGCAATGCTGATTATTCCATTAAATATTAATTACAATACAGCTGCTTTCAAGCTAGAACATATTTCTTTAGATAACTGAATAAGGAACAGATGAACTGAACGAGCTTCAAGGCTTTGCATGTATCTATCACTTCTCAATTACGTTAAACTGAGTTCTTCAGATCATGGATGATCATTTCCAAATACTACTTTTTATTAGATGTTCAAACTAAAAAAATTTTTAAAAAAAATTTTAAAAGGTAAAAATTAAAATACTCAGGACCTTCGCATTTGCTTAAACTACTCACAAATTTCTTCTTACCATTCAAGGTTAGAAGAGGCATTCAAGGCATTACCATTCAAGGAAGAGGCAGTCCTAGACCATACATCAAACATCTTTGGAACAGAGAATGAGGATATCTTTCCCTCCTACAAATTTTATTTTGCACACAGATACCATCATCTGGACTGCAGTGTCACATACTTCTCTTCTTTTGCTACTGCTCAACTAGGTAATGAAATTCCAGTAGTAGTAGGGCAACCCTGAGACTGAATTTTATCCTTAACCTCTGAAGCACCAATAGGAAATTTTATAGGAAAAACGTCATTGCAAACATTTTAGAAAGTAACCTTCAAATAAGCATGCTTTGGAATCAGTTTTTGCTGTTGTATAAAACTCTTCAGACACCCCTTTACATTACCTGTGCTAGACTGTTACCCTACACCACCCCATCTCAAACTGACACATTACTTTCAACATCAAATTCTTCAATTAAAGTAGCTCAAGCAAGGCTGTAGAAGAAATTACTTCTTTCCAGAGTACTAATTAGTTCTGCTAACATGTAATGGCTGAGTCAACCTCTCTCCACTAAAACAAAATCCAGAATTTGCCTTTGTTATTTAGGCGGGGGGAAAAAAAGGCAAGAAAATTCCAACATATCAAAAGCAATACATATTACTTTATGTGACTGTTTGGAGCCCTCCTAAGTTTCAGCAAGTTTTATCCAGTTTGGCAGTTTCATACAACTCCTTTATTTTCCCTTCAATAAAGCAACAATCTATATAAAAAAAACTCAAGTGTCTTTCGCCCCTTTTGGTAACGTCTATAATTTTTATTGTATTCAAACTTTTCAACATCTCTTCTCACACAAGGTCGAAGTTCTATATTATCGTAGTTTTCATTTTCAGTGTTTTTTCTACCAAGTCAGTCCTCCACTGGGAAATTAATATTCCACATGAACAATGAACTCCTTGCATGGCCTTTGAACCTAGTGGTTGCTAGGAGGCCTACAGAAACCCTGGAGTACAGCCAATTTAATAGCACGTATCAAGAGATTATTCAGCAGTAAAAACGTGTAATTTTCAAAATTACCTGCTTTTTTTGACTCCCCACATCCATCCCCCTTCATCTGTCAAACAATTCTTAAATTTCAGCTGAATTACGTCTGCATCAATTTTCAATAATTATGGGCAGCTTGTTCCCCCAAGTATTGAAAATCTGAATGCCAACCACCAATGCCGCTTCTAATCAATAACATATCAAACCAGTCCTTACTCAGTTTTACTGAAAAGGCTGCTTAAGACTGGGTGTGCTTTACCAGTCTGGCATGAGGTCTGCACTTCCATTGTAAACATGGTTCTGCTTAGAGACTCTATTTTCCCCAAACAAAACACCACACCATTGACTGCAACAATATCACTCAGTATTTCTCTGTGCTGAAAGCATACACAATTCTCCCTGCCCCATTCAGTCATACTCGAATATTAACAGTTCAAGCTTTTTAACAGATTACTGAAGGTTATTTGACTGTCTTGCTTTTTCATATGCTCTAAGCAGTGTGTAATTGAGGCAAAACTTTAAGGTTTCTTTCCCACCCATCACCCCCACCCCAAACAATGCAGCATTTAATTAAAAGAGAACCACAACAATGCTAATGGTGATGAGGTTAAATGGTTGGATAAACAGAATTCAGCCCTCCTAAAAGCCCATGTGCTTCGGGATACTTTCTTCCCTACAACTTTCTGGGTGACAAAGACTGTATTTGTATTCCTGATCCCTGCAACTTTTACGCCAGAGGACTTCCTATAGATTTCCTGCGAGGAAGGAGAGCTTCCCTCCAATAACGAGAATGTTTATATACACTAGTCATTCCTCCCAAAACTAACATTTAGAAAGGCAGTGGACAATGATCCTTTAAAAATAAATGCGGATAAAAACTATCCATCAAGAGAGAACAATTGCAGTTCCAGCTAAAAGCCTACTAAGTTGTTAATTAAAAACCAAAACAACACAATAGCAACAAAATAGCGACACAAACCATCCAAAACACATTTGCTGATTCTAATTTTCAGTGTGTTCTCCCTCCTACAACTTTAGCAAATTACTCAAACAAAACACACCATTTGTCCTTTTTCAGCTACTGCAATTCAAATCGATGCACTGTATTTTCATAAACATGGTGTTCTGGGGAACTAAAGCGTTCCTACTAGATTACAAATCTATACCTCCCACCATGGAGGGTATCTGCCAAAAAAAATGCAGGGTGACACCTCTAATTCTGCAGATCATTGGTTTTTGACTGTCTGGTTGGATTGTACCAATCTTGCCAAGATAAAGCTTTTGCAGAGCCAGACTGCTTCCCTGAAGAATTAAAAAAAACAAGCAAAAACCCCACACCGCATGGCACAAAATGCTCACGTGAGCTCTTCTAAATACAGCCTTCCACACTGAAAGAAAGGCCTTAAAGTACCAACTTCAACAGCATCAACGCAGCCTACCTTGCAGTGGGAATATCAGGGCATTTACACACAACAATAAAAATCTTCACACTATTGACAGCTTTGGCTTTCCAGCTGCTTTCAGGTCCTGCAGCAGCACCAATGAAACAAAACAACTCCTCCACCATCACCACCATTCCCCTCTTCTTCAGCTGTCCAAGCCATAAATTATCCTTGTCATTTCCTCTCAATATGTGGCTTCCCAGGACAGGGAAAAATCAAAGTGGCTATTGCCAGAACAGCACGATATCCTTACACAACCTAATTTTCATTTCAGTAAAATGCATATTGCATCCCTTGTGCTCAGGCGTTAAAGAAAGAACAGTCACAAGACATTTTTAAAACATGAGAAACCAATCCTGACTAAAGAGATATTAGAGCCAGGAATAGGAAAGTGAGCATGTAACTGACGGCCACAATCTTTGGCTCAACCTTTGCATTAGAAATGGTGGGGGAGACCGGGCACAGGTCTGGAAACATTTTTAGTAATGCATAATAAATACCTTGGCTTTCTCCCTCTCTATTCTTTTTCCCCTTTAAAGCAATCTGCCAACTCAACCTACATTGAGCCTCAGAGGGAAAATGTGCCTTCACGATAAATTGGAATTTGCCATCGTAGTAATGAAATGTTACTTCTGACCATCACAATAAGCAAGCCGCAGAACAACAAAGGAGATTTCCAGGGTTTTCTGCCCCCAGTCCTCTCCTTATCAGCATTTTCCCAAGTCTTCCTTCAGGTGTTTATGAAATGTCTGAATTCTAAGGCCATTAAAATGCCTTTCATGATGGAGCAGCTTTCATTAACGTTACTGAGGCTTTCCCAAATTGCACCAGCACTCGGTGGAGGCCAAGCCTCTCCCCAGTGCCTGGCTTTCCCTGTGCTGTTTTTTGTTTTGTTTGCGCTCTCTTTCCCGTGTCGGTGCAGTGTCCGTTATTTCCCTAAGGCCTCCCTTGAAAGCAATCAACAAACGAACATAGGTGCCCTGCACGTGTATCTTCTACCACACGCCCAGGTCTGCTCTCCTTCTACGCCTCAAATAACAAATGCAAATGTGTTTACAGTCGTTTTCACCAAAGCCTCCTTTGGCATTGCGGAAACATGCAGCTGAAACCCGAAGAGCCTGCAACTAGGCAAGAGCGTCTGCAGTCACAGGGGACCCTTTTCGTTTCCAAAATGGAAAAAAAAAAAAAAAAACACCAAAAAAAACCCCCACGAAAGCCCAACGAGTTAACTACAGTAAACTGCATTTAAAGAGGAATGTGTTGGGCAACCGTAAATACCCAGCACATGCTTTTACGCACAAAAGGAGCAAAGGGCTCCATGCTCTGCGCACCCAGTCATTTTTTTGACTGCCCTTCCACGACACAGACACGCAACTGCTTCTCCCATACATTTATTTCACTCGACTAATAGATTTTTACACACCATATTGCAAGGGCCCTGCTATGAATCTTGCAGAGGTACAAAATGGTGGATGTATGCTTTTTTTTTNAAAATTGTGTTTTTTTGTTTTTTTTTTTTTTTTTCCTTCATTATTCATAACAACTTAGGCTCCAGGTCGCAGGCTTTCCCTCAGTACCCACAAACACAGCCTTCCCGGCTAAGACACACATTCCGTAGCAGCCTCGCAATAAAGCTCTCCTGTACATGCAAATGATGTTACAAACCTGATGTCATGTAGCCCCGTGATGCCTGGGAAATAAACGCTGGTGGGAAGTGTTTGTGCAGCCGGTAGTCCTTCTCGCTGCGGGACCTCATGCGGTCTGAGGCCCGGTCAGAGAAGTCGGAGCTAGGCCAGGCCCGCCGCAAGGTCGTACT
>VWZI01005954.1:1032170-1044729 GCA_013396835.1 Psilopogon haemacephalus
GCCCGCCGCCCTCCCTCCGCCCCGCCGCGCCTGGAGCAGCTGCTGCTGGAGCGCCGGGTGCTGCGCTGCCGCCCGGGCTCATGCTAGTCCCGGCGCGGCCTGCGCGCTCCCCTGTGCGGGGCTCCGGCCGGTTCGCAGGCACCCGCGTACAGTGCCCCCTGTACCGCGGGGGATTCCCGCCCGCGTGCTCCCGCTCCGCCTCTTTTCCGTCCTTCCTTCCTGCCCGGCGGTGACTCTTGCAGGGGAGCGCCAGGGCCGGACCGCGGAGAGGGGGACGCAGAACGTAGCGTCGAGCACTCGGCACCGTCGGGCTCCGGGTGCCGCCCGCGGCAGGCGGTGAGGAGGGGGCAGCGGCGCACACCGCCCCGTGCGGCGGCGAAGGGCAGCAGGGTGGGACGACTACGACGGCAAGGTCCTCGGGGCTCGATCTCTCGAGCCCTTCGCGCACCGCTGCTGCCCTGGGCCAACCCCGGGGCGAACGAGTACAGCAGAGGGAAGGGGTCTGGGAGAGATTTGTGTCAGCGGGACACCCCTGCGTGGAGCCGGCAGGGTTCACCTACGCGTCCTCCCTCAGCGACGCCTTTTTTTCCCCTTTGCACCCAAAGAGCTGCTGCCTCCCAGTTCTCGGGAGGACCTGGTCAATCACACTCGCACCTCACAAGGATATACGTGACACCTAGCTTACTTGATTCCTGCTGGGATGGGGGTTGTCCACCCTCTCACCAGAGAGATACATGCACCTGTGCCCATGGTGCCACCTTGAACCGGGCCAGGCCACCGCAAAAGCAGAGTTTAAGAAAAACAACTCCAGTTAAGCAAAACGGTGTGAAGGGAGGGCTCTGGGCACACCTGACATCAGGGGGTGCCAGCATTATCAGTGGAGACAACTGCAATGCAGAAATTTGAAAATGTTGCCAGGAGATTATTTACATTTTTATAATTGGCTAACTTTTCTTACAGTGGGTTGTGTCACATTACTAAAAGCATGGAAAATAAAGAGGACACTTAATTTTGTCAGTAATAGCTGGTTTGTTTTTTTTTCCCCTTTGCTGCCTTGCTGCGTAGCTTTGGGTTAATCACTTTAGTACCCACCTCGGCTCATCTGGCTCTACTGCTGGGAGCAGAACGTACACCAAAGAATGATAGAAGATTTCATATGCAGACATCCCTTTGACATGAGGTACAGTTATGTGAGTGAAACCCAGCAAGAACGATGACATTTACATGCTATGGGGTCCTTTGTCAGCCTCCTCTCTTCCTTTCAAACCATGTAAAGAGCCACCAGGCATGACAGGTTTTCCATTGATACTTTGTATTCTGATAGCAACAGCAAAAAGTAAGATGAGCAAAAAACCCGAGCCTAGAGCTCCACTTAAAAAACATTATTTTCCATCGTGCAACTTACTCATCTATCGATTTACTCATAAACCTACGCAAAGCTTATAATAGAGCATGTTTTCACCCTCAGACCAGAAAAAAAAACATTTGGAGAACTTCTAGAATCGTTCAGCTTTCCATCAGAAAAACTGAGGCTGGGGTAGATTAGTTAGCACAGCCTAGCTAAGTCAAACCTAACCTCTCCACCTATTTT
Organism: Psilopogon haemacephalus; assembly: GCA_013396835.1. Taxonomy (NCBI): domain Eukaryota; kingdom Metazoa; phylum Chordata; class Aves; order Piciformes; family Megalaimidae; genus Psilopogon; species Psilopogon haemacephalus. Next base: position 1,033,762 of record VWZI01005954.1, read on the forward strand.
ACCAAATGTAAAGCAAATTAAATTCCAAGAAGAAGCTGAGTATAGCTGGGCACCTAACTTCAACCTGTAGCTGAGCTAAACGCAAACACAGCCCTAGATATCAATCTGTTCTATTAAAAAAGAGACATGAGACAAATGGGAATAAGCAACAAGGAGGAAAAATGAGGTCAAGAAGTAGAAAGACAGAACAAAGTGAGAAAGGGGGGGAAACAAACAAGACCCCAGTGAACCTTACATCGGCTTTCTGCATTATTCCCAAATGAAAATACTTGAGTTTAGATTCAGAGCTATTCCAAGAAGTATCAAATAAAAAAGCAGGGGACACGGGGGTAGCTCTGCAACTATTGGATAAAGCACAGTTATCCCAATTCTTTTTGAGCAATTTGCTGTGCACTAGGAACTGGTAACAGTGCACAGAAGACTTTTGACTGATTTAATTTGTACACTTGCTGGACCTGGGTGAGAGTAATACAGTACATACAATTAACAGATGACACCATTTGCTTCTTGATTGTTGGATCCAGACTGGTTCATAGTTGAGTACAAATAACAGGAGCCATTTTTATTGTGTCATCATTTCAAGGGAATAACAATTTGCTCCTACATCTACAGAAAGTAATTTTCATATTAAAACGGGGCAGGGTGGGGAGGGAACGAGAGGAGCAAGCAGTCCATCTAGCAAGGTCAACTTTCCCTTCACAAACGTGGGGAGATGTATTTAAAAAGCTGTTTTGGAGGCATCCTCTCAGTACTGAGACATTATTCCTGTGGCCAGCTAGAACTCCTTGTATTCAGTCTTCTCATAGTTATCTTGTTTGGTTTCTGCTCAAAGTTTCCCCATATGGTATCTGAAAGAATTCAGAGCAAGTTTCCTCCTGCTTTTGCATTGTTTGAAGTCAAGTGTTGCTAGTGGGATGAATGAAATATATAATTAAAGACCAAATTCAAGTCTTGTCTGTTTTCTTTGGGGACAGAGCTAGAACTGTAAGTGTAATTTATTTTTTGCTTCAGTGGCTAAACTGAAATAAAGTAGTTTTCCTCATATGAACCGAAAGCTACAATTTCAGGGCTTTAAAAAAAAACCCACAACATTTTATTCTTGGACATTTGAAATTACTTTTGTTTTGAGGGAGGGGTTAAACAAAAGAAAATACTTGTCTGGATTCATAGCACTGTACTAAAACAGGGTAGGGAAAGAAGAGATCCCAGCTACGAATGGCTGTTCTACTTGGTGAACACAGTATGTGTGTGTATATATATATATATACTTAAATATATATAAGTATATATATACACCTTATAAACACAGTCTGGAATAAATTAAAATATGGTGTTTAATTTGTGTAATCCAACAGTTCTGACAGGGGCAGGGAGGATTGATTTTCTTTGTCTGAAAAAAATGGGAAATGTTGCTTTAATTTACAAAAAATTTTGCTTACCTGTTAGTCATTGGTAAAGTTTTGTCTAATTGTAAAAAGAAGCCAGGCATTAATTGAACTGACGGGAATCTGATCACTTGCTATCATGATGAAAGGAGATGAGTTTTGCTGTCTTCTTTTCTTTTTATATTCACACCCAGCTCTTTTAATTTTTTGCTTGTTTGGTGTTGTTGTTGGTTTTTTTCTTTTTTCTTTTATTTTTCTTTCCAGTAAGGAAGTCTTTTTGCTAAGAATCAGATAAAGCATTTGGTGTTATCATTTTGTTATTTAAAGTCCAATATGTACCATCTCTTTCTTGAACTGCTAGAGGGAGAGGTGAGGTATGGATGAGCGGATCATAGAAATCCTGGGAAAATAGTCTGAATTAGACAAAAAAATAGGTTAAGAGAGAAGCAGGATGCCTAACAATTTCTTACCAGGAATAGGCAACATAATAGTAGCCAATTCAAAGGCACTGATTTGACATTAAGAATTTTTTAAAAGAAGCTTAGGTACGTATAAGGCATTGCAGAGAGTATGTGCTCAAACTTTCTATCACAACCCTGCCTCAGACTTCTCATTTTTAAAAGATAACACAGAAGGTTTTCAGAAGCTAAGATTTTGAGGGAACCTGAAGGGTTCTGGAGAAGCAATTCAAAATCTTAGCTTCTGAAAACCTTCTGTGTTATCTTTTAAAAATGAGAAGGAAAGTATTACTGGAGATATCTATTGCCTTTGATCTTCTTAAACACTTATTAATTGCTAAGCACACCTGTTCCCATTTTATAAATGGAAAACAGCAAAACACATAACTGGCTCAGGCAAGTGTAGGAAATCAGTGGCAAATACATTGTTAAAATTCAAAGGTCCCAGCTTCTGTTTCATGGCTTTGTTTTTCCTAAATTGGAAAATAATAATAATTATGCAGCAGAGTATAATTTGGTGAGCTGTATATATTTATATTTTCTTGTATTATATTCTGGTTTTATATATATATTTGGATGTGCACCTGTGCATATATGGTAATTGCTCTCATGTAGCATAATATTTCAAGCTTCAGTTAGGCCTACTTCCTTTTTCCTCCCCATGACAAAGTTTCCATAGGGAAGAGTGACAGGTTCAGCAGCAAAGTGGGCTAGTGTTACCACCTCAAGCTTGACTAGTGTGACGTTTTCCAATTAAATAAACATTCAATCCAAACACTAAAGTAAATGTGACAACATAATAAGACATGCAATGAGGAAAGCAGTCCCCCTCTTTGCTAAGACAAGGTACACCTCTAAAGTAATTGTCTTTCAAGCTGTGCATTCAAAGCTTGGGTTCTTCCTTAACTTGTCACTACCTTGCTCGTTGTTCATAGTCAACTGGCTGCCTTGCAGTGAGGAAATTGAAAGGGCTGCATTTTATTACTGTCAGCTGAGCTGATGTCTGACAAGCACCCAACACTACCAGGAGAACCAACACTGTCAAGATGCCAAGTGCTTGGCACAAAGCCTTGTGGCTTCACTCTCTCAAGGTCTATAAGGGTCCTTTCATGGCCCCCAGCACCAGAAACAAAGGCTACAAATAGCGGTGGTATTACTGGGACACAGGGGAGACTTTGCCCTAATGAAGGCCACAGTCACAGGCAGCCAGGTAAAACAAGGAGCAGAGGGTAATTTTGTGGCCTGTGAAAACAAACAGCAAATTCTGCAGCTTTTAAAAGGTGGAGGTAGGATGCTGCGAGATGCTGGGAAGGAAACGCAGGGCTCATGAGAGCAGGAAAGAGAGAGCAGAAAGTAAAGAGAGGGAAAACAGCCATAGTACAAGCAGCTGAAAAGCAGAAGGGAGAAGGAAAGTTGAATGTGAGAAGAGGCAGAAAAAAGGTCATTAAGAACCAGACTCATGCATTATCTTTCAGGCCTTGACAAGATATGACATTAATAAATCTATAGCTTTGCTTTCTTGCCAAGAAAATATTTGCATTTCTAATGTTGATAAATTCATGAAGGAAGAAAGTTGCCCACTGCATAAACTCATCATCTTCATGCACAGATTCTTGTGTCTCTGTATTAACAAATGTGTAGAACTCAGACTCTAAAAACGATTGTTTTGTGAAATCCCTTCCTGGTTAAGGAGATCTGGCAAAGGGGTGCAACTGCCCTCAGCTGCAGAAAGCACAATTTTTCTCTTCCAGGTCTTTGTAATCAGATATAGTGGCAAGAACAAACCATAAAACTCAAAACGCAGCACATGCTCTTTCACAGCAGCCCTTCAACTTCTGACACCATTAATTTGTCACTTCTCGCTAGTACTTGTTATTACTCAAATATACAAGAAGTCAAGAAGTTATAATCTATGCTTGTGGTCCAGGTCACAAAATCTTGACAGATTTGTTGGCAGGGAAAAAGTTTGGCTTGCTCAGACAACCTTCTCTCCTTAGAGAGAGCACTAGAGAAACTCCAGGGAAAAAAAAAAGTGAAAGAAAAAATGTCAAGGGCAAAGACATAAATGAAAAACCTTCCAAATAAAAGGAAAACAAGCTTATCACAAGCAAGTCTTCACTCTTAACTCTGGAACGCTAGCAGGCTGTGTTATACTATGGTAGTAATGCTGGCTTAACTACAGCACCTCCTAAACTAGTTTTGGATCATATTTCTCTCACTGTTATGCTTCAGGAATGTGTGATGACGGGAATGCAGTACTGCTGCTGCACACATGCTGCAGCTCACCAATTCATTTTTCTGTGTGCTGGCTTATGTGCTGTGGTATTTATTTTAACTACCATGACTTTTAGGAAAGGCCTACCTCTGTTACAAGAAGAAATGCTCTCCTGTGTATTTTTCTTTTTTTTTTTAATGCCCAGCCTTACGATTGCATTTGTGCTTCCTCTGCACAGGAGACAATTGATACAGAAGTGTTTTAAATCTGGGTACCCAAAACTCTCTAAAATCATACCAGCATACCAAAAGGAACACACAGGCTGCAGGGCACAGTCTTTGGTCTCAACATGCTTTTTCTCTCCTATTACCACCAACTCAAAGCCAGTTAGTTATAACAGATGGAAGTTGGGCTTGTAACTCCTTGGTGTACAAAACTAACTGGAGAGGGAGGCAAGCCATGAGCCCTACACAGATTTTTCACCCAGGCAAGCATTTATTAAACCTCTCACATATTACAGAATTCAAAAACTTGGAGAAGTGGATCTACAGCAGCTCAATTCATTCACTGGCTGCTCTTCCAAAGGATATAATAGTAAGAGATGTGCCAAAAATGTTGGCTTCGAATTTCTTATTTTCCACTGGTATCACATATCATCAGTATCCTGGTATTTAAGTAACATACTGATGGGGGCCAGCTGTACTGTAAGTTAGAAAGACATCCTATCCTTCTACTTTGGGAGTTGAAAAATAGAGTGAGAAGTAAGTAGCCAATGTAGATCCACCAGCAGCAAAAGCCATTATGGATGCTTTTAAAGAACAATTCACACATCTCTGTGTCTCTTCTCCACAGAACCTATGTTTCTGGTTTATGTTAGTGGAACACTTCACGAAATTGCAAAGATGTCACTAAACATGAGCAGGCTTTTGGGTGCTAGGAAGATCCTGGGTGCTACGATGACAGAAACAATAGGCAGATTCTGCATGTCAGGTAGGTACCTTTACTAGAAAAATCCACTGAGAAAGAAAAGAAGGTCCTTGGCTGTAGGAAGTGGGCACTGTTTTGTGTGTCGCATAGTATTATTATTTATCAGCATATTAAACTCTCAATTCTTGCTTAGAAGAATTACTCACCATACACAAGGTCAAACAAAGCACCACAGGCACATTTGCAAACAGGACAATGAACACATTTGATGGGCAGTTTTAAAAACGAAAGCAGCGTACCAAGGGAGCTAAACCCCAGCAGCTGCTGTAACTCCACAGAGCATTTGCTGAACGACGCAGTACTAACCACCCTCTCAAAATTCTTGCTTATACAGCTGTGCAATATAGTGAGCATATTTCATAGATGTATATATATATATAACATTTATAACAGGCAGAGATCTCAACCTTATAAATATTGGGAGTCTTGAAAATAGGCTACTCCACCCTTTGTAAACATCCTCCTGTCATGAATTTACTTCCATATGTGCAAGAAGCTTTGTCTGTATTACACAGGCTTTCAAAATAGTGGTTTAGCACTGAAAATATATGCTTCCCACCCATCAGTTTGAAGAGAATGCAAGCAAGAGACAAAACCAAGAGTGAAAAACCACTGATTCATCACCTCAGAGAAAAGTAATTTAATTGCTTCTTGGCTATTTCATTGCAGTCTTACATTCAGAGGCTGTCTCATTGGCATATACTAGTATATCAGCAAGAAAAAACTCTAGAAGTTGGAAACAGACAGAACTTAGGTGGCTCCATACATGCCCAATCTAAAGGAAAATCAATGCAAAATTCTCAGCCTGTATGTTCTCTGGACAAGACTGCAGTGTTGCTGAGTCAGTTTGTTCCCATGAAGGTGGTACTCTATACTCATGCTTTTCAGTGGGACCATGGAGCTTCTTTGTTCTCTCCTGATGCTGTGGCAGTGTTTGTCAGAAGGAAGATTGAACTCCTGGGAAGGCTACTCTGCCTATTCCTTGTTACCACAGCTGGCTGCCACCTTTGGTTGGATTTTGAAGTTATGACACTATCCAGAGACAATTTCCCATGGACCTGTTCAGGTGAAGGTTTATGAAGGCACCACTTGCACTTGCCTCCCTGTAAAGGCTGTTCTGAACATTTCCCCTGAGAGCAGAGATTTTTGTATTCTAGTAAAACAGCAAGAAAAAAAATTGATAGCACTGAGTCTCAAAGTTCTCCTGTGACATTGTAAGAAAGTTAAATTATTAAGATGGACACTAGTCCAACAAAGTAATTTTTGCCTTACTAAGCAATGCCCTACATAACAGTGCAATCTGTTAAAGCAAATGTATCAACCACAGGGAGCTCTATTACTTTAAAAATATATCCTTCTATATTACGAGGTGGCTGTTGATTGATCTGTTATTTATTAATTTGTTTTTTTAATACAAAGAAGGACTTAAATCCAGTAGTACACTGTTACCTTCCATATATTCTGAATCTCAGTGTAAGATCTTTAATTCGTCTGCAGAGCTAAGCAGAAGGCAGCAACACCCAAAGCATCACCTTAGTGAAATGCTTCTAAGATAGCACTCAAGTGTCACAGTGGATATAAGAGCAGTCTCTGGTGTGAATTTTGCAACCTACATCTTTCCTATCAGAGTAAAGGCTGAGAACAAGTGAAACATGTAGAGGTTAGAAGAAAAGTGTTCATTATTACAAAGGATTATAATTGCAATAACCAAACTGATGTAATGAAATTATGGAAAGTAAACTACAATCAAATTAGAAAAATAAACACCTCTTCATTTCAGAAAAGCATGCTCCTCACTCCCACCTTAAAAGCCTACTTACATCCTTTAAAGTAAGTGAATAGCACTGGCACAGGATATGGTTTCTTTCAAAATGTTTTTCATATAATAATGACTTTTTTGTAAGGCAGAAGAGAACTACTTAATATTTCTGGAAATCTAAAAAGGATCTTTTTTCAAAAGAAGCAAACATCTTAAGTGAAACAATTTACATGAAAGTGAGTTTTCCAACCATTAGAATTCTATCTGAAAAAAAAATCATGCACAAAATGAAAAGCTAGAAAAAGTCTTTAGTCTTCATTAAAACTGACAACTATTGAGCTGAACTCAATATCTATACAAGCCAACTGTGGTAAATCTTATTAGTTATGGTGCTCATCTCAAACTCTTGAAAAGAGTCAACCATCTTTCTGCACATAACAATTTCAAGTGTTCTTTACCCCCAGCTATTCCAGGAATTAACAAATATTCAGGATAAATACTTCTTAAGTTTTAACAGAAAGTAAAAACAACTCCATATGCAAGTGCTGAGCAACTTGCCTTTGATCTTCTTCTTGATGGAGAAGATGTTTGAAAACCCTTCCATCTCTCAGACAGTGTAAGGTAGTTTGAGTAATCTGCCTTCGCAACTGGCAGACTTCAGATTTGTCAGAGCCTTTCTCTCCCTTCTTCTCCATAGATGGATCTTACTACTATTCCAGCTGATGGAACCACAGCAAAGTAAACACAGTCATCCAGGACTGCAGCACTGGTCTCTATTGACTATGCCAGAAGGAATTTAAGTGCCCTTAGTCATCCAAGGAGCACTTCTTTTTATTCCCCACATCTCTGCGTCGTTGCTGTGGTACTTAAAAACTCACAAACTCTATGGATTTCTACCCACCACATAGTAATTACTGAAATAACAAATAATGGGGAAAGAAGTATTTCCAAAGCCTCATGCTATTACTGAGCTGCCAATGAAAAAACTCTCTAGTAACACCCCTTAAGTCCATCCTCCTGCACTCTTAATCTGAACACAAAAGGTTGTGTTTAAGCACCCAGCCCTCCCACCCCGAGATTAAAACCACCTGCAGTTTTCAGCTTCACTCCGGTGATGACAATACTTTAAATCCTTGGCTACTGGCTTCGTGAAGACACAGCCTACAAACAGTCCCACAAAGTTCTTTGAAATGTTAAATACAAAGCAGGAGGAGGTCATAAAGGAAATATTCCTTATGAAAGGAATGGATATCAGATGCAGTCTTTTCAAATACATCTCTCAGTTGCCTTGCTTTCAGCCACCATGTTCTCAATCCTGCATTGTCTGAAGCTTTTGAAATAAAACTCAGGAATGAAATGAAACACAAAATTCAGTGCTGTAAACGGTGGCCAATACATGCGTGCATTATCTTTTAGCTCTCATAAATCTCTCCAATGTATATTGTACTTCTTATCTGGAAAGACTAATTATATACCTAATAAACAGTCCTACAGCGATTATCAAAACCCCAGACACTCAAAAGCAACATATAGATTTCATTGCATAATCTTCTGTAGCATCTGCCCAATTATTTCAGTAGAAGCCAGCATGGTTCCCTGCTGCACTGGAAATTCAGCTAGCTTTCTGCCAAGAGCCTTCCAGTGAACACAAAAGGAACTAGGATTGTGAGACCTGCTTTATCCCCTCTTATCCATAAACTAACAAGCCTTTTCTACACTGCCATTTTTCTCCACAAAGGCAGGCACTTACACAGGAGGATGAGATTTTCACAGTAGGTAAAAAAATAAAATAACAATAATTGAAAAATCAGTTTAGCATACCAACTTTGCCAAGAAGTATTGTCACTTTGAACTATGAGAGGGTTGTTTGTAGGGTAGGGGAGCAGGCAAAAACAATGGTGCCCTGCCACTGACATATACCTCAGTTGGAAGTGATGAGTTTTGTGGTTGGAAACTGCTGATAGGTGATGGAGTTACTCTGTTTTATTGCCATCCCCTGGATGTAAACAGGGTTGTAGCATTTTTATTTCTGACCCCTGTCCCACCCTGAACACTCAATTAATCTTCTTCCTCATTTGGGTATCTTAAACTCAATGAAAAATTAGTTTTACGTTCATTTTGAAGAACTTGGGTTTGTTCTGCTCATCTTGTAAGGTCTCACAAGCTCAGTTCATACTAGCTCCTGGCTAGACGCTCCACCAGACTTCCACAGAAACAACCCTGTCCAGTTTATGTAGTTGGAAAGAAATGTAGCCAGTTGCCACAGTGATGTCTGCTGTCTGAGGAGCCTTTGGACTTCAGTCTCATGAAAGGTATCAAGAGTTTAAAAAACTCTTTAATTGGATGGAGTGGTTAGTAGAAGCAGGTGCTCCAACCAGCAGCAAATACGTGGTTAAATCATTGGTGATCCTGAAGAACCAGACTCCTGCAATTTGAAGTTATTCAAGATGTTTAATGTTGGGTTATTTGCAAATTACTGTAGTCCAGCCCACAGAAACTGCCATTGCTGCGCATTTTTGACAAGCTGCTGTCCTCTGCTTCTAGATAGATTATTCCAGTACCTTCACAGGAGGCAAAGCCTGTTCACTGAAATGTTTCAGCTACAGAAAAGGACTGAAAGGCTACAGCAAGCTCAAGAAACATCACATGCTTTTGGCAAGGTGGCATGGAGTGGGATGAAAGCCAAGGGAGAAAAAGAGTTACTGTTCCTTGGTGATTAAACAAGCACAAAAACTACGATTACAGATCACAGACATCTTCTATAATACGCCAAACCAGCACACAGAAGAACATGGCTCAATTACTCATTTTCATGGGAAATATTGGCTCGCCACAGTTAGCAAGAAGATGGGGGTCTTCTGAAACAGAGGCCCTGCCCTGACACACTTCTTTAGGCCAGTGAAGCCTTTGAAGTATACTGGAGAACAGGCACTGCTGGACATAGCCCTGTTCCTCATATTCAGTCATGGCAAGAATCAATACTACATAATGATCTCTTTTGGACTCCTTAGTCCTACAAAACAAGCAAGAGCAAATTCTAGGTAGTTGTAACCTGCACCTAGGCTTCAGCAAAGTGTGCAGCTTAAAAAGTCTCCCTAGAGGAACCCTTGTAGTCTATTACTAGAGGGGATGAGGTCCACAGAATTTCCCAGGAGTCAGAAGTGATGATTCAGAGACATAGTTCAGGCTTGCATTAACTCAAATTGTTTGCAATATCAGCTACAGTCAGTTAGCCTGGTTTGTCCCACAGAAGAAAAAATAAAATCAGTATGAAACAAAACTGTTAATACTCTCTGTCCTCAGCTGAATGCAAAGGAGTGATAATGATTCAATACTAATTTTTTTTTTTTATTACATATTTTTAATTTTCCTACCTGTATGCTATCAACAACTCATTTAAATATTTAGTTCCACTTCTTGTTTTGGTGTAACCAAGTAGAGAAGTTTCCAACACATTTTTATGTTTCACTGAAACAAACAAGCCAACCAACCACCAAATAAACAAAGACACTGATCTTTGAGCACAAGGCTACAATAACACAGATCCTTCTTTCAGCAAATTGAGATGTTGAGCACACCACTTCAAAAGTGGTAATATCTTAATTCAGGGGGTATCTGAACAGAATCCTATTTTTCTCTAATGCTTCAGAAAACTTATTGCTATGCCTTGAAAAATCAGTGCAAACACTGATTTTGGAGCAAACAGACCAAAAGAAGATGTGGATAGAAACATAAATTTCACTATATCCATCTTCTGGTAACAATATTTATTGTTAATTAGGAATAATTAGGTAGGAAATTAAAACTTTACCTTACCAACGGCAAGAAAAATTTAGTAGTCAAAACCAAGAAAAATTTCCCCCAAAATGGTCAGACTATCTTTGCCCTTTCAAAGAAAAATACTACACTACACACTTTCAATGGAAAGACCTGCACAAGTGCTTTCCAAAACAGGATGCATAGTTTTAGAGTCAGTTATAGAGATGTATGCAGCAACAGGAATACAAATCACTACAGGTATTGCAAGCAGGAACACCTCCCAGATGGTAGAGGCAAGTTACAGGGTGCTGAATGCTCCCAAAGAAACCTAATTAGATTTACCCATGTTTGAACCTATACCTGCACAAGCTATGGTTCAACATTTACACCCACCCCCCCAAAAAA
>VWZI01005954.1:1044736-1073770 GCA_013396835.1 Psilopogon haemacephalus
ACCCACCCCCCAAAAAAAAAAAAAAAAAAAAAAAAAAAAAAAGGTTAATTACTGGGTTTAGATTAAAAATAAACAAGTCCAGTAACAAAATAGTTATTCTGGCAGATAGGGTAAATCATGCTCATAGCTCATGCGTGAGTTCATAGTTTGACTTCCTTGCAAGTCAACTTTTTCTTGGATATGATGATTTTCATGGTCAGAAACAAAACATAATTGCTCATCATTCCCAAGGCTGACTATGACAACTGAATTCTCTGGAGATGGCAAGCCGAAGCTCTCTCTGATACATTTTTGTTTCCAAAAGCAGGCAATGAAAACAATGTTGCAGCGAGAAGCAGATGGCCAGTGAGTTATCACTCTTGGTCTGCTGACTTATGTGGGCTAAACTTGCTTATTTACTCAAGTATTTGCAAAAAAATAAACCTTCCTTATGTTAGTAGCCGCTATATTACATATTATGTATATATTAGATACACAGTAGACACTGCTACCTACACACAACATCAAGGGATCAAGCTATACCCCCAAACTGCCACGTGTTCTCCTTTAATGACAAAGTCCCAGCTGACCCTTCTTGGAGACAGGGAGTTCAGTGACTGGTGTCTAACACTGCAGCTCAAGAAAGGGCTGAAAGGGGATGACAAAGTTAGCTACCCTGCTCACTGGCTTGGAAACCTGGGTCCTCCAGGGCAGGGAAGTGAGCCTGTAAGTACTTGCACTACCCAAGAACTGCTGCATCTGCCTGTTCACTACCCACACTTGATGCAATCTCCATGCTAACTCTGTATCATGCTTGATGAAGCCATTGTCATGTGGTCCTGAAGCAAGAGGCACTATTCGTGTGTCAGTGAGACCTGTCATGTGAACTATCCTGAAAAACAAAGATTCTTCTTAGATCATCTCACCCTCTCTTAGGATTGTTCTCATTATCTTCTGGGCACAGAAAGAAACCACAGCCTTTCCAAGCACATAAAATCCAATTATATATAAATACAGAGTTGGGAAAATCATGAAAATATTTCAGCTGACAAGTTAGCTGCTGAAATCAGGAAAGAAAGGTCAGTGTGCAACCATCTAGCCCTCAAAAAATCACTATAATTTTTTTTTTTTTTTTTGTCTGAAGTTACAGTGATGTTACTGCCTTCAGCTATGGTTAACCAGCTTTACAATTGTAAAGGCTATTGGTAGCCACCTCCTTGGCCATGTTTTCTGGACAAAGAGCTTTTACATTGTTTTCCCACCAGCAGAAGTTTCACTGTGTTCTTGTACTGCAAGTGAAACAAAGATTATAAGTAGTCAATGTAATTTTACAAACTAGCAAGAGTCCTCAAAGTAAAGCAAGACATTTTTGGTAGATTCTCTGAATTGCCAGGATGTGAATGTGATGCAGGATGTGCTTATCAGTGCCCTCACAGACCAGGATATGCTGAAAGGTTCCCTGCAGGATGGCTGCATGAGTCAGCCTGTTACAAATTAGACCTTCTTCACATTTTCACATCTGTCTTACCATGGGGACAAACAGAGGAGCCTCACTGAATAAACTACTGAGCTCCAAATAACTCCTCTTGCAACAAATATTCCTGCAGTCCCAAAGACTTCAGTGGGACCATGGGTACAGCAGATCCCACAGGAGCAGTCCAGAGACTGAAGTCTGAAAGAAGGAAGCAGATAGATGCAGGAAAGCAGGGCTCTGAGCAAAAATGCTCACAACTGGTGCCAGACAGCCTGGTGCTGTACCTGGTGTAGCTTTTGTGTTAGTGCAGAGAAGTCTACCCCCATCCTTCCACCCACTCTGTGGTGTAGGAAGTGTTACACAGACAGACTCATGAACACCATCTGCTTAACTGTAGCATTTGACTCCCTCCCTCCATCATTTAATAGTCTGAGATGGTCTCAGAGCGCTAGCACACTTCCCCTCTCAATAAGTAATGAAGAAAAAACAATGCACTTTTCATCACCTACAACATTGCTCTTAGTTTTCTAAATGAATTTGCTTGCACTGGTTCTTTAACTAACTAACTAACTAACTAACTAACTAACTAACTAACATGCTTTTAACTAGAAGGAACACTTGTTTCAATTAAAAATAACATAAAACAACCTTTTTATGGTGGACTCTGTATAGAATCCAAGAATCATTTTGGTCAGAAAAGACCTCTAAAGGTCAACTCAAGTTCAGCTCTTAACCCAACACCATCATGACCATTAAACTAAATTTCATACATGAATGCAAATACAATGAAAATTTCAATGCAGATCCTGACAAAAAATATCTCTTCTGTCTCAGAAGTTACTAGCCACCTTTTTCCTATTCACATCCACTTTTTTAGATGAAAAGGGGAAGAGGAAAAAAAAAAAAAAAAAAAAAAAAAAAAATCCAAGAACTTAATTTGTTAAATCAGAAGAGTTTATTAATCCCATACAACAGTGTGTCCTATTAACTACAGAATATATTATTTACAGTATTTCTCTAGCTTGGAATACAAGCAGCTGAAATAGCCTCTCAGCACTCTGAGAGGTATGACAGTTAGTTAGATGGACACACAAACTACTACATTCCTTTTTAAAAGCTGTCCAGTGATTTCACTTGCCTCATCTTTCAGAGTGAAGGGGGTGATGTTTTTACAATTTATTTTTCACTAAAGCCCAAAGTTCCATAACTGCAGATGTGGCCATGAGGCTCTCAGTGGACTTCAGCATCCCAGAAAGAAGCAAGGAGAAAATCAATTCCCAGAGTCCAGCTGAGAGTCCTAGAGGGGAATGTGACAGAGCACCACTTGTGCTCCTAGAGTACCTCAGGGAGCTTTGCCCAGTATGAGAAAAGGAGCAGAGTTAGGAACAGTGTTTGCATTTTCTGGTGCCCAACCATGCAAACTAGCAAGAGATCAAAAAGATGTTCCTCATGCATGTATTATCTGTGGTCAGAGAAGAACAGGGTAGCTTTTGAAAAACACAGAAACAAATTACCCCAATCTTTCATTTGTCTTTATTGATAAACTATGTGTATGATGCCCTCTGACAAAATTATTTAAAGCAATTTTTCCTTGACTTTATGAAAAATATTTTTCTTTCATATGGAGAAAAACAGCATATGAGAAAAAGCAATGCACATTTAATGTAGCAGTGATTTAGGGTAGGAAGAAGAATGGAGAATGCTCACAGGACTCATTACCACACTAAAACCTTTCACCTGTAAGAGGAAGCCCCACCAGCCCCAGGCTCATGCTGGGATCAGCTTACATCAGAAAACTTGTTCAGCCCCACCTCAGCTCCATTCCCAGCAGGCATGCCTGCGTGCCTCTATAACATCCCACCACCAGTACTTTCTGCTCAGAGCTAGAAAGAAGGTGAAAGAAGGATTTGAAATACTGATGCTTATCTGAAACTGTGCATGCAAATAGACAAGAGGCCAATTCAAAGAAAGAGGATTGCTTCTGATTCTCAGAAAAACATGAAACTGTTAAATGAAATGCAGAAAGATGATACAATTTGACTTACTATTTGCATGTAGACAGGAATGGCTTGGTTGGGATGATTAAAGCTATGCAGATGAATCCTTGCAGTGTGCACTTCATAGATTCATATAATGCTTTAGGTTGAAAGGGACTTTAAACATCATCTAGTTCCAATGCCCCTGCCACAGGCAGGGACATTTTCACTAGATCCGGTTGCTCAGGGCCTCATCCAACCTGGCCTTGAAAATCTCCATGGAGGGGGCATCCACAACTTCCCTGGGCAACCTGTTCCCTGGGCAGACTGGCTGGCCACAGCAAAATTCAGCCAATACAGCATGCACCTTCCACCAGAAGCTAGTGCCTGCTTGCTCCAGGATCTATAGCATCTTGGTACTCCCTAGCATTCCCACGCCCTGCTGTGCACTCATCTCTTTTTGGCAGATGAGTCCTGCTCAGGCAGGGGAACATCCCACCAGCAGGCTGGTGTGTGTCATCTTCCTGCAGAAAGTCCTGCAGGAGCTACAGCTGCAATGAGACAGGCTCCCTCCACACAGTAAACCCCATCAATGCAGGGCTAGAAGGACTACACTCCAACTAAATGAAAGACTCTCTTCAAAAGATGTCAAGCCACACCTTTGATGCTGGCAGTACTCTGCTGCATAGAGAGGCAGGCAGTGAAGTGCATGGAGCCACAATTCCCCACCAGGACCAGCTGCCTTTATGTTAGAAGACAAGACTGGACTCTCTGTTGTGGCCACAGGACTCCTCCAATGACTGCACATTAATTTAGTCCAGAACTCAGTGTTTTGGTCATCTTAATAGCAGAGAGCATTTGTAACATGCTCAAATACTTTGACTTTCAGGAGAAGGCATTAGAGAAGGCAACTATTCAAATTGCTGTTCTAACATCCTACAAACTGTAGATCTATTAATGTAATCAACAGAATATAGGAGCTTGCGGGGAGGAAATATTAATAATGATTCTGTTCATATAGTTTTGGTTAGCTATTCAACAACAACAAAAACATGTATGAGAAGGTAGCATTTGAAAACATTTAGGGAACGATGTCCTTAAGTGAGGCTTGAAAGCAATCTGAATAAAAACAGCAGAAATATTCCACAGGCGTGGGTTTATAACTATGATTTATAATGCAGTTTGTCAGGCACCTGAAATTGCTATACATTTATGATTCATTTGCACAAGAACTGCTTTCAACAGCTTCATTTTAAAAATTTGAATGTTAAGTCTTTAAAAAAAAAAAAACAAAGGCACTAGCAACCCCCAACACATCTCTCCCCAGTAATCACAGTGTCATTAAGGTGTAAAGAGATCTCTAAGATCATCAAGTCCAACCATCAACCCAACACCACCATGCCCACTAAACCATCTTCCCATGTGGCATGTCTATATGTTTTCTGACCAACTCCAGGGATGGTGCCTCCCCCACTTACTGTTCCAATGTCTGACCACTTCTTTAGTACAGAATTTTTCCCAAATATCCAAATTAAACCTCCCTTGGTGTAACTTGAGACCATTTCCTCTCACTGTATTGCTGGTCACTTAGGAGAAGAGAGAAACCTCCACCTCACTACAGCCTCCTTTCAGGTAGTTGTAGAGAGCAGTCAGGTCTCTTCTCAGCCTCCTCTTCTGCAGAATAAATAATGCTTTTTTTTTTTTTTCAACTGCTCCTCCTAAAACTTGTTCTCTAGAGCTTTCACTAGCTTTGTTGTCCTTCTCTGGACACACTCCAGCAGCTCAATGTCATCCTTGTAGTGAAGAGCCCAAACCTGAACACAGTATTTGAGGTACAGCCTCACCAGTGCAGAGTACAGGGGCACAATCACTTCACTGCTGCTGAATGCACTATTCCTGATACAGGCCAGGATGCTGTTGGCCTTCCTGGCCACCTTGCACACTGCTAACTCGCGTTCAGCTCACTGTCAGACAGCATCCCCCTGTCTTTCTCTGCCAGGCAACTTTCCAGCCACCAGCATTCCATGGGGTTGTTGGGACCCAAGTGCAAGACCCAGCACACCTCATACAACTGACCTCGGCCCATCAATCCAGCCTGTCCCAATCTACATCTCCCCCCATTTTCAGCCCAAGGGATTTGCTGTTCCTGCTCCAATTTCTCTATCAAGCAGCCTCCATGAGGCCTCTCTGCCAAAGGCTTGGCCAGTGTCCAACATTAGCCTGCACAAACTTCTTGCTCCCACAGAATTGTCCAGCCAGAAGTCCTGCAGGTTTCTACCTCTGGCATTAAAAAAAAAAGAAAAAAGAGAAAAAGAAAAAAGAAAAGAAAAAAAAAAGCCTCCTCTTTCTTTTGAACCTAGCTCTTTTCCCTTTAATTTTGGCCATAACAAGCAGTACCTGCATGTACCCGCATGAGAAACAACTTTTAAGTGTCTCACATGATGCATTGTGGCTACAAGCTGAAGCATCATGTTATTGCATCTTATGATTTTATCATCTTTACATAGAGCATTATGTGACCCTACCTGATTTGATGGGATAGTGGCTATTGGGCACTTCTTTTTTTTTTCTTTTTTTTTTTTTTAGGATAGCATCATTCTCAATATAGAAAGAATTCAGCAGTGGCATTATTGAATACTGGAATATATAACCAAGGTAGCATGCGCAAAACTACGTGACAAGGGCTCACCACACTATGCTCTTTCTTCAGAGAAGAAACATTTCACCTCCTCATCTCTTACCATGAATAATATTTTCATCTCTGATGTGCTGTATTTAAACACAATGAGCTCTTGCCTCATTTGAATTTATTTTTGAACCAGGCAAGCTGGATGTACTCAAGATATGGCAGTGATATAAACTACTCTTTAGTGTATGGTTATGAAACTTGTAATGAACCATCTCACAGACGTTTTATATCAGACAACTTCCAGAAAATGTGTTTTATTTTACTGTGGTTTAAGTAGTTATGGCACTGTGAAAAATATCCTGCTTGTAGCATTCAAAATATTTCAGTCTCCAGTCTTGCAGTAGTTGCACTAGGTTGGCAAGTTCTTCAAAGCCTAACTGTTTTCTTAGGAGTTCACCTATATCATCATTGAAGGATGTGTGGTACAGCAGGCACGCTGGAGGGCAGGGATGCCATCCAGAGACACCTGGACAGGCTGGAGAGGTGGGCACAAGCCAACCTCATGACGTTCAACAAGGCCAAGTGCAAGGTCCTGCATCTGGGTCGAGGCAATCCCAAGCACAAATCCAGGCTGGGCAGTGACTGGCTGGAGAGCAGCCCTGAGCAGAGGGACTTGGAGGTTCTGGTGGACGAGAAGCTCAACGTGAGCCAGCAGTGTGCACTTGCAGCCCAGAAAGCCAACCAGATCTTGGGCTGCATCAGAAGAAGTGTGGCCAGCAGGTCAAGGGAGGTGATTCTCCCCCTCTACTCCACCCTAGTAAGCACACCTGGAGTACTGCATCCAGTTCTGGAGCCCCTATTACAAGAGGACATGCTGGAGCATGTCCAGAGAGGGGCCATGAGGATGATCAGAGGGCTGCAGCACCTCTGCTATGAGGACAGACTGAAAGAGTTGGGGCTGTTCAGTTTGGAGAAGAGGAGGCTCCAAGGTGACCTTATTGTGGCCTTCCAGTATCTGAAGGATGCCTACAGAAAAGCTGGGAGGGACTTTTTAGGCTATCAGGTAGTGACAGGACTAGGGGGAATGGAGCAAAGCTGGAGGTGGGGAGATTCAGATTGGATGTGAGGAGGAAGTTCTTCCCCACGAGAGTGGTGAGGTCCTGGAATGGGTTACCCAGGGGGGTGATTGGGGCCACTTCCCTGGAGGTGTTTAAGGCCAGGCTGGCAGAGGCTGTGTGCAGCCTGATCTAGGGTAGGGTGTCCCTGCCCATGGCAGGGCGGGGGTGGAACGAGGTGATCCTTGTGGTCCCTTCCAACCCTGACTGATTCTATGATGAAAGGTCTGACTAGGTCTTCCCCAGTTTCATCATGATCATGCCTGGAAACTTACGAGGAGTTGAAGTGACATGCATGACTGCAGATGAACGAAGAAAATTAGCATCACACTTGATTTTTTTTTTCTTTTTTTCCCAAGCCATGCCAAACTGCTGACAGACTGCTTTCAGATGGGACACCTCCCTCGAGTTTGTGAAGACACAGTGAAAATAATCAGACAAAGGCACAGAAAAAAAAAAAGCATTAGTTAGTACCTGAGACAGACAGGAAGTCTTGTTAAGACAGGTCTCTGGGTAAGGATACCAAAAATGCAGAATTTTGCTGTACTTGAAGAGCTAAGCGCCGCGCAGTGCCCTCTGCTGCACAGAGCGGTGATAGGAGAGGCAGCGCTGAGCAATGACACCATCTGAAATTAGCCAACACGGCACGTCCTATGCACGACAAATATTTATTTCCTTAATTATGCTTGTTTTCTAAAAATACTAATGAATTATGCAAACATCTTCAGTACCAGCTCGCAGCAGATGTTTTTGTGGGTTTTTTTTTTGCACTCTCTCTTCCCATCTAGTATCCTGTCTTCTGTCTGAGCAAGCTGTCAACTTGCCTCCCACATCTACATAGTGGGAAATTCATGCTGAGAGTGAGCTCAGACACTGAGTAGCTGGGTGGAGGGAGCATACAGCACTCTCAGCGTGAGACTCGATCACGACACACTCAATGGGACATGGTCTACACACTGCTCCCACCATTCCTCCTAAAGTCAAGTGAGCTGGAACTGCCTATCTCTCCCTACTCTCAGGTGAGAGAAGCAAAACAAAGACGAAATAACACAAGGAAAGGTCTGATGTAAATTTCAACTTCCAAATAAATGTGCATTAACAGGCTATAAAAGATCCTTCACACACACCATGAAAGAGGTAAATGCAGATTGGAGGAACTCTGAGCCTAAAGAGGATTTATTGATTGTCAGACAAACCCAAAGAGGTCTCCTAATGTGGAATACAAATATTTAATCTGATCCTGAAATCTTATCTGGTGCCTTTAAGAGGATTAATAGAAATTCTCTCGCAGCAGACTGAATTCTGATCCATTTCATGAGCTAGGAATATTTTCAAGAAGCAAAGTTGTGCATTTTAAATGGTTTATTAGCATTCTACTCAAAATAAAATTAAATAAAATTCAATAAAGTTGATCAAGATTAAAATCTGTTCAAGAAAGTTAAGTTATTTTAAAAAAGAAAAGCTATTTGCATGCACACATATTGCAGGAAACAGGCATGTCACAGACATGAAAACATAAAGGTATCTTATTTTACATGAGATGTGAAGCATTCAAAATCTCCACACTGTTCCTGAGGGGGGGAAATCCACATTAAAAAAAAAATGGCATGAAGATGTTATGGCAGAAAAGCTCTTAAAAAAAAAAAAGGAAAGGTTTCCCCAACTGATAATCTCTGTTCTAGCCTGGAATAAAAGGAGATATTCCAGAGAAGAGGGAAGAATTCATACACACATTCTTCATTCTCTCTTCTGCAGACTGTGTACAATGCATGTAGCTAATAGCATTGGTATCCTTACATGAAGGAGCAAGGCAAGGGAAGTACTGGCACCCAGCTTGCTGCAGCCAGCTTTCCTCCCCCAGAGGACAGCAAGGGAGTCACCTTCCTCATTCCTTTCACTCTTGCCCATAAAATAAGCTGGCAACGTGCCAGATACTCCAGTTCAAAGTTTTCCAAATTATTTTTCCTAGAAATCTGTGGCATCAACTATAGTCCATGTGAAGTAAGAGCATGGCATGCACTACAACAGAGAAGAGGCATCTCTACCTCTACCTCATGCTACAAGTCCTTCTTGACAATCCAGAGTAGGATGAGCTGCTGGGGGCTCCGGTCCATGGTCATGAGCCATCCCAGCCAGCTCATTCTGCAGCCCTGCTGAACACACAGCATCTCTCCTGGGCTATGGAAATAACACAACATTGATGCCAAATATCCATTTAAAGCAGAGCTGAGAAGCATCACGCATTAGGCAACCCTCAAGCATTTGGCAGATTTGCTTAGATCAGTATTGGCAGGTTGAATTCAGCCCGTTCCTGTTTAAAATGAGATAACTTGCATTTCAAAATCAAGTAGGGCTTCAGCTGGGAGCAGTCAATGGGATGAAACCAACCCAGCAGGATATATACTGACACTCCTGGGTTTTTTTTTCTCAATAGTTCACTTCATAATGAAGCTACCAAGCATCAACTGAAGATTATCTCTGTGCTATTACTCCCAGGGCATTTACCTGAGATGTAAAACAAACCAAATAATCTTGCATTTGTCATGAGCAAGGAGCACGCATTACAGCTGCAGCACTTCACGTAACAATCTGAACCTTTAATCTAGACAAGGCCTTGATCCAAGAGCAACCCAAATCAGCCCTCGAGTAGTGCTGCGTGAGCTTCTGCTTGCCACCTGAGAACGTAATGTAATGCACACTTGTAGGTGTCAACACCTGCATCTTTCCTGTAGCTAATGAACAATTTTTAATAGATTTTCATGATGAAAAAGCCCAAGGGACATTGCTCTCTTAAAGTTCTGTGTTAATTCTTTATATTATCTAGAGCAGAAATAACCTCTCTTTCACACAGGATGGTCATGAAGACCTGGGAACCCCATGCACCAGAACCATCCTTCTTCAGCAGGACACAAGTACTTCACAGCCATTATTTTTGCACATAGTAAGCATACTCACAAAATAAATCCTTCCCACTGCAAGCAGACAAATTTTAACAAGAAATTTTGCAAAATTTCAGGTAAATTATGTTATTTTCCAGTTCTTCCTGTATATTCTTGTGGCGGGGCAGGGCACTGCCCCACCGGAGGTTTAAATGAGGTGTGAACTGAGGCAGGGCACACCCCAGTCCACTGCCACACCAGAGGTGTGAATGGGGCAGGAAACGGCCTTCCTCCCTCCCCACCTCTGTCAATAGGTGTGAAGTGCCTTCTCCCACCCTCCATGGGCTTGAACAGGGAGGGAACAAACCACCTCAGTATATATATGGCAGCTGGACAGATTGGACTAGGACTTGCTCGGACCTTCACTGGGACTTGCACGGACCTGCACTGGGACCTGCACGGACCTGAACATGGACCTGGAGACATGAACCTCGCACAGACTTTGAGACAGTCTCCCATTTGTAAGTAGGGCAAAGCTGTTTCATGCCCAAACCTTTCATTTTTTCCTGATTTTTCCTGAATTAAAAAAAAAAGGCATCATTGTGAAGACTTTTCCCGACCGAATTAGAACCCAAACTTAAACTAATCTACACACAGATTGTGGGTGGGGCTTTTGGAAATTATAAAAGCTACATAACTTATAATTTCAGCCTCTTCAATTGCCCACAATCAATACAATTCTTAACAAGATATCTAGTTGTTGAGAAAAGGCATGAACACCTGAGGTGATGCAATAATGCCATGAGTGCACTGCCATAGATCATGCTTCCTAGTACAACAGCCCAGATTCAAGTGGCTCTCACTGTATATTCCCTTGTAAACCTACTGTGTAGCTAGTAAGAAGCACAAGTCCTGGGGAAAAGCATGGGGTGTGGTCATATATTCTCTCCTGCTCTCAGCTATCAAGTGACAACATAACACATCCTTCCTTAAAGGGCTTCTTTGATCACAGAGACAGAAACTCATCATACATGTTTTAGTACAGAGATACAAGGTCCTTACACATACCCAAAATAATCTTTGTCCATCATAACCCAGAGGCAAAAGAGAGTCAAAATTTAAGGCAGTACCAGAAATTAGAAAACCTTCCAATTCTTAAGATGAGAAAGTTGCCTTCGGAGCTTTCAGCTGTACGTTTCAGCACATACATTCCTGAGGTAGATAGAGAAAAACAGAAAGGCTGCTAATTACATGCATATGTGTACAACCCTAAACATCTGGATTTTTTGTGTTGTGAAAAGCCATTATTTCACTGCACACTGCCCTGATGGACCTTATTACTGAAGACTAATCTCATGCTACCTCTACCACTGCTGTCACTAAGACTACTTTCTGCCAGGTTTACAGATTTTTAAAGTTCTTTTTTCTTCATCTTTGCTTTTTTAATCTCAAGACAAAACACTAATGTTCTGTGCAATCTACTTGGAAATACGTATATGCAAAATACTTGTTGACACCGGCAGCTACTACACAACACTCATCAAAAGCTTAAATCACCAAAAAAAAATTTAAATCCTCAGATTAGACAGGTTACATTGGATGCTGCCTGTTGAACTTGATCCTGAGCTTCAGTGCATGTGTTGTCTTCTTGAGCAACCTGAGATGATAGGGAAAGGCAGTGGTTGCTCTGAGAGGAAGCAGGAACAAGAGAAAGCTGCATCCCTAGCACTAAATGCAGGGCCTGGAGGGTGCTCCTGGGCAACTCCCAGCTGGAAGATGAGTAACTCCTTTTATCACCTGGTGCCCTTCAGCGAGGTGCTCAGCTGGGTTCTGGGAATCTCTCCTTCATCTCACAATTTCATAGGCAATTCCAGAGCTGCAGCTGCTGCTGCTTTGAAGGCTGTGTGGTCAGACAGAGTACATATTTTCTGGCACACCTAGTTTTCTCAAGGTACGTAAGGCCATGATAAAAAGATTTTCACTTTCTAGCTTTCTCTTGGTAAGAGCAGAACTTCTCAAGTGAAGAAATGATGCTGCCCTAAGCTAAAGGCAAGTTAAATGCTGCTGCAAACAAAACTGCTTTAAGAGTTCCTCTCCCCCAAACTCTGCTTCCCTTAAAAAAAAAGAAAGGGATTTTTTAAAGTTCATAACACAGTGCATTTGATGGACTAAATTTGGGTCTTACCAGATTCCCCACTGACACAAAGAGGTCAGAATCTGAGAAGGTGAGAAGTTGACTTAAGCTTGCATAAGAAAAATTCAACCTGGAACAATTAACCTGAGAATGGCACTAGGATGATGTCCCCAAAAGCTCATTTCCAAGACGAGTTTCTAACAGGACAAGTTTAGGAGTTCAGGATAACCAAGAGCAAGTTCTCAGATTTACACCAGACATGCTGAATTCATTTGGACATGCAATACTCTCAGAACTCATTAAAAAAAAAAACACAAAAAAAACAAAAAACCAACCAACCAAAAACACCCAAAACAGCTTTTTACTAGGACATTCTTACATCACTTCCTACCCTACTTATATAGATGCTAGGAGTAACATGGCACCATATCCAGTACTGTTGACAATCTGCCTCCAGAACAGAGAAATGAAAACTTTGTTATGAACTTGCAAAATCAGTGAGCTCTATTGAGAAACATCCTTGTCTCTCAGCATGCTACCTGCTTCTAATTACCACATACCACTTCCAATCATCTGATCTGTACAGGTTTCTGATAGACTTAAAAAAAAATAATTATAACCAGTGTTTTTAACACCTTTTTTTTTTCCTCAAATGTGAGATGTAAAACATCACATTGTGTTCAGTCCTTCAATAAAGTTGCCTACACACCTACTTTTAACCTGTAAGTTCTCCCTCCCCATTTTCTTTGCACACCCCCAGAAGACAAACTCAGATTGTGATTTTTTTTTTTTTAAAGCCATCTGCTGGACCTGTATTAGTGAAGATAAATATGTTTAAGAGTTTCAGACAGAAGAAAGAAAGGCATATAAATGGTCTTTCACTAACCTTTTGCCAGAGTAGGGAAGCAAAATGGCCTGCAAAGGTCCAGCCAAAGACAACTAAACCAGGCAGCAAATTTGCTCCTGTCAGCTGGCAAGCAGTCTGGGAAAGCTGGTAGCTGGGAGGGGAGGAGGAGCATACCAGGGCAGATGAGTTGTTAGCTGCTAAATTAGAGAATAAGCAGCTAGGAATTGCAAATAACTGTATGCTGTCTGGGAAGTGAAGAGGAAGAAGCATTTTCTGCCAAACTGCCCTGAACTGTCAAACATCTGCATTTCTCATTCTGTGAGTGTCTCAGCCCCTCCTCCTCTGCCAACCTTTCCTATGTGCCAGCAGAAGGCTTCTCTGCAGCACCTGTAGATCACAGTTTTTCTCTGAGAACACCAGCTCAGTCAGCAGGAAAGCACAGCAGGCTGGTGTGTGCACACACACACCTGGAAAGCTGATAAGGAACTTTTTAGGGTGTTGGATATTGATAGGACTAGGGGGAATGGACGCAAGCTAGAGAAGGGTAAATTTAGATTAGATGCTAAAAAGAAGTTCTTCACTAGAGAGGTGGTGAGACACTGGAACAAGCTGCCCAGCGAGGTGGTAGAAGCCCCATCCCTGGATATTTTTAAGGCCAGGCTGGATGTAGCTCTGGGCAACCTCATCTAGTGGAAGGTGTCCCTGCCCATGGCAGGGGGTTGGAACTAGATGATCTTTGAGGTCTCTTCCAACCCTAACAATTATGTGAGAGCTGCAATTGCTCCTGGGCACCACTCACTCCTGCAAACCTTCCTCTGCAGCAATTGCTCTCTGAACCAGCTTCAAGTCTTTTTATGGTCAAGGTGGTAGCAATGTTGCCAAAATCCTGAGATTGTCAAAGCTGCTTTGATGGCCTAAGAAGGCCTCCAGAAGCCTGAAGCAAGGGACATATGATTAGGCCTCCATAATACAATTTACAAACACTCCTTTGCTGAGGAAAAGTCAACAAACTAAAAACAAACACAACCTCTAACCTACACCTTTGCTACTCAATTATCTGTTACAACATATCTCTGATGACTGCAACACTAAAACTCATCATTGTGAAGGTGTATGTGTTTTCATCATGAATGAATGGTTGTGCATAAAATAACTTCCAAATGCAAAACTAGAGACCTTCCACAATCAGAATTTGAGATGTCACCAGATGTCAGGGGTTGGAAGGGATCCAAAGAGATCGAGTCCAACCTCCCTGCCAGAGCAGGACCATAATCTAGCTCAGGTCACAGAGGAACACATCCAGATGGGCCTTGAAATTCCCCTTAACCAGGCCCAAACTGTGATGCAAAAATTAGTTTTTCCAAGGTGTCAGAAGACTGCAAACCTCCCTCTCACCACAAGAGATAATGGTGCACACTGGGAACAAAGAGAGGGAGAAAAGCCTGCGATTTTCATTTATGTAGGGGTGCAGGCTGATGGGAACGAAATAACAAAGATTACACTTTCCGTTGTCCACCTCTTTCTTGTACTTCTCTTACACTTCTGAAGGACTTTTCTCTATGGTTAAGACATCCAGTCTTAAACCCACAACGAGCTGACATTTCTCTTCAGACACCTATAGCACCAGAAAAACTCACATTTATTTCTGCACCCCATCCAGACCACCTTTTGATGGCAGAAATGCTGCACGCAGTTTGTAACACCTTCAGTCTGCAGCTTATCTATTCTCCAGGTACTAAGCGATACTTTGCTTTCCAGTTCAGTCAAACCAACACCTTTAAATGAGTAAAGGGAAGACAATAATAAAAAGAAAAGGGGAAAAAAAAAGAGAGGAATAGTTCTATAACATAATTGCATACTTAAAAATAGCATGTTTTCCATGTGTGTCAGATATCAAATAGCTTAATGACAACTGATAACTGGCTGATTTCTGCAATCTGCCATCAGCTGCTATTTTCAAGAGAACACAAGCTATTCCTAATACCATGATACAACTCCACTTAGTTGTGTAGGAAGCTTACATTTTTTTCAACCAGATGGCAGGTATATACTATTTTAACCAAAATCCTGTTTTAAGAACAGCGGTTGATATATAATGACAGTGCTTGACAAGCCAAGATGCGTATGAAAGTAGATAACTACATAAATACCATTTAGTATTGCCCTTTAAAAAAATAACATACTTATGAACTGCAACAGATGGACCAGGCAATCAGACTACATGACCTCATTTATTTGGGGGGGGTGGGGTGGGGTTGTGATTTGTTTTTGTGTTTTTTTTTTTTTAATTAAACTTCTACTTTTATTTCCAAAACACACTTCTGTAAAACTTGGATGTAATTTTTCTCATGTGTGTATCAAGGCAAAAAACCTCTGCTCCCTGTGTCAAGCAGAGACAAGAGCTGTTCAGCTGCATTATTGCGTGATTAATCCACACAACTGCATTAACACCTAACAAGAGGGGGAAAAGCCACCTCTAGAACACAGGTTTTGATATGATACAAATAACTTGTTGTTAAAGCTGTATGTCATTAGAGCAACGTCTACCAATTAGCAAATAAATTATTTACACTGGCATTTCTACTGCAGCAGAAGACATTATCCTGTTCTGTTTTGCTGCCGTCTCTTAAATAACAACAGCAAACAGCAGCTGTGAAATCCAGTTTGCATCTCACGGGAGCAAAACATCAAAATAGCTCCAGGTTTTTAACAGGCAGGAATTCAGAACTGACTTAACCCAGACACGTTCTCGCTTCTTTTCCCACCCTGTTAACAAACATCAGCCCTTTTTTCAGACCTGTCCCACTGCAGCCTCATATTGCTGCCTCTACCACAGGACATGGTTTGCCCGACCATACTTACATTACAGCTGGAGTCCTCTCTTCAAAGCCAAATGAAGAATCAAGAGGAGAAGTAGACTCTGGGTGACTGCACAGCACAACTGAAACACCCCAGATGCTTACCGAGTCTTCTCCTCTCTTCCGTGTCAGAGACTTCTCTTGTATTCAAAGTTAATTTGAGTGGAGAGAATCCAGTGTCCTACCAGTCGAACATGCTGAAACGTTGGATCCTCTAAAGCCCTACCAAAGCATTTAGGAATAGCTGTCTGTATGTTAACTTTTGTCTTTCCGGGGATGTATGCCTATGCAAGAAGGAAGAACATTCTCCTTATATTTCATATCCACTCACATTGTATTTTATTCAGGGTGTTGCTAAGAGGAAAAAAAAAATCCCAGGCTAGTTCAGCTCCAACTGGCCAACCACACAATCCCTGATTTTCCTCTGCTTATACTGACTGGGTTATTTTCTCACATGCTCCTGATGTGGTGAACGACTTGTCTGAGCAAGCAAGATAATGCTTTAGGCAGCAGAATAGAACATGCAAACGTGCGGGGCGTCCTGGGCTGAGTCCTGCCCAGTGTGTCTTGGCTTTCCACCCCTAGCTGAAGCACTGAGCGAGGTGCTACATTGTTCCCATACTGCAGCCACGTGTCCCAAAGGCAAACAGTACCAATGACTTCTGCTAAGGTCTCAGCCTGGCTATTAATTGTAGTGACAACTACCACCTCACCAAGCTAGGACAGACTACTTCAGCCAGGACAGAGAAGTATAGCTTACCAGGGAAAAAGGATGACAGCCTGGGAGCACAGCAGTCACAACTCCATCACTTGGCAAAATGGTCAGCAAAAGTCTGTAATAGCAGAGACTGGACCAGTTCTCACTTCCCTGATTGGCAGAATGGTTTTCCTTACCCCAAAAGAGCAAAAAATAGGTTCTTATCCCTCACATTCACCTTTTCATGACAGTGAACACCAAGTGCCTCAGGCTTATGGGGTCATTGCTAATACTGACTCCTAAATAATAACAAAAAAGTCTCAGGAATATCTGCAGAGCAAGAGAGTGACAGCATACATTTACCTGTGATTATTCTTAGTGCCAATAAGCAGCAAATTACCAAGAGTGTTCTTGGAACAGTTTTCCCTGGCCTATGCTATCCAGGTCTCTGGAGGCTTTCAAAGAACCAACTGGATCAAGTTTTGAGCAACTATGTCATATCTCACAGCTAGTTCTGTCACGAGCAGACATCTGGACCAGAGACCTCCTGATGTCCCTTACTACCCAACTTCCCCTGGGATTGTCTTCTGTTTGAACTTCTCACTCAAATCAATGCCCTGCTGACTCTCCAGGTTAGGAAGTCTTCATAAGCCCAACACCCTTGCAAGGATTTTGAAGCAAATTCACTACAAAAGCACTGCAAGGTACCCCCCCGCCCCCAGCCACAAAAGTCTCCAGACCAATAGTGGCCATTAGAAGTACTGTGAAGGGCTCCTAACAAATACAGGGTTAGGAGTCCAGAAATGCAAACATAAACAACATCTCAGCCATAAAGCAGGATTTTACAGATTTCTCTGTAAGTTTTTATTTTTACTACTTTCTCTGTAAGCTTTTACTGCTCAGATTATTTATTTTTCATTGAAAAGAGAATCTACGGATCTAGCAAGAATAAAGACAGCACTTTTTAAATACGCCGAGTAACTGAAAATTTGTAGCACATAAAACATCTTAACTGGAATAAGGACTGAACTTTATAAGTGGCAATAATGAAACAATGCTGAGAAGCAGCACCCTGACACCTCTTTTCACTGGCTTTTCACTTGGAATTCTAATTATAGTGATCTAGGTACAAAGACAATTCTAACTTAAAAGAAAGAGAAAGAAAAAAAAGTGGTTGTACTATAAGAAAACATTGTTTTCAGTTTGCAGGGACATCCTGAATCACAGGTATGCTTGAACCATGGAGTAAACCCAGCAGCTGGCAGGACAGGTCTCTCCTGCACAGCACAGTTCTCTCCAGGCTACTGCCTCGTGCAGTACTCAAGAGCACAACCAAGACAGCCAGGGCCACATCCCACCATTCAGTGTGGAACAGTTTGATATCCTCTCCTGTGAAGCAGCATGGTTAGAGACGCTGGTGAGGTAGGAACAAAAGCTAGTCCTGCTGCAAAAGCATCCCAAAAGCTGCATCATCTCACAGTGCCAAGTCAGTCTGGCTTCTTCCCATCTGACTCATGCCCACGTACCAATGCAGCTGGTGCATGGCTGTGCAGGAAGGAAAGCCACGTTTCTCCCCTAAGGGAAAGCTTGATTCATGCTAAAATGCATACCAGCCTGGATCTCAGGAGAGGTATCTGCCCATTCTCACTGGCATAAAGGCTATTTGGCCCCCTCCCAGTGCCCAACACAATGGCCTCAGTGGTTTGGGCACAACACGTCTGAGTAGTGGTGGTCCCACAAGAGGCAGAGGGATAATGTACCTTAGAGGTTCAAAGTCCCCGGATCCCATTTAAAGTTTCACAGCAGGAGAGGAAAGGGAAAAAGAAAGGACAAATAAATAAATAATTTTTTAAAAACCCCACAAAATGGATGCATCCACAGAAACTTGAAACAGACAGACAACAGCACTGTTATCATTGCTGCAGCTCATTTAAAGACAGTACTTTTCCATGCTGCAGTCATATTTCCAGTTCCTTCACAGACCTACCTGCAGGGACTGAATAATTTGCATCTATCTTTTTTCAACGTTCCCCATATTATTTGCATTTATCGTGAAAGGGTGGAGAATAATAGTGCTTAGTGCAAGAAATAAATACATTAAAAAAACCCAAAAAAACAAATCAGTCAGCGCTGCCAGTCAGACAGATGCAAAAGTTGACAAAATACAGCCTTTCATTATTTTTTCATTCCAACCAATGCACAAAATACATGAAATATAAAAGAGTGCCTCACATAGATTTTTTCCAGCTGAACGGAGCTTTGACAGTCAAGAATACTGCATTTTTCACATAATAAAATGTGATTTTCCATCAATTGTACCAGTAATGAAAATGTGGCATACAGCACAATCCCCTGAAAGCCAAGAAGCTGAAGCCAAGGGTGAGGCTGAAAGTTGCAAATCAGGGAGGCCTGGAGGAAACAGAAGTTGGGCATAGAAGAGAACAAGCCCTTTGCCACTCATTTACTTTTCTATCAATGCCCCCCAAAATAAGCCTCCCCCTCCTCCCTTTCCTGGTGTTCAATGGGAAGGGCAGCTGGTTCCCATCACAGGAAAGACTGCCTAGGCTAGCTCTTGCCAAAGCTTGTCATTAGCAATCAGCATGAGAGAGAGCACGAGAAAACACAGTACAGTTAAGACAACAAACCTAATACTTTTAATACTCTAATCATAACAGCACTACTCAATTTTGTTCTTTATAAAAATATCACAAGAGTCAAATGGGTCATCATGGTAGCCTCATTTTATCACAGAAGTTGATGTAACAGGCAACACAAATGTTATTTTCTCCTGCCACAGTATATCCATCAGCACCTATTAGAAACATGTACAGGAGTAAAATATGGCAAGGAAGGGTAATTTGATCAAGTGGGTGCAAAACCTTGCTACCCATTAATATACTTTGTCTCCTTTTAGCTACAGCACATAGACACTGAATTTAAATCCTGTTGCAGTCACCGTAATCCAAGATCTAGTATTTTATGAAAACTTGGAACACCAAACTGCCTGTGTTCTCTTGCCACTGAAAGTTCAGCACAACCCTCACCACCTCCCCTTGACAGACAGGACAGCACTATCACAATTTCTACAAATAAAGGATGATATACAAAAAGAGCAGCTTAAGTTCTGTGTTATCACTGTTTCATTTCAGGTAANTTTTGTGATGGGGCGGCGGGCGGGGGGGGGGGGGGGGGGGGGGGGGGGGAAATTCCCAAGCCCACATCCAAGCAGTCTACAGCGATACCTCCTGCAGCTGCTGCCACAAGGAGCAAAGACCTGCAGGGGTGTTAGGACCTTGTACTGCTAGATGCTACACGCAGATGAAAGCAGCACTGCCAGTTGGAATTTCCAACCACAACTTCTCTCCCTGCCCCCCACATTAGGAATATACACACCTCTAATTACTGAGTAAGAGTCTGTTAGTTACCTGTCAGAAGTAATTAAATGTGACTGGGGTCAAAAGTTATCTGTCAGCAGGGAACAGAAAGAGGTGCCAAGCTCTAATCCTTTGCTATTCTCCAATCCTGCCTCAAGCCTCAAACCAGACCCTGCAGGAGCTCATTCTCTTCCACGCAGGCAACATGGGCTCCTTGTTTGGAGCATTTGCCCAGCTCTCAGCGAGCCACGTCACTTTGACAAGAGCTGTCTCTGCTTCAGTAGCACAATCACACCTTACTGGAAGAGCACACAGGAGCAGATGGACACTTTTGGAATCTCCATGAAAACAATCTGAGATCAGCTCTGCATCACGATGCCTTCCTTGAGCTCCTTGCACCTGAGTAACAGCAACATCAGGACTGACACTTGAGCAGCAACAATCAATGCTGCCAAGTTTCGTTTTTAAAAAACTCTCCTCTCTCCAGTCCCCTGTGCTGGGAGCAGAGGACAGAGATGGGTAATGGGGAAGAAACTCCCTTTGGGAAGAATTACCATGTCTCAGTCTAAGGCTGACAGGGCTCAAACTCCCTCAAGACTGTCCTCATGCACATCACTGTCACCTGGCTTGCCTCTCTCAAGCTCCCTCCTTTTGTTAGGCTGTTCCCACGCAGATCTAAGAATATCTTGAACAGATGAGTGAATATGAATAACAGCTTTTTCTTCCTCCTTTCAGGAAACTATTTCCCCATTTGTTTCTCTCATCTCCCTGCTGCAGTATATAGCTCGAAATGTTAATGACCCATTTAAGAAGGGGAAAGCTTCTTTCAGGAATAACACCCTGGGCTATTCTACAGACTGCTCAGAAGTGAATCTCATCATTTATACCCTCTTCAGTTGAAGAACATTTTCAGGACCAAAGGAAAGCACAGCTAGACACAGAGATGGAAAGGGAAGGGAGGTTTTCTTTGCCTTGTTCTCTCTCCCACATTTTGCTGTGTTTATTATCCTAGTGCTCAGGAAAGTAAACATCACTGGGAGTTCATAGCTGAGCCCCTGCCCAAATCTGCTTTGACTTGCTGCCAGATAATCAATGAGAAACTCTTCAAAATTACTTTTTTTCTTCCCATTTGTGCATCAGACATTTATGTCTCAGCACACTATGCTGAAGCTAGCACAAGCTTCCAAAGGGTCAGACAGGCATTTGTGCCACAGCTTGGCGTAGGACCACAGGAGAGGGCAAGGAGGCAGCACCGCTGCAGGAACCTGTCCAGCATCAGTCCTTATTTCCAGCATGGCTGGGTTCCTTCACACCTCCTGTCCGTCGTTCCAGATGTCGTGGCTTGACACTGCATGCTCACCTGCAGGTTGGTAAAAGGCTGCATGATACCTTGACTCCTTGAGATTGCTTACTGGACATTCCCTCTCCCAGGAACAAGGTGCACCACTATGGGAGACAAGCAGAAACCGGCTACATGGTACTGCATGTCTTTGAGAGCTAAAGAGCAGGACAGGATGGAGAATGAAGACAGATAGCTCTGTGAAAAGCCAGAGATGCAGCTTTGAAGAAGAGATATGGTAGAAACAGAGGCTGACCACTAAAAAAAAAAAAAAAGGAAAATAACAAAAAAGGCTGTGGAAGAGCAAACCAGCTGCTGAAAACCAAGCAAATAAAATTGGGAAAGAAACCAGAGTTCTGTTGATGGATGAGAGGTCAATTTCTCTCCTAGGTCTTCCATCATATGGAGATGTAAAACGGTGCATCAAAACACTCAGTAGAAATGTATTTTTTCTTTTATCTCTTAAAAGCTGTGGGTCAAGAAAGCTTTGTCTTGCTTCCCCTATTCTTCTCATATCATAAACATTTTCCTGCTGTCTTTCTACTCAGTAAACTTTCACTTTAAAACAGCAGAAGACACTGTATATAGAAAGCCAGCCTTTTGTTTAGACACAGTGTTCAAACCTAAACAATATAAAGAGAAAAAAAAAAGCGAAGAGACAGGCAGATGGTGGTGAGCTGTGCAGACAGGCATTGCAGTCTAAATGTTATTGCAACATGCTGAAGCATGGTTTGCCAGAGCTTCCATCTCCCTAGTTTCTACAAGCTTAAATATGCAAATATAAAGTCTCACTGTGAGGCAGGAAAGTTGAGAGCTCAAGTTCCAGCTCAAAACTACATTCCCAATGCTGTTAAAATTATAGAAATAATGCATCTATATTGAAAGATCTGGTTTGGTGTGCTTCTAAACTCTTTTGCAAAGGTAAAAAAGGGAAGAGCAGTGTAAAATATTTTTCATCAGTTGTGCATTTATGTGTAAGCAACTACACACTCATTATTTGCACGAAAGTTGTTCACTCAGAATTCAATAAAGCTTCTCAATGTGAAACACTTCGATACTGTTGGGTTACCCTACATTTAAAAACCTGCTTTGGGCAGTTTTAAAATCCATAGTGCCTGTTATTATATATATTATATACAGTGCCCAGCGGCTATAAAAATACCTCCGGATATTCAGATAGAAAAAAAGCTATAACCCTTCTTTTTCTCTTGAAACTACTGCAAGCCTCCACGGGCCAGGCTGCAAGGAAAGGGCGAGCACCCCGCGACACCTACCCCAAACATGCTAAGCATCCAGGCTCCACTCCATCCCCTCCCCAGAGCTCAGTGGCCATCCCTGCATCCTTCTGTCAGGGCAGTGGAGCTGTGATGAACTATCCTCATTAACAGTGAACTTCTTTGTTTTGATGAGGTAAATGAATAACTATGTTTGCGCCCTAAGTGGGCTATAAATCACCGAGGCATTTACCCACTTAGCTTAGCGCTGTCAAATATACTTGGCAATGGCCAAACACAATCTGCATGATAAATTTATAGAGCTGAAGTTTTCAGACCACCAGCAATTTCTGCCTCAAATCCTTAGGTCTGAGAAGAAAGGTGGTGGAGCGGAAGGCAGAGGGAAGTAATAAAAAGAAAGGGGAAAAAAAAGGGGGGGGGGAGGGGGTTTAAATTAAATTCTAGTGACCTAAAGTGGCACAAACTTCCCACAGAGCATGGACAGAATGAAACAAAACAAAACAAAACAAAACAAAACAAAACAAAACAAAAAAAGGCGAGTAGATGTGGCACTTCGGGAATTGGTCTACAGGTCGTGGAGGTGTTGGGTAAAAGGTCGAAGTTGATCTTAGAGGTCGTTTCCAAACTTAACAATTCTATGATCTAGAGCTGAAAATGCCGAGGGGGCTACCTACAGCTTGGCGTTCCTATGATCTCGCATTGTGTGGCAGCAGAGAGATCAGTGCTCACACAGAAACGTGCAAAACAGAGGACACTCTGAGGCAGAGCCGCAGATCAGGCTGCAAGGAATCTGCCTCGGCCTCCGCTGGGGCGGGACAGGCACCCATCGCTGCTGGGTCAACTTCAACTCGACTGCCTCAGGGCTGGTCTGAACGAGGACCGCGGGGACCGTTCATAACAAAAGACAGAGCGATGATCCGGGATCGCCTCTCTTTTCCTCTCTGCGGAGACGATTTTCAGCCTTAGAAAACGCGGATGTGCCGGCGGGACACGGCGGTTGCTGCTGCCCAGCGGCCGTGCCTGCTGGAGGAGCCGGGGCCATCGCCGCGCCTGGAGGGGCCTCTAGCGGCGCCGGCAGCCGCTCNGCTTTCCGAGCAGCGTCGCTTACAGCCGTCGCCTCTCCTGCGCCAACGGCCCCGCAGGCTTTACCCGGAGGCCGAGGGTGTGCGAGCTGCTGCTGGCGCTGCTGTTTGAACTGCGCCCGCCAGCCATGTCCTCCCGGCCGGGAACGCCTTCAGAAGGTTCCCACGCACTCCACAGGCTTCGCCTCCCCAAGTGGTCCAGGGCTTCTTGAAAACACAACCGGAAAGCCAGTCGGTGCCGGCAAGGATGCAAGACCAAGCCGCGGCTGCCAAGAGCGGCCCCGGGACCACCAGCTTTGCTTCCACAGTCTGCTTGCCAAGGGCGCCCTCGCCCCGCCCCAGCCACGGCGCAACGCATGGACACTCGCAAAGGCACCCCAAGAACTGGAGGGGGCCGGCAGGCAGCACGCGTGGGGTGAGCAGGCTTCAGGCAGCATGGATGCCTTGTATTTTATTTTACTTCTTTTTTTTTTTTTTTTTTTTTTTAATCAGTTTCCTGTAGTGAAATCTGGATTTGCGACACAGCTGCAGTCAAGACAAGGTGTCGCGGCTCACCCATCGGTTTAGAAAAGGAGGAGAGAGGGATAAAGGCGAGGCTGAATGCCAGGATGACTTCAGCGCTGTATTTGCTGCATCACAGGTTTGCTGCTCACCCTCCCAGTGCTCCCCCTTGGGGATGCAATCCGGCATCAGCCAATGCCTTAACGGAATCGTCTGCTGCAGCAGAATTTCCCACTAACTCCAAGTTTAGCACAGTCACAGTATGGGTCCCATTTAGAAGTGGAATAGCAAAGGGAGTACAAATTCAAGGAAGACTGCATTTCACAGAATGACAGAGGCTGGAAGTGACCTCGAAAGATTATCTAGTCCAACCCCCTGCCAGAGCAGGATCACCTATACCAGATGACACAGGAATGTGTCCAGGCAGGTTTTGAATATCTTAAGAGAGGGAGATGCACCTCCAAAAGCCTGTGTTTATTGTAATGTCACCAAAGGACATTGTTAGGCAGGAAGAAACTTTGGGAAGTCTCCAGCCTCCTGTGCTCAAAGTAGAGCCACCTCTGACTTCACATGAACTTGAACAGGGCTTGGTTCCACTGGGCCCTGAAAATCACTGAGGACAGAGCTTCTAGAGCCCCTTTGGGCGATTTATCAATGCTCAATTACCCTCATGGAAATTTCGTTTAAAAGTTGTCAGAAAATCCCATTCCAGTTTGCAACTATTGTCCCTCGGAGCCTGCCTGGCATCATCTTTCAGTTAACTTCCCCACGGGCAGGGGCAGGTTGCTGTTAGGTCTCCCCCAAAGCTTTCTCCTCTCCAGGCTGAACAAGTGCCTGCCCCTCATCCTCTTCCAGAGCACATGCTCAAGGCCCCATGCCATTAGATAATCCAGTAATTTGATTGTTTTACATAATTTCTATAAAACATAAGTAGCCAATCAACACAAATCCTAAAATCCGTGTGTGAAGCCAGAGGTCAAAGATTCATCAGTTCTGTTACAAAACATCAATAAATGTACCAGCTACACATTAGTTTGAAGGGAAAACAGTAGAGATCATCTACGGTTTAGAAAAGGGCAAACCTCCTTCAAGGCAGCAGAGGGAACCTACTTACCATTTTTTCACATGCCTCACTGTGAAATATGGATATACTTAATACTTTAAAAACTTAATGCCTTCACTATGAGTCATGCTCCAAAATGCCAGTGTGCTTTATACCAAAAGAGTCCTCCAGTTCACATACCAAAAAGGAGGCTGATGAAGGTAAATAATTTGTAGCAAGACAGATGTCATATTAAAAAAATACATGCTGCAGTCCAAGAGACTGCACTCAGCGACCAGCACTTGGGGAAAACTAGAAGAATGATGATCACCTTTGTATATGTTGATGGGAATGACAATGCTTAAATATTGTGAAGCCTGAATAAAACTCCCAGATGAAGGCACCACAGGAGGCATATCTGGGCCAGCTTGGGAGGTTACTCTGTCAGCAGCCTTTCTGCTCCCCTACAGCCAGATTAACCAAACTGGCTCCTCTGCTCCTCCACCTTGGAATCAGGATTTCCAACTTGCTCCCCAAGCAAGCTGGAAAGATGAGTTGTCACCATTTCAAAGCTGCACTAAGACATGATGAAATCACCGGCAAGGCTCCTGTTGACCTCAGGTAAACTCAACCACACACCACAACAGGCTCCATAGAAACTTGACAGAGGCAAAAAAATTAACACCACTACACTTTTGGATGAGAAAAAAAAAGTTATTTTTCTTTACATTTCTGCAGACAACATTTGGAAGCTTATCTTCAACTAGCAGCCTAACCTTTTTTTTCCCCCATTGATTACATTTCAAAGAGAAAAGCATCACACTAACTCAGGACAAGGAGATATAAGACCAGTCATCAAGCCATGCAGGCTGTCCATGAGTTAGAAATCTGCTGGTCTGAAAGACTCACATCTTCTTTCAGCTGCAATCAATCGCTAGTTTTCAAACTAACCAACACAGAAAACGTCTCCATTGCCACTCAGCATGCCAAAGCATACTCAAACTGCTCCAACACGTTATGCTGGAATTAAAACAAAGAATTGCTTCTGGTTTGCTTTCTTTCCTTGCTAATGTGGTGACTGTTTTAGGATCCGTAGCCAAGAGCAGCTACCCTTTCTGAGAGCTAATAAAGTTAGCATCAAAAGCAGTTGTGCCTTGGACCAGACCAATGGCAGGGATCAGGTGGAAGCTGCAGCTGAGCAGTTCAGTGCACTGTGTCCAGCACTGATGTGCTTTTTGAGATGATGCTTCAGATTCTGTACTAACCAGCAATGAATTAAAACCAGCGATACCTTTCTAGGGTGGTGGGGATTGGGGTGTTACTTACTGAACAAGATCAGATTCCTCAGGTTTTAAAGCCTGCTTCTTTGCTATTTTCTGCTTGGTTCAGTGTATAGAGATTCACTGGCGTCAGGTCACTCCTAAACCAGTGCTAACTGCTGGCTATGTATCTGTGCCTTCTGCAAGTAGACAGCTAAGCCTAAAGCAAGGGTACAATCAGGGAGTGTGTGAGAAGGATACTGTCCTGGGACTGTGGGGATGAGCTCCAGTGCTGGGGACCAGCAGAGAGCTATCCTCCCTCTGCCTCTGGCTGAGGAAGTTTCTGCAGCCCAGCCAGCATTGCACAAGCTGATCCTCTGCCACCCCTGCAGTTCTAGACACCTTGGGGTGCTTTGGGAAGGAGGGTCTGAGGCATCTGTAAGCAAGAAGTAAGGAATTCAATGTCACAGGCATCAGCAGGGCTGAAGCAAGCAAAGATGAGTCCCATCCTGTATCCAAGAGACTACCAAAAGGCTTAGAGAGCAACATACTGCACCATCACAGTCTGGACGTTAATGCTGTGGATCAGTGGAGGAGCTCCTGCTGGCTCAAGCACACCCACAGCATGAGAGGTGTCACAGTACCCTACCAGAGCAGGGACTTAGCTACAAAGGGCTGGCAACCAGGGTGCTAATTTATAATGCATCTGTAAACACCTTTGTTTTTCTGGAGCTACATCAAGGTCTGGAAGCAGAAAAAACAATTTCTCCAAACCAAAACTTGGCACACTGGACCCACTTGCAATTATTTAAGAGCCAGCACATTCCCAGGGCCGTTAATAGCTCTGTGATTGGTTTAGAAAGTAGGACTCCACAGAAACAAAAGTAAAATAAACGAGGGCAACAGTACCACCAAAACATCAAAGTTACAGTGACAGAGGCCAATGACACACAGCTTTTGCAAAGACCACCAAATTCCAGGCATAGAGGATATCATAGGCACAGCTTGAAAGGCAGTTATTTTTCTCATCTTAGCAGCTGTGAGGCTTCAGATGGAGACTTTACCCAGCCTGGGAGATACTCCTTTCAGAAAAAAGGCAGACACCTTTGAGATATAGCCCAAGAAATAAACAATGAGAGCCAAAAGCCATTTGGAAACACAATTTAGAGGTAAAAGCTCAGAAAATTAAAATAAGGCTACAGGGGTAGCAAATACATCCTGAAAACATGCAGTCCTGAGGGCAGACTATGGTACAAAAAGGACCATCATCAGTTGCTCTACTGCACGATGGAAAGCAAAACCCTACTTTACAACACCTAACAAGTTTTCAGGGTATTATGAAAAATCTGACTACAGAAAGAGTGAAATCCTGGCACAGGACTTGTTGGCAGGTTGTGAAATTGCCTTCATCAGTGGTTTTGAAGATAAAGATCTATCTTTCTTGGGGGCAAGGAGATGGATTAGGAGATATCTTGAAGTCCCTTCTGGTCCTGAATTTCTAAAAGTACTCCAGTTCCACTGGTATGCTCTTTCTTGTCATTAGACTTTGATTATTAGCCTTAAACACCCACAATCTTCTCCTCAACTTAGTTCTGTGTTGTCTATTCGCATTTCAACCTTTCTGGTTTTGTTATTTTATTGAGTCATCAGGCCATACCTCTGTACCAAACCACCACGAACAGAACTTGTGTTAATATGTGTAATGAGCATGGTGGATCCCAGAAACAGGAGCTCTGCCAGGTTTATAACAAAATAGATTGAGTTACTCCATGGCAGCATATCCTTGGGTCTTGCACAATAGCCAGAGATGCTGGCTTATCAAAAATATAAATAGAGGATTTCACTGAGCAGTGGAAAGAAAGTCAGAGGTGAGGGGCAGCAGTGAGCAATTGAAAGATTTAAAACAAATATGTAATCGCAGATCTGCTTCCTGTTTCCAGAGCTCAAGGAATTTCCTGTTTCCAGAACTGGCTATTTAAAGAAAATCCTGGCGACAGACAGTTTGGGGATGAGGTTTTTTGGTTTTTTTTTTCCTAATAGTGCCAAATAAAATAAATTAATAGGGCCAGTGTTGCTGAGCACATTCTTTGGAGAGGAGTGGCTGCTTGTTTGTGAGCCATGAAGATCACCATGTCACCGGGTGCCTGGTGGCCTGGCTCAGCTGCAGCACCCAGTACTGGAGGAGAAAGAGGAAGAAGAGGAGGAGGGAGGATTAGTAAGCACCTGCTGGTTCAGTATGAGGGCTCTACCATCAATCTTTCCTTTCAGCCCATGCCCTAGATACTGAGGTCAATCCAGACTGAATAGCAGGTAACACAGGAATAGCAAAAACGCCCTGGAGCCAACTCTGAATCTCAGCTGCTTCAATTACTCGGCAAAATATCCAAAGAGTTTTTGTTTTCCAAGCATGAAGCTGGATGCTCTTCACTCCAGCTGTTTTTACAGATTAGTCAGTCAAGGAGGAAAAAAGAAAAACAAAGAAAGAAATGAATCACAGCTTGCTCACTTGCACAGTATTTCTAGCGTGGTGTCATTTTAGGATATTTTCATCTCTGCTCCAAGGCAGATCAAACGGGTTTAAAAAAAAAAAAAAAAAGGGGGGGGGGGGGGGGGG
>VWZI01005954.1:1074229-1096377 GCA_013396835.1 Psilopogon haemacephalus
ATAAGATTAAAAAAAAAAAAAAAAGTTACATTTGCAGGTTTTCAGCACTTAAGAAGTGACATTCTGTCCAGGTCAGTCCTGAGGAAGAAAAAGCTGCATTTGTACTGTATTGCAGCAGGATTTCATAGTGACTTTCAAAGGAAAACCAAACCCATTGGTTGTTGCAGAGAGGTTAGCTGGATCAAGGACCTTTATGCATGAGATGATGAAAGTAGAAGGAAGCAAACAGAGCTAGATGCTCCCCTCTCTGCTCAGCTCACACATCCACAGGCTTGCAGCTAGGGACCCTTTCAGAGTGGTAGAAGAAATAAAATACCTAATACACTATTTCTGGTGATGGAAACAAGGCAGCCTGTGACCAGCCTTCTCCTTCCTGCCTTCCAGAGGCCTGCTTTAAATGACATGGGGCTCATAGTTGCACAGTCCTTGATCAAGGACCCTTAAGCAAAACTGTTAGTGCTCTCTAGAAGTAGAGAGCAGAGCTTGAGACATTCCACCAGCCTTCATAATGCAAGAGTTTCCTGATGTTCCCCTTATTCCTAGCTCCACAGGAACACAGTGGAGCTTACCCATCTTCCAGTTGCACAAAGCATGTTCATGCAGGCACAAATTTGAGTGAAGAGGCAGGGAGCTGGAAAAGATTGCCACTAACCACCCTTCAACTCCCTTGGATCACTCCCATGATTAAAGGAACTGGAAAGAGTTGTTATGGGTGAACATGAGGGGTGTCCAAACACAAATGGGTAGAGGAGAGTGGCTAACACTTTTCTCTAGCTACCAGTTCACACGATATAGGGATACACCTAGTGCTGGTTTGGCAATGGCTGCTTTGGATGGGAGCAATATTCCAAAAGTGTTGCTTCAGATTTTTGCAACGTTGAAATTAAACTTTTTTTTTTTTTTTTTCCCTATTTGATATTATCTTGGCTGTGAAATATTTGGGGCATTTAAGTTAATCCACAGACAAGTGTCAGAGGGATTTAGAGAGCAGATTTCCTGCCATTTTGCACAGAGAAACAGATGCTGAATGGAAACACCCTCGCTCACCCTCGCTGCCAAAACC
This sequence comes from Psilopogon haemacephalus, assembly GCA_013396835.1. Taxonomy (NCBI): domain Eukaryota; kingdom Metazoa; phylum Chordata; class Aves; order Piciformes; family Megalaimidae; genus Psilopogon; species Psilopogon haemacephalus. The sequence goes on from VWZI01005954.1 coordinate 1,075,293, forward strand.
CAAACTGCCAATTGCAAAAACCTGGCCCAATTTTTCCTGGACACTTTTTCCACCTGTTTCCTGGTAGGTAATGGAATTCAGCAGCAGCAGTGGGGAAACAGCAGTGTTTAAGGGTCATGGTGATAGCACTCCCCACACAAATGGGTGCAAAATCTGTACTCCAGATCCTTTCATATAGGAGATGCCTTTACCCTCCCAGGTGGGTTTTCTGTGCACCAGTGAAACCTGTCCTTGGCACTAGCAGTCTGCAAGGGATTGCCTTCCTGTTGCTGGCCCCAAGGAGGGCTCACATGAAGACCAACAAAATTGTGGCAACACTGGCTTATTAAGCCTACTCAGAGGTAGCCCACACATCTGATGGTCTACCTGATGCTGCCCAGGCAGCCCCAGTTGTAGAAGCTCCCGGGCTGACGTGCAGCCTTCTTTCTAAACACACTTGACAGTCCAGTGCTGGACTTCCAGAGGGCCAGGCACAACCAGGCTAACAAGACCCAGGGAGGGTGTGCAAGAACTTTCCATTGTGGCATTTGCTTTTCTTTCTGCATGCAACAGTGTAGTGGGTTGGCAGTGACCTGCGCCCCCCACACACCTTTTAAAACCCCAGCTAAAACTCAGAAAAACACACTGGAAGTTAATAAATGAAGCTTTATATTTACAGCAATGCAAATATACAAGCAAATATTTACAAGATATAACAGATATTTACAGAAATATACAGTAAAAAAGGTCATAAACACACCACACCCCTCCCAGAGACCAAAATCCCCAGAAGAGGATAACCAAACCCCCCTACCACCTTTCCCCCAGCTTTATCTCACCACCTCTTGATGCTGCAGATAAGCTGAAGATCGGAGAGATTTAGTGATAGGAGAAAAGGTTAGTAGGTTTAGTGATTTAACTGAATTTAGCCACCAAGACCAAGAGACAAAGGAAAAAGCTGCTGGAGCCAGCATAGACCCAAGCCAGACTGGCCCTCTGCAAGCAGACTGGCTATCAGATGTTTTGAGAACATTTCTCAAAACAATTTTTTTTTTCTCTGTCTCAGTGAAACTTGGTGAAGTGACACTGTGTGTTTAACTCTCTCAGCCAATAGTCCAATTTCTCACTCAAATTCTCCAATTAGCTCAAACCAACACAAACAGCTATCACAGGGCTTGGCCAAACTGGTAAGGACATTGTGTCCATCCAATCTCACAGGAGCTGCAAACACTGCATGCTTTTTGCAGGGGTTATGGTGTTTGCTATGTCATCACAGTACTCCCCAGGAATGCTGCCGTGGTTGCATGCTGGATCTCAGGCCTGAAAAAGCAGTGAGCCTAGGACTTGTTCAAACAGCTCCAAACTACTGCAGATGCTAAAAGACAAATTTTCACCTCCTTGACTCCTCTTTCTATAGAGGAGTACCAAGCTGGCTGTGACAGATTCATCAAGAGCCCCATGAGACATTTCCTACCAGAGAAACACCAAAGCAGTCTCCTGAACAAGTGTCTCTCAGCAACAGAGTAGACATAGAAATGAACCTGTGGACTCAGAAAATCACAGAATTAACCAGGTTGGAAAAGAACTTTGAGATCATCAAGTCCAACCTATCTATCCAACCCTTCTAATTAACTAAACAATGGCACTAAGTGCCTCATCTGGCCTCCTCTTAAACACCTCCGAGGATGATGACTCCACCACCTCTCCAGGTAGCCATTGCCAATCACTCTTTCCATGAAGAACTTCTTCCTAACGTCCTGTGGCCGTTTGAGCTAGATTTCTAGCTCAGACATAGGAAAAAGTAGTGAAGAGGCGAACATTCTAGGGATAGGCTATATAACAGCAATGATGGATAAGCTAATATAATTTCATTGGAGCATCAAGAGCTTTATGTCTGGAAGTACAGCTTGTTCTCCCGCTTTTTGCTGCTTTCTGCTGTGCCCACTGCTATCTTTCCCCACCGCTGTTTTGGCTGCTGCTGCTGCTTTGCTGCTGCTTGACCCCTTTCCCATCCTCCTTAAGATTATATTTATTTTTTTTCCCTCTTGTAGTAGTATATTCTTTTTATACTGTTATATTTAGTTTAAACTATAAGAAAATACAATTTCATTTTTCCTGACTTTCCAAAAGAATCTGTGTTGTAGTGAGTTTATTCTGCTGGGTTGGGGGGAATCCGCTCTAACCCAGTACGTTAATTTTTGGCGGCCAAAAGCCAACATCCAGCCTAAACCTGCCCTTGTGCAGTCTGAAACTGTGCACTGTGTCTTCTTGTTCTGTCACTGATTGCCTGGGAGAAGACACCAACTCCCACCTGGCTACAACCTCCTTTCAGGTAGTTGTAGAGTACAATAAGTCCTCCCCTGAGTCTACTCTTCTCCAGGCTGAACAACCCCAGCTCCCTCAGCCTCTCCTTGTAGGGCTGTGCTCCAGTCCCCTCACCAGCCTTGTTGCCATTCTCTGGACATGTTCAAGCACCTCAACATCTGTCTTAAATTGAGTGGCCCAGAACTGGACACAGTACTCAAGGTGTGGCCTAAACTCATGCCCCAAAGTCAGGATAATACATCACAAATAACAGTAAGTTACTCAGTGATATGAAGCACCAAGGCTACCAAGACCTGTAATCATTCAGGAAGTCTGGAAGAAGGCAAAATTAGCTCTGATTTCAAAAGCAGCAGAGTAAGCAGCACTCTGCAGTTTCTGACTTTCAGAAAATACTGTAAAATGTATTATGCACTGAAAAAAAACCCACCTTTTTTAAAAAATTAAGTATTAGAGAAAAAACCCTCTATTTTAAACTTTTTAAAAACAGTACATACTTATACTGCCTCTACTCTACCATTTTACAGCTGGGCACCCTTCAGTGTACTTCTCCCATGAGGCAGAGGGGGCCAGCAGGGCCAAGAAAGGAGGGCTCCCATGGCCAGCAGTAATGACCCGAGTGACATGACTAATGAGACCAGGAATCAGTAATCGTCCTCATCACCACTGCCAATACAAAACACTTGCCAAGAAAAATCTGGGGTAGACCACAGCAGGGCATGGAGCAACCAGGGAATGCAGCAACTAGTGCTTCCAGTTCCATTTCCTATTTACCAGATGACACCACCTTGCTTCATTGGGAGAAATGTATGCAGAGGAAACTAGACATGATGTTTTCTTTTCAATATCTAAATAAGAGACAGGAGCAAGTTTCTCCACTTCTTGGCCTGCAGACCGTGTCCCACACAGTGCAAATGAAGACAGAAGGTATTAAACTGAGGGCCTGCAGAACAGGAGTCTTTGAGTGTGGAATGCTTCAGGGTTTTCCTCCCTCACCATGCGCGACTAATGACCTGGATCCTGCATATTTCTGACTTTCTGCACTGTAATTTAAGGCTGCAGTGACCTCAGCCTCACTTAGTAAGGCAGCTCACATACCAATAAAATACTTAACTAATATTTGAAAACAAGTTCTGGGTTTTGGTTTTAAACATAACAGAAAAAAAAGAAAAATTTTAAAATCATGGTGTGTGGGCTAGGTGCTTGAAAAAGTTAGTGCAAAATATTCCACCACCATTCCTGTAAAAAACTTTGTTATCATCACAAAGAATTTTGGTGCATAAATAATTCTACAAACCTAGGTATCTGCAAGCTATATGAGTTAGCAGACTCTAGGTTGAAGTTACTCAGTACATTCAGGTAAACAAGCAATTGCTTATGGCATCAAATCCAAGAACAGGGTTCACTTTCCCCTAATTCTTTCATAGCAAAACCAGTTTCATTAGCTGCACTTGAATTATAAGTGCCGATGAGATGCAATTGGCCTTTAATAACCTCCATTTCACACAGAAGCTGTGGAGGTCAGTCAGCTGGAAGAAGCACTAACAGTGATATGGAGCAGGAGGAAGGAAGCTGACAGCTTACTTGTGCAGAAATTAAAATATCATCAGCACCATCTCCACTCCAAAGGAAAGCAAAACAGAAATGAAACTGGAAAAGAAGAAATGCATTGGAGAAAAGCAAATATTTCCGACTGGTCATACTATGAGGAAAAATGGCTAAAGCAAAACTGGCAAGCAGACATCTGGAATAGAATCATAGAATGGTTTAGGTTGGAAGAGACCTTAAAGATNTTTCTTCTAACATCCCATTTAAATCTCCCCTCCGCCAATTTGAACCCATTCCCCCTCGCCCTGTCATTACAAGACCTTGTGAATAGTCCCTCCCCAGCCCTCCTGTAAGCCCCCCTCAGATACTGGTAGGCTGCTATAAGGTCTCCTGGAAGCCTTCTCTTCTCCAGGCTGAAAAGCCCCAACTCTCTCAGCCTGTCCTCATAGCAGAGCTGCTCCAGCCCTCTGATCATTTTTGTGGCCCTCCTCTGGACTCTCTCCAAGAGTTCCATGTCCTTCTTGTGCTGGGGGCTCCAGAACTGCACACAGTACTCCAGGTGGGGTCTGACAAGAGCAGAGTAAAGGGGCAGAATCCCCTCCCTTGCCCTGCTGGCCACACTGCTCTTAAGCAGCCCAGGACACAGTTGTTGTCTGGGCCTCATGTGCACACTGTTGGCTCATGCTGAACTCTTCATCTACCCAGACCCCCAAGGTCCTTTTCCTCAGAGCTGTTCTCAGCCACTCACCACCCAGTCTGGATTTGTGCTTGGGATTGCACCGACCCAGGTGCAGGACCTTACACTTGGCCTTGAAATACTTGTTACTGAGACTTTTTTTTTCAGACCACATCAATGATTTTATATGTCACCTACATAAAAGAGAAATCAGAGCTCTCCGTTTTATCTGAAGGACATAACTTTGCTGCTGGAAGATACCATTGTTGTCATAAACTGGATAAGCACGATGGAATTAGATAAAAGATACAAGGCAATGGAACAAAAATATTGAAGTGAGATTTCATCAGCTTCTGGATGGCAGAACAGCATGGGGTTTTTAAAAGTTGTGGGCATTCTGAACGATTTATACTTAATATTCACTTTACCTAACTGAGCTCTCATATTTATGCCTATGTGTGTTGGTTTGAGCTAATTGGAGAATTTGAGTGAGAAATTAGACTATTGGTTGAGAGAGAGTTAAACAACACAGTGTCACTTCACCAAGTTTCACTGAGACAGAGAAAAAAAAATTGTTTTAAGAAATGTTCTCAAAACATCCAGATAGCCAGTCTGCTTTGGGAGCCAGTTGGCCTCTGTCTGAGCTGGCTCCAGCAGCTTTCTCCTTTGTCTCTCGGTCTTGATGGCTGAATTCAGAGTAAAATCACTAAACCTACTAACCTTTTCTCCTACCATTAATCTCTCTGATCTCCAGCTTATCTGCAGCATCAAGAGGTGATGAGATAAAGCTGGGAAAGGTGGTAGGGGGGTTTGATTATCCTCTTCTGGGGATTTTGGTCTCTGGGAGGGGTGTGGTGTGTTTATGACCTTTTTTTACTGTATATTTCTGTAAATATCTGTTATATCTTGTAAATATTTGCTTGTATATTTGCATTGCTGTAAATATAAAGCTTCATTTATTAACTTCCAGTGTGTTTTTCTGAGTTTTAGCCGGGGTTTAAAAAGGTGGGGGGGGCAGGTCACTGCAAACCCACTAAACTGTTTACACCACTGTCAGCTCCTCGAACTTTTTGTGGAGTAATGTGCGACTCAGCAATTGGATTTCTCCTTGAAGACATAAAAAAATTATATATATGACTTCAGAGGTCAGCTCCAAATCCCTCAAAATTAGCTCATTGATTGCCTTTTGCTTTCTGGCCAAGCAGACTTGGGAGTCAGGAGACTGAGAGATCAACTAGTAACAAGAGGTTCTTCATGGAGTTTCTACAGTGAGACCAGGACATGCCATATGCTCCTTAAATCCATAAGCTTTTGCCTATAGGGCTGGTAGAGTTAGTGTGGCAGTACAGCACAATACAATTCTTTGTACTATTGCTTCATATTGCTTTTTGTTGTTGTTGTTGTTGTTTATTTCCAGGGGTTAAACATTTACTGTTAATTGGTAGGATTTAAAATATACAGTATGTTACATTATATACATACAATATCTACCTTCATAAGATCATGATGCATCTGTCTAGCACAAATAGTACTGTCAGCCCTTCAGGGGCCAGTTTAGCCTGTCTCCAAAATGTCCAAGTCCCTTCCAAAGTAGATTCTTCCCGTGTTAAATTTAATCAAGCAGAAAAGTAAAAAATCATGCTGTCTATGTTCAAGGAGTGTCTTAGGACCGCTCAGTAACTCACTAGGGAAAGATAAATTGGCATTCCCATTCCCTGTGGCCCTGTTCCCATACCACTCTGGGAGATGCAGGATCCAATATGCCTTGACCCAGCCTTACACAGCAACTTCTCGGGGCTGACAGACATGCATTTCACCATGTACCTATGACAACAGTTTACATGGATTAGCTGGTTTGACTCACTTTTCTTTTGAAATATTAATACAGCTTCAAATTACCTGTGAAGCAGCACTGCCTGTGTATTCAGGGTCCCTGCTCAGAAGAGGAAAATTTTTATTTACTCAGGTTCAAAGCATGCTTTCTCCCCTGCAAGTTTTCATTCCCTTCTCACGCTCACCCTTTGAAGTGGACAGCTGGCTAATGCCAGTTCTATTTGCCAGCACTGTAGGTCACGGTCCAGCTAAGCAGGCTAGCTCTGGTGCTGCCCAGACAGACCTGGGAAGCTTAGGTTTCCTAATCATGGGTGTTCCCATGGCCAGACAAATTGAGTACAAGCAATAGGCCAAATAATTAAATAGCTAGCTTTTCATCCCTGTGCTCCAAACACATTAAAAGAGGAGTGTATTATTATTGCCATTTGCAGTACGGGGAAACTGAGGCACGGAGAGATGAGTTACCCTACTAGATTCACACAGTAGGCTGAAACAAAGCTTGGGAGGGGACCTGTTAGCACAAGTTTGAACCTAAATAGCAAAGAAAGTTATTATCTGCATTCCATCAACTGCTATACCATGTGGTTAGTCGTGGGCACGAGTCCAAGCTAAGCACCCAAAATGACTCCTTCATCCCTAATGCAACAAACAAAACCCAAAACTCACATCCTCATATTAATCAGACTAATCCTTTAAGCTTTGCCTGCATTTCTGCTGGCACTATGTTAGGAGGACCTAGGCTGAAAATTTAACCAAGGATAAACCCAGCAGATGAGCCCAGTCTCTCACTACTACACAGTTTTGATCCCATCTTTCCAAACTTCTCAGCTTGTGAGAGAAGTGTCTTTTAATATGACAACAGGCTCTTTGCATGCATTCTAAGATGGTGTTTTAATGTATGCTTTAACAAAGGTTTTACTAAGAGCACCTTGGTTCCTGATTACATCTCCAGCACGTGTCAGGAAGATTTTGCACACACTCATTACACTTCAGCAAAATCAGAGACCCTGAGATTTAATAGTTCAGCATCTGCAATACAAGAACTAGCAAGTCTTTCATCATTAAATATTGTGCAGTTTACCAAACAGAAGAAAATTTAAAACAAATATAAAGCATCCTTTTTTCCTTCAAAAAAGGCTTTGTTCTGCTGCCCCACTGCTTGAAGTGTGTGATCTCATGTACACCAAGAAATAGGAAGAAAGGACTAAGGGGCAAAGTATAGGAGAGAGAAGAAGCCTTCACCTGAGTGCCTTGGTCTGAGAGGCTAGATATGCAGAGATATTTTTGTATGCTTAGAAACACATTTCTCTGCATTTCTGCTCTCAAACCTAGGATCAGAACAAACTGCAAATTGTGCCCTCTGCCTTCAAGGACTAGAGGGCCTCCAATGGGAAGCAGGGAAAAAAAGAAAAAGTGATACTATGATTGCCCCAGTGATGCTAAAAATAAGGCAAGTTTGTCCAAGACAGAGTAAATACAGCAATGCTGCTCCATGCCTCACATACAGGGGCTTCTCCTCCCCTGTATTTTAGCAGTAACAGTAGTAGTATTTTAGTAGTAACAGTGGAGACAATGTTCACTGCACATCTAGCAGCAGAAAAAGTGAGACAAAAGACTGTTTCTCAAAAAAAAGCCTACTTTCTCTTGACACCCTCCATAAACTCCCAGATACTTCTGCAGCTAAATTTCCAAACTGCATTTTTTATCCTAACAAAGGTCAGTATAATAATTTAGCCTCACTGTCACACCAGGGATGAGTTCACCAGACTTGTTAATAAATATCTCAGCACTGAGTAGGATACCATGAACTTCCTAAGACAGACTGAAATGTGGAAGCATTCTAATCTAGAAGAGTGGTTGTTTGCCTTTTCAACAGAGCTAAGGGAACAACAAAAAGAGAGCAGCTATTTTGAGGCTGGGTGTTAACAGGAGGTGGCAGATACTGAAGGAAAGGCATCTCCATGCAAAGGTTATGAAGGTATTCAAAGGAAGACAACCACTGAGGGTACTTCCATATGGTAAAAGGCTTGGCCAACCCAGAAAGACACTGTAGATACGCATGAGCAAGTCCTTCCTTGTCAGCTACGTTGGAAAGGAAATACAGGAGACAGCAGACAATACCTGGCTCAGCAGATGGGGAGAACATTAGAGCCCAGAGTGGCCGAAGGAGGTGTGCCAAGAGGTAGCGACAGCAAAGATCCAGCGCAGGTGATCTGACTGCTGCAGAGGCTAAAGACCTGGGGGAAATAGGGATGCTGTATATGTACGTGTGTGTGTGTGTGCCTGTGTACCTGCCTCAGGTAAGCCAGCAGGAAGGAGGTCTCAGCAATGACAGCGGGAGGTAATTACAGCCTGCAAAAGTCTGAGCTCATAAAGACTGAATCAGATTTCCTCGAAAGTTCGTAGCTGAAGATTGTGGTCTGAATGCATGAAATGAGCAAGAGGCAGAAACTGCAGCACTGCTTGCTACGTGCCCAAAAGGGGCAGGCAAAAATTGAGGGGGAATTGGGAAAGGTGTTTGGGAGGGAGAGTAAAGAGGTGGGTTACATCACCGGTAAACCACACCGAGAGGAATGTCACAAGAAAGGCAGTGAACGGCTAAATGGAAAGAGATGAACAAGGGAGGGCAGGCAAACAATTTGGCAATAGTGGCTGAGGCCCTGCAGCTGGCTGGTGTAGAGCAGGCAATTTCTACCTAATCAGAGACAAGAGGTACATGCAGGACAGCCCAGAAAAGGGGCAGCAAGAACTGAATTGAGGTGCTAGCAGGATGGCTAGAAAGGTCAAAGAAAATCAGGGGTTAAGAGGAGATTTGAAAGCAAGGCAGTCAAACACAGACGGTGAAAGATACTGACCTGGCCAAGAAAGGGTGGTGACACACAAAAGATGTGAAGGTAAGTCAGAGTTCAAGGAAAAAAGTTTCATCAGAACTAGAAGAAAGAATACAAGGAAAACAGAGCAAAAAGACCCAAAACTTTTCCCAGGCATCTATACCAGAACCCTGAACACAGGTTCCTCACAGGCACAAGAAATTAGGGGTTTATACAAGTGCTTTGTCTTCTGCCTGACCCTGAAATACTTCAAACCATACACATTTTGCAGGGTACCTTTAAACTCTGCTCACCTTCCCACTTCTCCACTGAGGAAAACCACAGCCTGCCAAGATCCTTTTTACTTCATTATTTCCTTCCTTATTACACCACAAGGCTGAACCATCACAGCAATGAGATTTCAGAGAGATCGATGTTTATTTCCATACACCCTGTAGGGCGCAGTCATGCCAAAACAAGGACAATTGTTTCCTACAATTATTATCCCATTTCACACCCTTTCCTCCGGATTATGAGAAGCTGCACCCCCCCACTTTCCTCAGCTACAGCTACAGCCAGCTTCCTTCCTCACTGGAGACCAGCATCTTTCTGGGCTTGTCACCACTGTCCCAGCCCCCTTCATCCTCACTAAGAAATGAGGTTTCATTTTCTACTAGAAACAACTCAGTACCCTGTTCCCTTTGAAGAAAACAATTTGTTTGACTCTTATTAAAATAATGTGTAAAAAAAAAAAAATTCCCCCCCCCAAAAAAAAAAAATCCCACTTAGACCATTATTGTCCCATTCAGAAGAAAACTTTGATTCTTCTCTAAATGGTTACTAATTTCTGGCAGAAAGCCACATAGAATCAGTCAGGGTTGGAAGGGACCACAAGGATCATCTAGTTCTAACCACCCTGCCACAGGCAGGGACACCCTACCCTAGATCAGGCTGGACAGAGCCCCATCCAGCCTGGCCTTAAACACCTCCAGGGAAGTGGCCCCAATCACCTCCCTGGGCAACCCATTCCAGGGCTTCACCACTCTCGTGGGGAAGAACTTCCTCCTCACATCCAGTCTGAATTTCCCCACCTTCAGCTTTGCTCCGTTCCCCCTAGTCCTGTCACTACCTGATAGCCTCAAAAGTCCCTCCCCAGCTTTTCTGTAGGCCTCCTTCAGATACTGGAAGGCCACAATAAGGTCACCTTGGAGCCTCCTCTTCTCCAAACTGAACAGCCCCAACTCTTTCAGTCTGTCCTCATAGCAGAGGTGCTGCAGCCCTCTGAGCATCCTCGTGGCCCTTCTCTGGACACGCTCCAGCATGCTCCAGCATCCCTCTTGTGCTGGGGGCTCCAGAACTGGATGTAGTACTCCAGGTGGGGTCTCACCAGGGCAGAGTAGAAGGGGAGAATCACCTCCCTCCAACTGCTGGCCACACTTCTCCCGATGCAGCCCAGGATCTGCTTGGCTTTCTGGGCTGCAAGTGCACACTGCTGGCTCATGTTGAGCTTCTCGTCCACCAGCACCCCCAAGTCCCTCTCCTCAGGGTTGCTCTCCAGCCAGTCACTGCCCAGCCTGGATTTGTGCTTGGGATTGCCTCGACCCAGATGCAGGACCTTGCACTTGGCCTTGTTGAACGTCTTGAGGTTGGCTTATGGCCACCTCTGCAGCCTGTCCAGGTCCGTCTGGATGCCATCCCTGCCCTCCAGCACATCCACTCCACCACACAGCTCAGTGTCATCAACAAACTTGCCCATCACAAGTAATCACGAAGCATACAAGACCTAGAGGGTGATTTACATTGACTTTCCTCACTGAAACAATGTATATCACAATCATTCTTTTAATCTTTACTACTTCTGTCAAATTTGTCAAAGTCTTTTCTCTTCATTCTCTCTTCCATCTCTTCCCTGAGATAACACCAGACATGTCCATCACAGTGATGCTGTCTATCTGGCTGGGGCAACTGGGGCATTAGAATTTACTTCTGAAAGTTTTAAAGTTGAAGGCTTGACTCTCTTGCGTGAGGTTATGGCACAAATCTTCCTGAATCATAGAATGGTTTAGGTTGGAAGAGAACTCAAAGATCACCCAACACCCCGCCATAGACAGGGACACCTCCCACTAGAGCAGGTTGCCAAAGGCCTCATCCAGCCTGGCCTTGAATACCTCCAGGGAGGGAGCAGCCACAACCTCCCAGGGCAACCTGTTCCAGTGTCTCACCACCCGCACTCTAAAGAACTTCCTCCTAACATCCCATTTAAATCTTCCCTCTGCCAGTTTAAACCCATTACTTCTCATCTCGTCCTTACAAGACCTTGTAAATAGTCCCTCCTGTAGGCCCCCTTCTGGAAGGCTACTATAAGGTATCCTTGAAGCCTTCTCTTCTCCAGGCTGAAAAGCCCCAACTCTCTCAGCCTGTCTTCATAGCAGAGGTGCTCCAGCCCTCTGATCATCTTCGTGGCCTCCTCTGGACTTTCTCCAACAGTTCCATGTCCTTCTTGTGTTGGGGGCTCCAGAACTTCACACAATACTCCAGGTGGGGTCTGACGAGAGCAATCCCATTTGCTTTTGCAGTAAATGCTTTGTCAAAAATCTGGGTTTGTGCACTGCCCAGCAGACAATCGTAAGAGAGTAGTTATCCCAAAGCACCCTTCGGGATTTAAAGCCTTCTCCTAGAATGTGGCATTTCACAAGGCACATTGCTGCTGCAGGATGTGGTCAGGCTGAACCACACTAGCAGATGCAAGGAAAGAAGCAAGGGTGTGATTTTGACAATAATACTTAACCATGCTGAAGTCACGTCAGGCAGGAAAAGCTATTGCAAATTAATAATTATTTTTAAAATTCTGCTTTGTCCTCAGCCTGCTACCCCAACATCAGCAAGCCTTGTTGCTGTCATCAACTTATCTCACATGCAAGCAGAAGAGCTAAGGGCACAGCCCCTAACATGCTCAGCTTCCCCTCTCACTAGCCCAACAAACTGCCAAAATCCTACATGAGCTGAACCTTACATCCCAAGCTGTGGGAATGAGTCCATCCTCCAACCTGGCCACTCCTGGCATTTTTGTCATGTTAAGCATGTGGATGTCTCAGATATTTGTTTCGTTTAGGGCTGGCAAAGCAAAGCAATTCTTGGAAACATCCCATTAAAACTTGTGTCAACACAAGGTGAGTCGCAGGAGCAAACTGAGGAGCTCTTCATTAAACTCATTACATCCCATGAAACCACCTCTTAAACAGACCTGTGCAGAGAATGGTTTCCAAATAACTACTCAAACCACCATGTAAGATGGTGTAAGAAAGGCATCTCTCAAGTGAATACCTTGCTTCTTGGTCTTCCCTACATTACTTAGAGGGGCAGAGCTACTGCTGTCCTTTCTACTACCTGTTAGATACAGCCCTGTATGATAAGACAAAATCAGGACATTTTCATTGGTAGACCAACCTTGAGGAATGATAGCAGTAGAGAGAAAACCTACTACAACTGTTTCATGTCAGGTTATTTACCATGCTGAATTATTTTACAGGTACATTTTTTAAAAATTAATCCCTAAGCAACAATCAGAAATGAGCAAAAATCCTAAATGAGACCATGTGCCATGAGAGTTCAGCTGGTATATTTTTTACTTGTTAAATAGTTCCACGTTGTACAAGTAGCATGAACCTATTTTTTCTTCTTTATAACTGGTAGTATTAATGAACAAGTTTATCTTTTCCACTCGTGACATTCGAAAGAGATCACAAACGAATTTTCCCCACGTGTTATCCCAAATGTTTGTAATTTATGGTCCTGGTATAGAAAATATTCACGAGTAGTCACATCCCAGCCATTGTAACTATTCCTGTGAAGAAACATTTCATCTCCTCTTTGGACATTTGCAGAGATCAGGCCCTCAAAACCACTAATGTGCTGCACTCAGTTTGCTCCAAGCTCATCACTTGAGCTTAAAGTTTAAAAAACAAAACAAAACAAAAACCCAACCAAACAACAACAAAAAAAGAAACAGCCTCAGTTTTTAAAAGAATACTGTAGTAAGTATCTCCTTTTGTACCAAGCACCTGACACCAAAACCCCCTGGTTTCACATAGGTCCTTACAACTCTACAATAAGCTCTTGGGAGGTCCCTAGGCTTTTCTTTCAGCGACAGGGCAAATTCCACAGACTCACTTTTCTGCTCCTTGAAGCAAATTATCAGACGAAGAAAATGATGTGTCTGTAAAAGTAGAAGGAAGGTCGTGTAATAGTCAGCATACCAGTGCACTGACCCCCTTCAACCCATGATGGGGAATTCAAAAGCAGTATTTCCAGGCTGGGATCTTCTGCTCAATGCAACTCGTGTTTTGCCTTTCAGGGACAAGGGCTCTCTGTCTGCAGTGCCTACTGTCCACCTTCTCAGCCAAGTCAGACCATGGATGGCAAATTCTCATTGCTCTCAAGCCACAGGCAGGTTCTTCCCCCTGGCCCTTGGGACTTGGCAACCACCATCACTACACAAAACAGCAAGAGTAGCATCTTCTGCAAGCCACCAATGGCTACAGAAACCAGCTCTGTGTTAGTCATGGGGTTAGCCAGGCAAGGTCTGCAAGTTAAAAAAAATTAAAAAAAAAAAAAAAAAAAATCAAAGACACTAAATTCCTGCCTTTGTTTCTGCAGTTTCTATTTACCTTTTTATTATCACCTTGAGTAGGTTTCTTCAATGTTTCTTCTATTCTTTAGACAGGAATTGTCCAAGTATTCAGGCTGCCTAAAGCAGGCTAAGCAAAAAGCTTTGGTCCAGTTGTCTTCTCAGCCACAACAAATACACAAGAACTCCTCCAATAGATAAACTGCAACCTTAAAAAAAGCGCCCCATGAGTTAGGAAAGTAACTCCCACCCTTGCATTTAAACATACCTAACAAATATGTTCTTAAAATAAACAAAGACATTTTAATTCTGTTTGTGGAGCACCTACATTCTCATCACTGTCCAGTCATCAGCATGGACCCCGGTCATGAGTGCCAAGAGCATGGGCTGCCCAGTGCCACCTCTGTAAACAATAATACACACACTGACATCCATCATAAAGACAGGACAGGGAAAGAAGGAAGATTTCATTCAAATCACTGTCAAATGGACTGAGGGAAGGAAGTACAAACTGCACCAACAATAATCCATCTGCATTTTTCCTCTCCCTGTTTACGATGTACAATAATAAATGACAGAAGCTTTTGAAGAAACGTTGGTAGAGCAATGATGCTTTCAGTTTCAAGAACTTGGAAGCTAGCAGTGCAAAATATCTTGCCCAGACACTGCTACCTAGTCAGGGGAATAAATGAATAAATAAATAAGAGTCTATTGTCTGATCAAGTCAGTAAAGCTATCTAATGGTGTCAAAGAACAGACTATCTAATATAGTCAGTCATGACATCACCAATGTTATGAGTCAGACAGGCAGCTCTAGACTCTGCGTTTAGAAAAATCCTGTATATAATTGCCTGGGCTTGCAAATGCCACTATAACATATTTCTGGTGATGCTTTGGGCAGCATATTTTGTGTGAGTTATACCATTAGGAAAGATATATAATCTTGCCCAACTGCCAATAAACTTTGCTTACACACACACACACACACACACTTCTGAATGGTTGAAATGTAAAGCAGAATAACTGAAACATACGAGCAGAGAATTGTTTGATTTTATCCCACCATATCTTCTACAACCCACCCGAAACCAATCACTTAAATCCCTACAAAGAAAGCTGCAGTTTGCCCAGTAGAAAAAAAAAAAAAAAAAAAATTTACTCTTGCTAGCAACTAAATAACACAAATAACCAAGGCTACCAGCAGCAGTCTTTGTTAGCCTGTAATAACAGTAACAAGTGTGACCGTTCCTTTTCACTGAGTCCAGGGTGAGTTTGGCTCCTGCACTTACAGAACAGTTCTAACCGACTGTCCTGTTATCTTCACAACCATGAGGAAAGATGCAAATTGTTTCTGAAAGGGCACTCTCATTTACGGAGTCTTGAGAGAGTGTTTCCCGGCTGGACTCTCAGAAGCTGATCTCTTAGTAATTCAACAGTAAAACTGTTTTTTCTTGGGCAAGAAGAGAGGAAAAAATGGATGTTAGAAGAAAGAATAAGGTGAATCACGGAGTCTTAAGTTTTCATACATCCTTTCTCTCCTGTGTTCACCTCAGCGTGAGGCATCTCTAGTTATTTCACTAGAAAGACAATCTAACTCTACCTTCCCCAAAAAATGGGAATGAGAGTTGGATCTTTTTTGTAAAATGGGATGGGAAGCTTTTGATACTGTAGTGGGTTAGCAGTTACCTGCCCCCCCACCTTTATAAACCCCAGCTAAAACTCAGAAAAAAACACTGGAAGTTAATAAATGAAGCTTTATATTTACAGCAATGCAAATATACAAGCAAATATTTACAAGATATAACAGATATTTACAGAAATATACAGTAAAAAAGGTCATAAACACACCACACCCCTCCCGGAGACCAAAATCACCAAGAGAGGGTAACCAACACGCCCCCCCCACCACCCCCTTTCCCCCCTTCTCCAGTCTTATCTCACCACCTGTTGATGCTGCAGATAAACTGAAGATCGGCCAGAGAGATTAGTAACAGGAAGGAGTTAGTAGTTTTAGTAATTTTACTCTGAATTAGCTACCAAGGAGAGACAGAGCGGGATCATGCCAGAGAAGCAGCCGCCGCCAGACACAGACAGAAGCCCTCTGCTAATCTGGTTGTTTTGAGAACAGCTCTTAAAACAACTTTTTGTCTTTCTCAGTAAAACTCAGTGAAGTGACACTGTGTTTAACTCTCTCTCAGCCAATAGTCTAATTTCCCACTCACATTCTCCAATTAGCTCAAACCAACACAGATACCAAGTTTGCCTCCTTCAGCAGAGTTTAGATAACAGGTCCTAAAAGCACAAGAGTCATCCATCTACTTAGCTCCTTCCTTTAACTCATTCTTTTCTACATCTGCTATGGTATAGACATCCAAATCTGCTGACCAGCCACACTGAACACAATCAGTTTCACCCTACAGCAGGAACTGCTGCATTGGGAACTGTAGCGGATGGGCCAAAAAGTTTACAAACTTTGTATGTTTTCTGTATTTTTATTGACACCTCCACCTATGCAAAAAAAAAAAAAAAAGTAACCAGAGGTTTGTAGGTTTAAAAAAAAACCCCATTTACTCTGAAGATTAATTCTCTTCAAGTCAATGAAGCAGGTATTTTCATACCCCAGAGGCTATCTGTCAGGCTGCAGAAAGACTGAAATTAAAGTGTCAATGTCTCCTCCCCTCTATTCACTAAGACCAACTTCAAGGCTCGCTGCCTCCATTAAGTGCTTTCTGCCAAAATGTTGAGATAAGAATGAAAGGAAGGAGATAAGGAAATGCTCCCTAACAGTAGTTTCTGAGTCTAAAGCCAGACTGAAAACATGATTTAATGAGTCAAAAGATTGTGGTTGCACAAGGAGCAGGTCAACTGCAGAAAGAAAAGTCACAAAAGAAGTGAGAAAAATGAGGTTATGAGAGAAAGAAAGAGCACTTAGTTAATTTGTTTTCCTTAACTTCCATTGACCAAGTCTTTACAATCTAATTTCTCAGCATTTAAAATTAAATAAAGGGCAGGCTAATCCACCATTTCAAAATGTCTCCCACAAGTGGTTAAAAACAGCAATTTCTGGCTTTCTGGGGGAAAACAAACAAACAAACAAAAACTTAAACCATGCGTTAAGTGGCTGGTGAAACCCAAATCTTTCCCAAGAGCAAGCAGCATGGTAAGAAGAGGTCCTCATATCAAAAGCTACTGGCAGCTATGGGTCTGTCAATCGCACAGACCTAAGGCCAACCAACATTTCATAGGGACTTCTGTGGGCTTTTTTGCATTGTTTGTTTGTTTTTTTTTTTTAAAGAACTAGCACATTGCAAAGGCACCAACTGCTCAACCTTGTTCATAGTTGTGCATTGTATTTAATTTGCCTCCAAAAAGTCAGTGTCCAAACAGTGTGGGTGGAAGATCCATCCAGACGCCACCTGTGTGCTCCCAAGTCTCCCACTACACAGAGCAACAGGAGGCAGGAGGACCAGGGAAACCTGTTATGCCGGAGCCAGGGTTACAAAAAGACCTGTCCACAGAAAAACATGCAGGAAATGTGGGAATCATTCACAAGATCCAGCAGACATGCTGTAAGCTGTATCTTCAATGAGGTGTTATAGGTTAAATGATGGGAGAAATACGACCCAATGTCATATGGCTGTGAGCAGAAGACTGAAACAAGGACCTCTGGAGGTCCAGCCAAATGACCTTAAGATTCCACAAATATCTGTTTGCAGGCTGTAATGCAGAGAAGGCAAGGCTGAACATCACAGGATCACAGGATGGTAGTGGTTGGAAGGGACTTTTGGAGATTTTCAGGTCCAGCTCCCCTGCCAGAGCAGGACCATATAATCCAGCGGAGGTTGCACAGAGATGCATCCAGATGGGTCTTGAAAATCTCCTGAGATGGAGACTCCACCACCTTTCTGGGGAGCCTGTTCCAGTGCTCCATGACCCTTATCGTAAAGTTCTTCCTCATGTAAAGGTGGAACTTCCTTGCCCTACTACAGATTACAAGTGAGAGGAGGCTGTCTCTTCCTTCTTGACACACAGCCTTCACATTTATACACATTTATTAGATTCCCCTCTCAGTCTTCTCCTCTCCAGACTAAAAAGCCCCAGGTCTCTCAGCGCTTACTCATACGGCAGTGCTCCAGGCCCCTTACCCATCCTTGTAGCCCTCACTTGACTCTCCCAAGTAGATCCCTGTCTCTCTCGAACTAGTCCACAGCAATTTACCCTGTGTAAAGGGTTAAGCCACCTGGGACCCCCTGCCTTGTCCCAGGGGTGGTCTGGCCCCGTTCCTCCCAGGTGGCATGGTTGAACACTCCCACTTCCTGCCCGGATCTGGGCTATAAGAAGTGGAACTCAGCCCCCCTCTCTCTCTCTTTTTTTTTCTCACATCCTCGGCCCCCTTCTCGCTGCCACTGCCACTCCCTGCCGCTCCCCGCTGCTCCTCCACGTGCTCTGCAACAAGCCGCTTGGAGACCGAGAGCTGCTCGAGCTGTGCTTTGCAACCTGCTTCGGTTCTTCAGCACCAGCAACTACGGGACCGCGACTTTGCTTTTTGGACTAAAACCCTGCCGCGGTGGTATCCCTTCTCCCTTACCCCCTCCTCCTCCTGGGATTTTTCTGTCTCTCTTCCCCCCGCTTCCTGTGAGAAGCAGAAACCGCTTTTCACCCTGTATTTCATTGTTTAAAGGCATTATTCCCCATTCTCACTTCCAAACCGCTTTGAGTTTTCTTTTGGGCTTTTAGCTCAGGGTAGCTGGGTGTAAACCAATACACCCTGGTCTCTTTTCCTCCTCCTTCACCCCAAGGTAGGGTTTTGCCTTTGAGCTGGCACATTGTGGGCTCCAGTGTTGAAGCAAAAAGGAGAGCAAAGGCTATAAGGCCTTCATGGTGCTGACTCACATCATCTCACACCATTGTGGCACTGCGGATACAGAGGAAAGTTCAGTTCCTGATAAAAATAATAAGGGGCTAGACTTTTGCAGCCAAACATCTGAAATTGGCCCCATGCCTTCCTCAACAAAGCTGCAGCAGAACTAGAAAAAGCAAATTAGGGACAACATTGGTAAAGATTGACTTGAGCACTTTCCCTATCTGTCCTAGCTCCTGCCTTGCCTTAACCATCTCATGTTTTTAAGGGTCAAAAACATGCTGCTTACGACATATGATCCATCTTCAAGCAAAATAGCACTGTATGAATTCCAAAAGCAACTTTTGAAGGCTCAACCCCAGGTAGTACCAAATGTCCTTTCTGGAGGCATCAGGAAAGACAAGATGTCGTGAGGAAGATGTAAATTGTAGAATCAAGTAGAACAGAGCCTACGGAAGAATGATATCACAAGCAGCAGGGTGGCACATAGGTTGGGAAGGGACAGGCTCTTATCAACACTTCTTCAGGCTGGTATAGTCCCAACACAAAGCCACTGGTGGAGAGGAAGACAAGAGGTTGCATGCTGCTGCAAGCTTTTAAGCAGAGAGATAGCCTTGAGAAAAGGTCAGTCACTGATAAAGGCAAAGGCCACACTTGGTCACACACTAAGTTCACACAGAAAGAAATTCAAAAGGCAGGAAGCAAAAAGCACAAAAAGCAATTCACTGCCAACAGCTCAGTTTGTAAAGGAGGGTTACAGTATCCCAGCACTGCAGTGTGCTGGATAAGCCTGAGCTAGCTTTAAGTCAGTTACTGCAGCAGCTGGGGAGTTAGCCACTGCTGTAAACCCTCATTGCTGGAGTTGAAGAATGCAAACCACACCTGAGCTGGCTAGCTCCAAACTAGCTCAGATATATTTATGTTCAGCTGCAACACATGCAGGAAAAATGAAAGAGCCTAACAACGAAACAAAGCTTGGTCATCTTGTGAAAGTGCTGAGACCTGTGATTTCAGGAAGGGCAAAGAAAACTCCACACGATACCACTTCCCTTTCCATCCTTGCTTTTTTGCTTTTCCAGGGTGAGAGTAGGTCACTTACTCAGATGTACTTCTGGGTGTTGCCACAGAGAAGAAACCAGACAGCACTGACAAATGCGCCTCAGAAGACATGGATTTGCCTTGAGGTGCACATCTCATCTTTTATACCATAATTAGGTAAAAGCAAGCCATAGACATTACTAAAACCTAAAGCTAACATCACACAAGAATCACGACTTTACAGTTTAGTGAAAGAAACACCATAAAACCCATTACAGGCTCCAGTTCCCTTCTACAACATGGTGTAATTGCTGTTTTCATGGCAAATACTAAGCGTGCAAAATGACATAGCAGGGCAGTATGACACACCTACTTTTACACCTACTGACCCAATGGGTCCTGCACTCATTTTCTTAGTGCCAAACCAAATAAATAATGTGTTTATGGCCACAGATTTAAGTTAAACAGATCTAAGTTGCTGTGATTGCAAACTCACCAGAGCTCTATTAAAGCTTTCAAAACTTACAGATGCAACTCATTCATGAAGCAGGCTGAGGGATGCCACAAAAAAGTAATTACTACAGCCCAAGCAATGAGAACACAGGCAAAGCAAATCCAGGCAGGTTTTGAGCAAGAATTCTTTCCCCGGTTGCCTATTTGCAGATTACCTTATTCACAAGTCACTCCATATGTGAGTATAACTATCCAGGGGCTCTCACTGTGAGAGCATCTATGAATTTCAGCCTTGGGTCAGCATTGCAGCAAACAGCACACAATCAGTCTGACAGAACCACCAAGATCTCTGCCCCAAAACACTTCTGTTGTCAAACAGAGGACCAGGAGCAATGTTTGGATGAAGTTTTCCAGCAGGGAGCCCTAGAAACACCAGCCATCCTTGTACACAGTTAGTCAGGCTGTCTCAAAATTTAACATCACAAGTGTCCTCAAAGTGGAAAGGGGAAAAGGTGCAGATCTGAGGATCAGGGTCACTGTCATAGACGACAAAATGTAATATATGGCACAGGAAGGTTTGATGAAGTCTGCAGCAAACTGGCAGAGGAGCACAAGCTTAGGTGCTCAAGTGTTAAATGCTAGACACGGCAAGGTCAGTGGTTTCAACTTGGAGCCTGCAGAACACTGAGTGATCTATGAACTCATGCTCAAAAGGTCTACAGCAAGATCAAAGTGAAAAACACCACTTAGATTTGCTGTATTTCCCCTGGAAAGTCTGCAAACTAAAGAAAGCTGAGGACCATTACACTATCCGATTATTGTTCACTGGGACAGAAAACAATTTAAATGATTCAAAACCAAGGAAAATCCTCAGAAACTGGAAATGAGTGCAAAAGACATTCAGCAGAAGTGTTTAACAGCATGGAAATGTAAAAAAA
>VWZI01005954.1:1096412-1108268 GCA_013396835.1 Psilopogon haemacephalus
AAAAAAGAAGAGCCTGTCCCAGTTGTTCAATATTTTCCTAGGTACCGAGAGAAAAAGTTCTGTCAAGCTTATTTCCTTTTTACCCCTGTCACTCATCACAGAAATCAACTCTGAAGTCTGTAGCTCATTTTTCTTCCATCTCACAAAACGACTGATGTCTAGTAGCTCCCAACAGACATGATATGTTTTGGCCTCTCTCTCTCTCAACACAGACATTGAAGAGACTGGAGAGATGGCACTGGGATTAATTTAAGTAACCACTGAAAACTGAAGCCTTACAATTATCTGAGCAGAAAAATTACAAAGACTCACGCGCTGGCACACAGGTAAATCTGCTTTCCCTCTTTGTGAGCAAATATGTCACTGAATGAGACTAGCTGTTGACAGAAGAAAGCAGAACAATAATAGATGTAGTGATTCTGACACTAAAATATTCTGCAACCATACTGTATTTGAAAGGTAGCCAAGAAGCAAGTCCCTGCAGACCTTCCCAACAGCTATTCGACATCAGTTTCAACGATGAGCTCTAGCTGTATGCCTGTAACAAAGACAAACTAAGAATCACAAAATACCTTGGAAACAAAGCCAAGGAACTTAAATTAATAAATCTGCAAAAAACCAACCAAACAAAAAAAAACCTCTGAACTATAAGCTTGTGCTGGTTTGAACTAATTGGAGGATTTGAATGAGGAATTAGACTATAGGCTGAGAAAGGAAAACAAAGTTTGGGTCTACTTCACTCATAGGTTACTGAAAAAATTATAAAAGTCAGAACCCAAACAAAGATAAAGGAGACAGCCTTGTGCCGTGGCTGCTGCTGCATGTCTCTCCCTGCATTTTTAGCTGGATCTGAATAATCTGAATAACTTCACTAACTTCTTTCCTGCTGCTAATCGCCCTGGCTGAGCTACCTTCACTTATCTACTGCATAAGACAGATGGTGAGATAAGATTGGGAAGGGAGGAAGGTGGCAGGGTGGTTGAAAACCCCCTCTTAGGGATCCTTATCTCTTGGAGTGGTGTGGCGTTCCTGTATTACCTTTTTCACTGTATGTATCTGTAAATACCTGCTATATATTTTAAATATCTGCTTGTATATTGTGCAAAGCTGTAAATATAAAGCTTCATTCCTTAACTTCCAGCCATCTGAGTCTAGCCTGGGTTACTTCAAAGTGTGAGGAGGTGGGTAACTGCTGAACCACCACAAAGCTACAAAGTAAAGGCTACCCAGCTACTGCAGCCAATAAAAAACGGCAAGATGATAGCTGCCAATTCTTGCCCAAGGAAAGAAACTAGGATGATTGTAGGTCAAGCTGCCTACTTTCTGTGACTTCATCTTCATGGACAAAGTGTTAATTAAGACTTCCTCTTCATACTTTTATTGAAGTATTAATTAAGACTTCCTATTCATACCTTCCCAAGGGCACCAAAAGACCCTGAATGCACTCTTTTGATGTTTATTTTTCAGAGTTTTGTTACACATCAAAAATAAAAATGCAGAAAATAATAGCCCATATTAGTTCTTAAAGGGGTCCCATCTTAGACGCGGATGAGTCATTCTGGGATTAACCAGGAAGAAATTCCTCTGGCAAATCTCTCCATGGCAGTCGAGCAAATACGAAAACACACAACATGCCTACATTTTTAAAAAGTGAGTCCTCCCACCCACCAAAATCAGATTTAACTTCCTCTGTGCGCATGCGGGCATCTGCATCTTGTTGAATCCAGACCGCTCAAAGTCATGGAAAACATTTGTTCATATAGCACTTAAAACATTACATACACCCTCACACACACATCTATAGGAATGAGCTCTAGCCAAAAATTGCCAAGCTTCTACGGTGGAATGTTTAACTACACAAAATTTCTGGAGAAACACTGCAAAACTTCACAGCGCTGTAAGTCCTATGCTCTTCCATCCCCACCTTGCAGGCACCTCCCCATCTGCTCAAAGATGGAACCTCCTAAGCTAGATCCCCTAAGAAAATGCTTTAAGTACTATTGAAGTCTCTGCTTGCAGTAAAATCAGAGCAGATCTGACACATGAAGCACAACATCGAAGATTATCTGTTCTCATCACTAAAAATCTCACCAGCCTCTCTTCTCTTTCAGTCTCCCACTCCTTCCAGATGTTTATATTCATAAAGGAGACTTCTTTACAAGGCTGACATCTAGTCTGAAGATTCCTATCTGAAAAATATACCTGATTCTAGATCATCTAAGTCTGCAAAGACTGTCCTGCTCCCTGCTTACCCACAGTTTACCCCTTCATGTCTGTTCTTCTCTATAGCTTCTCATAAAACTGAAAAATCGATACAGTTAAAGACCAAAATGTTAATTAGTAACACCAAGAAGGTATTTCTTTTTAACCAAAAGGATGTGTGACAAATTAGCAGTGATGGCAGGAAAGCTCAGCGACCTCAAAGCCTTTTTTCAGACCCACTTCAGAAACATTGGTCGACTGTGCCCTTTTACATTCTCTTTTCTCAAATTAAACTAGGGAGAAAATTCCCACCCTTTTATTTGTTTTTCAATAACCTCTCCTGCTAATAATGTCTACAGTGTTGCTCTCTTTGTTTTAAAATACACCTCAAAATCCTGTTTTTCAACTAATTAAACTGCCTTGGGAACATAAGGCTAATTAAGCCATCCCTACAGTCCAGCTGAGTTGCTGACTTCTAGCCGTCAGACCAGGGCCACACACAATATGACACTAGGCACCTGAAACCCACCTTTTAGGCTTATCCAAATGTCACCAATTTGCTCCTCCTTTGGCTTAAACAGCCAAATAAACGCCAAGTATGTGGCAGGCCACCAGAACCTCCTTCCCCTACTCCGCTTCCCAGCGCTGCGGACATTTCACGCTGTTCTTCAGGCTTTCGAGATTGCCTACATCAGCCTGGACAGGAGCCATTTCCAAAGCCTCATCAGAAAGCTCCCACCAGCAGGCAGGCTGAGCACTCAGAAATCTTCATGGAGGTGCTGACCTACTTCTGGCTTCAGAAGCTAGAGCATCTCGGCAGCACCCTCAGATTAAGCAAGGTATACAGGCTCCCCTGACTGGAGACAAAGGAGGCCCTTCAGGGAAACCCAGAGAAAACACTCAGCGTGCTCTTAGTGCCAGCTATTGTTATTTCATCCGTCAAAGAAGAGGAAACTTGTCTGGGCACTAACCCTGCGATACGCACAAGCAGGAGAGCAAACATTTAATGCCGATCTGCTGGAGCAGGAGGCAGAGTCCACTCCTGCATGGGCTGAGGAGCGGCTGGAAGGCTTGAGGGCAGGCTGAGCACTATTGGCAGTCAAATAGGACACCGAGAATCCTTTGATTAAAACACACCCCCACACCCCCCCTAAAAGAAAAGGTGGGAAAATGGGGGAGGGGAAGGAAGGAAAAAAAAAGAAGCCAAATACAATATCCCCCCCAAAAAAAAGAACACTCACCCACCACAAGTATAGAAGTTTAGTGCAGCATCGCATAGAACTTACAAGACTGCACTTTACCTCTCTAGAATTTCAACAATAAATTAACAGGCAGTGATAAATCTCACTTATGTGGGGTTGATCTCTTTGGGAAGAGACATGGGTGATGAACTCTATGCATTGCTGTCAGTACAGTCGCCAGGCTCTACAAGCTCATGGACTCAAGGACAACAGTAAAACAAGATAAGCAGACACAGTCTCTTAGGCCATTAAGTCTTCTTCACAACGATTTGGAGAAAGGCTGACACATCCAGAAGCCTGCCTATTTCTTCCATATACTTTGCATATAGAAAGCTATCCATGGATACTATGACCAAAGTGGAAAATGCAACTGAAAGACTGTAATGTTAATTTGTACTACTTCTTAAGGTGTAAGTTTCACTACAGTTGGCACAGTTTTTGTTTTTTGTTTGTTTTTTTTTTTTTTTTTTTACAGGACAAAAAACTCTTCCATTAAAAAAAACAAAACAAAACAAAACAAAACAAAACATACATCTCATTTTATAGCCCCATAACAATACCTAAGACACCGCTGCCAAATCTCAAGCACACTGGCAGCACCCAGCTTCTTCTATTGCTAATAAATATTAGAAGTTTTACAGCTGCAGTGTTAAACACAATCCTTGTGGTCTCACCCCTTTAGAGCCTCTGAACACCCAGTGAACACTGAAGACATTCAATACTGCATATCCAGATTCAAGACTGCAGTTAACAGGAGCCACTAGAACTGCAGGTACTGGTGAGGATGGACAGTGATGAACTGTCCTGCTACCAATGAGGTGACTGAGCTGCTAGACAGCCACTCTAGCCCCAGTTATTTCCCTCTCAAAACACATATTTCTTCTCCTTCTGATGGCACCAAAAGGAGGAATTGGCCTCCCCTGTAGCCAGCCCAGTCCTGATGGCCACTGCATTTTAGGCTATGTTATTGGGGAAGCCACTGAGACTTGCCACCTCTCCAGTCTTTTGGTGAGATTTCCCATACCAGGCCCTTCTTTCCTCTGAAGGCAAGCCTACACTTTCTGAGGCAATAGTAGCTAGCAAAACCAGCTTCAAAATTACAACTTCATGAAGATACCCAAACTAAGCCAAATAGAAACACATCTCACTGTAAGCATGCATAGATTATGTAAAGAACTATGCTTGGAGTAATTTTCTAGAGTTTAAGGGAATTGTCTTGCTTTCTAAAAGAGTAACCTTTGATACAGCTGCATATACCTCCATTAATCAGCTGACAGTGTAATTCAAGGATAACCTAAAAGGATACTGTATTTTACTCAGACTTCTGCTGCTTTGGTGTCCCCTCCCACTATGGAAGAACAACATGCATGGGTTAGAACTGCATCCAGCTCCAGAAAACACACTGGAGAAATCACAGAATCATTGAGGCTGGAACAGACCTGTGAGATCATCAAGTCCAGCCTATGACCAAACACCAGCACATCAACTCCACCACCAGTAAGTGCCACATCCAATCTTTCCTTAAACACCTTCAGGGATGGCAACTCCACCACCTCCCTGCATATTTAAAGTGCACTGGATAATAACTTTTCTTCGTAAGAAAATCACAAATAGGCTTAGTAAGTGCAAATGGCAATATTACACCATTGTGGTTTTTTTGCTGCAGAAAAAGAAGACCTACTTCACTGGGTAGTTACTGCCGTTTGAAGGGGTGCCCTATTGCTGTTTGGGCTCATGACAGGAGCCCTGTTTTAAAAATGGATCCATGAACACCTGCTCAAGTGCCAAGAGGAAAGCACTTTGTTTCATCAAAATATAGATGTATGAACATTCCAAACATTTTGATATTTTCTCATCACAGGTCTCAGGTGAAACCTTAAGTCGCAAACTGAGAGATCAAGTATGCTGGACAGAAAAAAATCTGCACATTTACAGATTCAGTAATAGGGTTTTATTCCAAGAACTACATAAAATCCTTAAAAAAATCTTTCCAGATCCGGCCCACCCAGGGAGCAATTTCAACATCAGAAACTAGAGACTGCAGTAACATTCCCAGCAGTCAAGATCATTGGAAAGTAAACAAAACACCCATGATTTTTTTCAAATTGAAATTATTATTGAGAAGTTCCTCCCATCCTCACATTTCACAGCCACACTTTCTGCAGGTGAAACAACCGTTTTTGCAGGGTTTATTTTCTCCAAACACTTCATCGTTTCCTTGAATAGCAAAGAAAGAGGAGCCAGGGCATCACATGTTTTCTGAAGCCAAGGGAAGGTGCACTGTTGCTCACAACACAGCTTTGTGTGCCTAAGAGCCTTGGAGGACACCTGATCCACCTGAGTTGCAAGTTTTCAGCTACTCTTTCTAAACAGATGTCTCAAATATAGACAAGAATGTGGTAAAGCTTCATCATGCCCTATGTGGGAGATGATGCAGTTCTCATGGCCAGCAGAAAGGAAAGCAAGTTCACTATCTTGATGAATGGCCCAAGGCAACAGCACCAGAAGAGCTGGGAGAGAGCACCAACTCCATTGCCATTCCCTTTACAAAGGAAACAAATAAAAAAACCCCTGCCACTCAAGCCCAGGGATTACAATGTTTTTATAGACAGCTGACCCTTCCTGTAGCATCTCTGCACTAAATCTTCATTTCTTCAGGCATCAAAATAAACCCATTTGAAGAACAACTGTGGCAACACACCTCAGAGATCTGAACTTAGTTCACTAAAATCATTACAACTTGATGAAAAAACCCAGTATGCCTCTAACTAACAAATTACAAAGACAGGACAAAGTCAGGAAGGATTATTGAGTTTTCATGCTGTAAAACCACAGAGAAGGTGGTATGGGTACACCTGTGACTAGTGGCCCCATGATCATCCCTTGCCATGGCCCCCAGGCACTCCATCTACTTCAGCCTTTGGATTTAAAAAGACGACTGTGTACAAAAAGAGGAGCAGGACAAACAGAAAGGTGATTTAGCAGCAGCTGGGTGCCATGTGATGCTGGCAGCCCAACAGCCGATTTAAGCACTGGGAATAACACCTGACAAGGGCTTCATTCAGTGCACACCCACTGTGTTGCTCCCCAGAAAAGACAAGGACCCTTTGAGGAGGAAAATGCAGAGTACTTAATTAAAGACCAGATCCTCATGCGTAGATAAAGAGATGAAGAGCGCAAGGGCCCCGGTGCCATTTCCGCTTCGGCCACCACAGTTCTCTTACAGCATGGCTGCTTCATACAGACTGTACACTTAACTTGCAAGGCTAGATGACTTATTTGCCACTGGGAAGGACTCTTCTCTATACAATGGTGTTCTTTGTTGGGGGAAAGGAGGCGGGGAGACAGCACTAGCTGGCCATTAACCTTATAAATCCTTCACGAGTTGCACAACGAACATCACGCATCAGTGTATTTGACTTTGCTTCTTCAAGAGAAGCTGCTTTAAGTGAAGAGAAAAAGAAAAACAAAAAAACAGAAAATAAATGAAATCTCTTTCCTTCCTGTTTGCTTTTTATTTTCACAATACATTTTAGAGAATCGGCACTACCCTTTCAGATCATCCTCAGCGTTCTTTAAAGAGCAAGAAGTGTTTCTGATTCCAAGATTTTGCACACAGGACACAAGCGCAAACCACATACTGAGCAATCAGGCACTTTGTATGCAGTACATACTCATTTAGCTCTTGCTTCTCTCTACCCAGTCTCTAAGAGCTGCTTTTACAAAGTATGTTAAAAGCCCAACCCAATACTTCTGATCAGTGCAAGTTATTTGCTCAAAGTTGGGAGCAAATTCATAAGCGCCTCAGCCAGGCCATCAGCTTAAGTTTACCTTCTCTTTTTTTGGTGTGTGCTGTTTGGTTTTTTTTCCTTTTTTTTTTCCTTTTTTTTTTTTTTTTAAGTTGCAATAACTATCTCACGGACATTCAAAATACTTAGTGGATTTCTAAGTTGGGGTGGGATAGAAGAAGAAAAAAAAAATTGTAGTTTAATTCCCCTGAAGTTCCCATGGTAATATCATGGCACGTACAAAAGGTGTAGATGAGTGTGTGGTAAACTCCTCCTCGGAGGTTTTATTACTATGAAACCTAATGCTCCCCAGCTGAAAAGAAACTTTCATGATATAAAGGAGATAATTGGGAGAGAAAAAGACAATTCACATTTTATGACTGGTTATAGATGAATAACATTTAATGTCCAACAGTCTGCACTGCACCATAATCACCCACTAATGACTGGAAAACTCGTTGTGAAAATTACTGAACCTAAACTGGTGGGGTGTTAATTTAATTTTTGGAGGCAAGAGAGAACATGGCTGAGAAAGAAAATAAAGGGAACACTTAGCTCCAGCTCCCAGCGTGGCAAAAAAAGTTTTCCCCCCTATGCCTGGTTGAACAGGAACAATGCACAACAGCCCAGCCCCGACGACTTCGATGAATTATAACTTCTGCTAGTTAGTTTAATTATTGCACATACATTTCTCGAAAACTCCTTTTGAAACATCAGCTTCTAATTGGAGAAATTGCTCTGAGCATGACCAAAGGGTTATTATAAAGTTTGGTCACTTCTTTTCAAGCAATCGTTAGGAAAGGGCATGGCCCTTTCCACAAAGCACATGGAAACCTCTCAAAGATGCCCATTGTCCGAGACACAGAAATCAAGTGCAAGACACACAGAAGGAAGTCTCATCTGGGAACACAAAGGGCAATGAAAACACGAAAACGAGGTGGAGCATCCTGCTACACCAGCAGCACCTTTCATAGAAGAGCTGAAAGGCAAGGGGAGGAGGGGAAGGGGAAGAAAATCACCTTCCAGGATATATTATTAGTGGGTGCAAATAGAAGGTGTGTCAAAGACAAAAATATTATTAAAATAATAATGCTCATTAAAGACTTAGGTTGCAAAATCTTGCAAAGTTACAAGAAAGCTTCGAATCACTCTTACCAAAGACAACTAGTTTCATCATGGGACCTATAGGTTTACACAAAGTTTCCCTTAACCCTCCAAACCAGCATATTTAGCATGTTCTGGGTTTGAGGTTTTTTTATTCAAAGACTGCTTATGCTTCCCAAAGGTTTGCCTTCAGCCAACTTTAAAACCTAAATACACCCATCAATCACCTAGTACCTGAGTAATTCTGCTCACTGCAAAAATACACACTGAGCATAACCATTTAGTTTGAGAAATGGCCAGAGAATTAAATTTTCACAGAATCACATAGTATATCTGGTTGGAAGAGACCTCAAAAATCATCCAGTCCAACTCTCAGCCCAGCACTGAAGGGTCAACACTAAACCATGTCTCTAAGCATGAGGTCCACATGCTGCTTGAACTTCTGTAGGGGTGGTGACTCGACCACTGCACTATTCTAATGTTTGATAACCCTTCAAGTTGAAGAAGCATTTCCTATTATCCAGCCTAAGCCTCCACTCACGCAGTCTGAAACCATTTCCTCTAGACCTGTTGCACGTCATCAAGAAGAGGCTGGACCCCTCCTTGATCCAGCCTCCCTTCAGGTAGCTGAAGAGTCACATGTGAAACACTTCATCTCCTGTATCCTCAAGCCCTAAACTGCCAGTGCTAATGCTTTTTTTCTGATGTGCTTCATTCATATTCCTATCCTATTTTGTGGTAGGGTCTCAGCTTACAATTCAAGACTCAGTGGAATCTCATGTGGATTTTAATCTTTCTGGCTCAGATAGACCTATGCCAAGGACCACCCAGTTCCTGTTGACTGTAAATTATACTTTAATGAACTTTTCAGTATCAAGTCAGGGTGACTTAAACATGGAAATACCATTCAGCCACAATCTCCCAGTTTACATTTTACAATCCCAGAAGCAGAAAATATGTATGCTACACATATCAGAAGTTCAGTATTCCCTTTTCCTCACCAGCTATTTCTTCCTCTAGTTATTATCTCAGTAGGCATCACAACCCATTATTCATTAGACCAGCTAATGCTCTGGACCACAATGAAAAAGAAACAGCAGCCACACCAACAGAGGATTTAAAGTCAAGCTGCAGTAACGATGAAGGTAAAGGGAAGCATTGTGGTATGTGGAGGTCAAGTAGCCAAGAAGAGGAAGCATTTCTGTCCCTTGGTCTCTGCCAGGCAGCAGTGGGAGGCCTGGACACTCCTCCTGCACTGCTTTGGGACAGATGGTCTGTCCTCCAACTACCCTGTCATATCTGGCAGGTGGAACAGAAAGCCACCCCTGCTTTTTCTGGAAGCACCCAGTCAGCCAAGAGAAAAGCCAAGAACCAACCCCATGCCCTGCCACAGCATTGCCCATGTACCCCAGTGTCCTATGGGGTGCAGAGAAAAAGGTCACCCCCACCCCCCCAAGTCAGGCCTGTGCACTCCCTCACTGCTACACCCAGCCATGAGAGCCCTCTATTCCCACCACAGTGCGGGGGCTACGGGCTGAGCCAGAGCAGCAGCAAAAAGCAGCTTTACCAACATCAAACATAACATGCTTTTTGTTTTTTCCCTTGACCCCATCAGTTATTTATTAACAGTAGTAAAATATTAGTGTTCTTCACTTCTCAGGCAGGTTTTCCTCTCAGCCCAATACTCCACCACTTTCTTCACACACACCCTGCCCCAAAGCTGAAAGGGGACTTTTTGTCTGTAGGTGCACTGTTCACTGATTTAATGTGGCAAAGTGGAGAAGAAGGTGTGAGAGAGCTTCTAAATAAGTCATGGCCTTTTACACATTAGGTCCCTAATTATCTTGAAAATACAATTACACACTTTTAAGCAGATGCTCATGCCCACAGGCCAGGCCCATTACTTTGACTCCGTAACTACCTAACTTTACAGTAAGTGCAAGCTAAATTTGGTTAGATGCAAGACCTGAATTATCAGTCTGGGTGTGGAAAAAAAGCAGTAAAAAAAAAAAATTCAAAACTTACAAAAATCAATGCTCTCATCTCATTTGCCACAGCTAAAGACAGTGCACAACAGGTAAGACTCCAGCAGGCCCCTGCTCTTCTTTCACAGCCTTTAATCAAATACTGAGAGGCATTTTCTATTTTTAAAATCAAAACTTTTGGCTCCAGTCTTTTGTAAATTCACAGCAAAGATAACCCCTCGGGGAATGAATATTATTTACACACTAGTGAGTTTACTTATTAACGTGAACTTCCAGCAAAAGCTGCATTTCCATATTTTAAAACAGACCTGTTTACATTCCGTGTCTGGCTTTAGTAACGTCAAGGTCAGAGCACAGCCTTCAATAGCTCTCCCATACAGCAGGCTGAAGAATGTTGCCTGATGGGTAAGGTCCAGGGACACCCCAGAAATCAAACACTGACCCTTACACTCCATCAGGCAACAGCACTCACTCAGGAGCTCATATTCCTTGGCCCAGCTGGAGCCAAAAAGCCCAGAGGAGCTGCACTGAGCAGCTGGCATGAACCACTGCCCACATCTCTACAGTCAGCATCACACTTTGTTCCAAAAGTAAAGGCACAAGTGTTTAACAACCTCAGGTGGAAAGCACATGCAGATTTTCTTCCCTTGTTTGATGGCTATGAACAGTAATTCTGTCCAAACCTCAGCCACAATGTACAGCTGCTACCTATCAATTTTTTACAGTTCTCTAAATATTGGCAGAATGTTGAAAACTTTTCCATCACTTTTCCTGTTCTTCAGCACTGGCTTGTTTGTCAGAGGTTCAGAGGGAATTTCTCTATCATGAGGTAAAAAAAAAGTCCATTAACTCACTTTCAAGTGGGTGACTTGTCCTGAGCTTCCCCCTCAGCAAGGGATGGTGATATTCAAGTGAGTCAGATGGGGAGCTAGTGACATAGAAGTATATGAAAACTGACCAAAAGACAGGAGAGTCGATGAACAGAGAAGATCAGACTTTGTATCATTTATTCCAGAAGGACAGGGGCAGCTATAAAACACTCAAAACTGAGATTAAAAGTGTAACCAAGACACACCTCATGCTCCATTCTTTGCATGAACTTTACTCAGAAAATTTCTTAAAAGACACACATGGGAGCATCCCATTTTAAGGCTCTGAAACTCCCAGTGCAAGAGAGCATGTCTAGCTCTGTGACCTGTTCCAGGTGCCTACAGCACAAAACACAGATGGTAGAAGCTGTGTGTAAAGAAAACACAGTTTGCTTTACCATCACCACTGCAGTGGCCATGGGAAGCAATGACACCTTGACAGCAAGAGCAAAAGATACCCTTACAGTTTGTCTTCTTTCCATAAAACAAAGTGTGTGTTTCAAGCTGTGAAGGCTGCAAGTTACCTTACACCCTAAGGAAAACTTCACATCTGTTGCTCTTCATGACTCCCCACTATATACAGCAAAGAGCCACAGCTTTACTTCTTAAGAGAGTTGTGTGTGGTAAACGTTTTGGGTGCACGTGCTCTGATTCTACTTTCCCCCCC
>VWZI01005954.1:1109249-1126564 GCA_013396835.1 Psilopogon haemacephalus
CCCCCGCCCCGTCCCCCGCCGGTCCCAGAAGTGCTGCATGTTCTCCCGCTTGAAGTCCGCGAAGATCTCGTAGCCGATGCGGTGGCGACCCAGCTCCGCCACCGGCCCCGCGCCGACGCCTCCGCCGCCCCCCGGCCGCCCCTCGGCCCCGGCACCCAGGACGATGGCCAGGGAGTGCGGGGCGATCTGCAGGCACCGCTCCGCCCTGCGCGGCATGGCCGCTCACCGCCCGCCGCCGGGCATGGGCACGGGCAGAGGCACNGCAGCGCGCGAGGCCGCGCGGCGGGACCTTGTCCCGCTGCCGACGGACCCGCGGCGGGCAGCGCCCAGCGGCTTCGGGCCGGGAACACCGCGCCTCGCCGCGCCCTGCCTCCCGCCTCCCTGTCCTAGCACGGGCACGGCAGCACCACCTCCAGCGATGAAACGAGCCCGCTGGTGGTGCAGCCTTACCGGCACACTCCAGTTTCAGGAAACTTCACCTTTCCTTCCTCTGTGTGAAACGCAGGGGCATCCCCCAGCCACCTCCAGGTTATCCCAGCAAATCTCGTGGTCGTTATACTTGTGCTTCTTCCAGTAGTTACGCAGCTGTAGGTAAAATACCTAGTGAGCAGCGCTGACCCAACTGTGTCCAAGCATACATAGCCTCTTTCTTCACACGTTATAGTCCTGCATCACTTTGTGTTGCCAGGAGTATTGAAATTGGATACTGATGGAGACAGACCAAGGTTCACTTCTAACTTCCGTGGCTTTCTTACAGCAGTTTAATATTTTGCCTCTTTTGTGCTCCAGATCAGTGGCTGCCTGCAAATCTCGAGGAAAAACTCAGCAAAAAGGGGGACAAAAGCAAGGAGAAATGGAGGGACTCAGGCCCTTCCTGGCAGAGCCTGGTCTGAGGCATGTGTAAAGGCTGGAACTGGCTGCTGAGCTGTAGGTACTGGCAGCTAGTTGCTGGCTACACTTGCCAGGATCCAGATTTAGGGGCTTCACTAATGTCTTCCAACCCCCCCTCAAATTCATAGCAAAACCAAGCCCTCATGGGTGAAAATGAGCCTCGAGTTGCTGAGCTGGATGTGGCTGTTGGACACTTCAGTGCTGTGCAGGTTGTATGGGTGGGTCCAGCATCACTCTCTGCTCATGCTGGGAAGTAGGGCACTGCCCTACTGGGGATATGGGCAGCAATGCATGGAGATGCACCAGAAAGGTGAGGGACACAAGGAAGAAAACTTTACAATAGAGAAGAGGAATCAGAGGAGACGAGAGTGAGTGGAGGGAAAAGGCAGAGACCACTCTGCCAGACAGTCGTTTAAGGGCTGCAACTGAGGAGACTGCAGGCACCACACTATGCACAAGCTACAATGTTTTATCCATATTTTTTTTCTGAAATCACTGATATCAACATCATCATTTTGGCTCCCATAAACTATCACCTGTTTGATTTTAATTTCATTCAAATCCTGTGTTACTCTCCATCTGCTTTCATCCATTTCCTTCTCCAAGGCACTGCATAACAATCTGACTCTTCCCACTCCCTACTTTTTGTGTTTCGTTCAGCACTGTACAGAGGAAGGTGAAATTTATATCATCCCAAACGCTTCTGCAAGTAGGCAAACTGTATAAAGCCAACTCTACCAAGGGAAAAATCAGAGATAAAATAAATTGTTCAAAATCACTATGAGGCATTTTGAGCCAGGAGCAGAACCTGCAACCCCTTCCCCAAGTGTCCAGCACAGCAAGATCTCAAGATGCCCCTTGCCCTAGCAATTTTTAGTGGTGATGATGTCAGTATTTCAGAGGAGCATTTTCATTATTTCATTTAGTTCCAGGCTTTGCAAGATGGCCCCTTGGTGTCCTTGTTTGCCTCCAAACTTCTTCCCAAAGTTCACCTGAGACACTGATTGCCTGTTAAAAAAGCAAGTCGCAGAGTGTTGAAACTGCTGTCATGATCTTGTTATATTCGTGTTATTCTTACCTTGTGCCTTCCTTCTGTCTGTGTTATATCAATGTTTTATCTTGCCCATCGTACTTGCATTTCAGTTCTCCTGGGCAGGGCTCACCTTTGTGTTGCCTTTGTGTGAAGCACATCACATTGACATCTCAACCACTCACCAGAGTCACAAGGTAACTTAAGGGCTTGGATGAGTTTTCAGTTTTTATTCCTAACAGCAAAAACAAAGGAGGCAAATTAATCCTTTTGACTGTTGGGCCCCACATTTTGCTTACAGCCCCCAAATCCCAAGTGCTAATCAAACCTGTGATCCTTCTGCTGCCTCTGTAAAAAGGACATCTTCAGCTCAGTGTGCTTGGCAGCCTTCGGTTGTGGCATCAGTGTTGGTCTCTCCATTAGCTGGGCTCCTTTTCCCTTCAGCTCTGATTTCTGAAGCAGCTGATGTGGTGAAACATGCCGTGCCAGTCATTTTCCTCCCCTTGCAAGGTATTTGCAATAACGCTTGCAAGCTGTCAACATCTTCCCTGCTCCTGACTTGTTCTCCTGTGAAGGCTAGTCCTCAGACAGCTAATCCTCTCCCACCCTGCTTTCATCACCTCTTCCTTCATGCCACTTCACTCCTCAACTCTGCACTGGCAGGCTGTCCCTCCTTCTCTCCCACCTTCCTTCCCTCTCTCCCTCCCCGCATCGGCATGCTGCCCCTCTCCACAGATTGCAGAGTCAAAATGTCACACACAAGTGTAATGACAAGGCAGTAAAAGAGAGTAGACTATAATTTGTCCAAAACATTGGATGGAGCACAGTGCTTGTGGCACGAATTGAAATACACTTACAGGCAGGAGTTTAGATGCCATCCCCATAAAAAAACAGCACCAGGATTGCCTGAGCCGAATCTTGAGGCCTCAGTTAAGAGACTCCTCTTGTTTCAAGGGCCTGAGGGAAGGCTGTGGACAAGTAAGTACTAAATAAACTGTTCACCATTCATCATTCTCCCTTTTTCTGCCATCTCATTACTGATTCGATCAATTTTTTTTTTTTTCTCAGAATTCTGGGAGCTTTTATTTATTTTGGTTTGTTTACTTTTTATTGCTTGCTGGTTTGAACAAGCATCTTTTCCGTTTTCATTCACTCCCAGTGACTTCTTCCAAGCAATCAAGGTCTATAGCCAGACTAAAGCTGATCTGTTTTTCCTGACAGAAATATATGAGAAGACAGCCCACAACCTTCTTATGGCCAGGTAATGAAAGCAAGTGAAGTGGAACTCCTGAGTGCTTCGGAAGTGTTTGGAAAGGCAGATGTTTACTTTGCTAGTGGGCTGAAACCCTTGAAGATTTAGACACCTCTCTTTGAAATGCATCAGTGGTGGCAGGCGGTCCACTGCACATGGCATCAGCTATCCTAGGGAGAAGCAGAAAGCCAAAGAAACCTGACCCAACTGTGTTCTCTGGCTGTATGTACTGATCCAGAGCTCAGGTGTAGTGCCTCTGTCTCCTACAAATATTGCTTTGTTAAAAACTCGCTGGGAAAAGAGTATTCCCCCAGAATTCATCCAAGGACACTGAATGAAAAAGAAAGTCTGAGGCAAAGTGTATGTATTTAGTGATGGTTGTGCATCCCTGATTTGTACATAGTAAGGCAAGTTACACAGTTTTGCAGCCTATGTAGTATGTCGTCTGGTGATCTGCCCCAGATACAGTATTCAGGCAGTACGTCATCTGTGGGAGGTTTTCAAAGTCTCCCTAGTGGAAAACTCTTTTTCTAATCTCTCTGGTGGTTTTATACAAGAAGAAATTGCACCTGCCCTCCCCACTGTACACATAGTGTTGGGTGCAGAGAGTCCTGCACGCTTCCCAGTTGAGTCATTTCATTCCTGGGAATAAGCTGCTCTCACCATTGTGCGTGGTTTCAGGTGGTAAAGTGTGTTTGGCAAGAAACTACCAGCTATGGGATGGATTTTTAAGCTGTATCTGTCAAGGCTTTTTTTTTTTAACATACCTGCATCTACTCCCATGTGGAAGACTGACTGAAGCTGGAGTGACACAGTGACACAGAGCTCAGTTGACTACCATTGTCAAATATGTAATTTACTGCAGCTCTAATGAGACTGGGCTTACAGACCATGGTAACAAATTTTGAGCAGACTTTCCTCCTCCTCCTGCCTCAGTTGAAAGCTACATAAACCTGGCCATACTGGCTTGGATATGGAGTTAATGGATATAGCTTCGGCTTCTGGCTTTGCTGTTGCAAATGCGCGCATAAGAGTAGGGCCAGGACCGGGTATATGTACAACACACAGACCAGATCTTCTTTTTGTCCATATCCTGAGAAAAAAGAGGGTTGATCTCAGAAGAGTGAATGCTCTAAAATAATGGAGATCATGAGCAGTAATGGTGACTTCCATCTAAGAAAATGAAGAGGGTGGAAGGAGGAATGTTAGTGATTGCTCCTGAAAACTCTTTTCAGAAGTATGGCAGCCCTTGTAGGTAAATGCAGCTCTATATTTGCCTAGCTACGTGAAGACATTGATTTGCTACCAGGATTTCCTATAACAGCATCTCATTTAACTTTACCCTTTTGTTTTGGTAACCAGTTTTTGTAACACGGGGAAGTATAATACTTCTTGGGTTTGTAAAGTTCCTTAAGACCTGCTATTAAAGATCATCCTGGGAATGACCATTTGAAAATCTCTGCTCTGGTAGGACCCAAGTGTTTCTGTGCTCGGTTCTGTCCTGCCATTCTCCATCAAGAAACCCTGGTCAGAAATCCTTGCTCAGGCAGAGTTCCCAGTGAAGTCAATGGGAGTTGCCTGCGTGAGGAGTGACGAGCTAGGTCCAAACTAAACACCCAACTAATAAGCAGCATAGGAAAGAGCTGACTGCTTCATTTTTAAGCTCTGTGCTTCTACCTGACTCAGACTTGCTGGCATCAAGAAGGATCCCAGGGACAGGATGTGAACCGAAGGAGGAGATCCCTGGTTAGGGCAGGTGTGCCCATTGTCCTCTTCAGGAAAATCTGTGGCAATGGTTTTAAATCTTTGCAATGAGGTGACTACTTGGATAGGTGAGCCAATAGGTAGACAATAATCTATTGTCTGCTTCACAATAGCCTACACAGACTGGGGAAGTTATGCTGACCAGGAGAAGAATCACCTCCTAGCAGACATGGAAAACTTCCCACATTACTCACGGGAT
This sequence comes from Psilopogon haemacephalus, assembly GCA_013396835.1. Lineage (NCBI taxonomy): Eukaryota > Metazoa > Chordata > Aves > Piciformes > Megalaimidae > Psilopogon > Psilopogon haemacephalus. Next base: position 1,114,386 of record VWZI01005954.1, read on the forward strand.
ACATATTATACAGGGTGCAGGTCTTTCACATTCAAACTCAGATCCCTACATTTAGGCACTAAAAGCCTCATACTGGAAGCCCTCTAATTTTATTGGTTTGTGAAGCAGTAAAGAGATCCACAGGTGTTATGAAGCCAAAAATTTGGTAAACAGCAGTGCAGGTAAGTGGGGCCAGAAAAGCTTCCCTGCATGGGAAATTCTTGACTGTAAATTAATAAGGAGGGAAGAGAAGGGTATATTTATATCTTAATCCTCTAAATATATTGCTCTAGAAGAGAGAATTTTTTTTAGGTGCCTTCCAACCTATAATTGTCTCCTATCTACTATGACATTGATGGATGCTTTTGGTCAGATTACAGACAGACACTAAAACAGGATCTTAAATGGATCTACTTTAGTGGAGCCATAAAGGACTCAGTATGTGCAGGTAAGATGTAATTTTAATTATGGAAATGGCACAGCACTTTGGCTAAATTATCTGATTGTGGAATTGCCTTTAAGAACCACAGAAAACACATTCAGGCAGCTCAGGCATTGATACACTGAAAGAACTGTGCGGGGCTTTATGGTTTCCCCTACCAGTAACAGAAAGAAACAGTGAATGAAATGGTCATTAATTTTCATGAGCAATCTGGGAGAAAGAGCAATAAAACCTAATTCTCTGCCTCTTTTCATATTTCCTCTCACAGCCTGTGGCCTTAAGTGTGAGGATTCAGCTGACTCCTGACCCAGCCAAGCGAAGGCATGCAGCTAATCCCAAGTGGTTCTCATGTTGCCATGCTTATGAGCCCAAAGTCAGACCAAGCTGATCAGGTCTCCACCAGCCTGGGAATTTTAATATGAAATTTCCTCCTACTGCCCTTTCTTATGTAGTGTAAAGCAAAGCTTGTGAATAAGTGCTGTGGGGTGTGCAAAGTTGCACTCAGGAGAACAAAATTATAGTGAAATAGATATATCTCTAGGAGTATGCAAATGTAAATGGCATACATAGGCAAACCCTATTTTCATGAAAAATCCTTGTTCATGCAACATACATAGCTGAGAGCTTCAACCTGTACTGGCTTGAATTTCCTGTGGGGACCCCATCAGACCCGAGACCAAAAGAAAAGTGTAGTTATCCTGTACTTTCATTCTGCAAATATATCATGAGCTAAAGCAAGAAGGAGAAGTAGGTGGAGTTGACCACATCTAAATGAACAACTGAATAAACTCTTCCACTTTCTAGAGGAATTTAATCAGGGGCTGTTATTGCAAATATCCATCTAGGGAAAAGAAAACCAGAGATTAAAAAAAAAAAAAAAAAAAAAAAAAAAAAAGAAACCTCACTGCAACAGGTCAGACTACAAACAGGATGTTCAGTGCACAGGGTATGGAAACCAGTGGTATGCACAGGCTTTGTAAGCAGCCTTTGCTCTGCCTTGACAGCAGAGCTGTGTGATGAGTGGGCATCAGTATCAGCTTAACAGCTCTAATGTGGGAGTGGAAAGCATACAAATACCACCAAACCTGGAGTTATAAAATACTTAATTGATGGGAATCACACAGTCCATCCCTGCAGGCAGTGGTGAGAGACCTTCAGCAGTGTCCCCAGGCATGGGAGGAGCTGGTACGGGTTGCTGGAGGACTATCTGATGCATGTTGGCTTCTTGGAAGCCCTCTTGGTGGCACAGATCTGGGGAGGCTCTCCCAGATCACAAGACAGTCAGTTGGCATGACATTTTTTGAGTGATGACACCTCCTTTCTGACTGGGGAAAGGGAAAGCAACTAGTGTTGCTGGTTTGGGGTTTGAGAATTTCCCTTGCCTTTCAGGCAGGCAGGCACCCACACTGATACAGGAGATCAAGGTACAAGGAGGCTCCACCTGTGCCAAGACATTCTTGTTTTTCTTGTCAGAGTTACAGGCTGGCCGGCAGGCTCAGTTTCTGTAACCAGATGGTGACATCTTTCCACTGTCTGTGCATCAATCCACTGACCACAACTCAGCTGAGAAAATGCAAGATGGGCTCATAGCCTTATTCCAGGCTTCCCTAAACCAGGGCTCTCCCTCCAACCCCCAGAGCTTTGCAGGAAGCAGATTTTTGCACTTGAGCAAGGAAAAAAAATGCCTGTGGGAAGTGGGACTGACCACCACTGCTGTCTTTGCACTTAGGGGAAGGCTGGGCATAGCAAAGGACATTGAATTCAGGTTTTAATTCACTGCTCTGGGTTGCTGCTTCTCCAGCTCCTAACATGCTTCCAGCATGCATTTAATATATATGCATCTGTTCTTGATCAGGATACTTGTTTCTGATGTTTCTTTGGTTGGTATAGGTGTCTCTGGAAAATAATAATGTAGCTCTGAGAAAGAAATTCTCATAATGGTGGGAAAGTTTTTTTCTCTCTCTTTTTTTTTTTTCTTTGCAGAAATGTCTTCTTTGGTTTGCTCTGTTCAAGAATCTCTTTCACATCACTTCAGTCCTTAAGCTTTTTGCCCTGGAGGAGCTAGTTCAGTCAAAACCATGGTTGGTTCACAAATACAAAAAGTAACTTTCACCTTGCAGCTGTCTACAGGAAGCAGTTACTACTTTTAAACACAGTCTGATACCTGTTGTGGTGTGATGCAAACCACCCCCCTTTTCCTTTTAACTGGTGAAGGGCAATGGAACAGCCTAGTCAATACACATGTGTGTGGGGAGGGAGGTTACAGCTACCTTCTCCAAAGGGGCTGGCTGCAGCACTTCCAGCACTGGCTTTGTACTTGTCAGGCAACTGCCAGGAACTGGCACACATTAGAATTATGGTGTCTGCCAGCTATCAGCTAGCTTTTCTGCTCTTCCATCATCTTCCTTGCAGTCAGAGCAAAGAGCAAACTATGAAATTGATTGGCTAGATGATCACTTTCAGGTCCCCTTTGGCAAAGTGGAGTCAGTGAAAGGGTGGTGGGGTGGGTGTAAGAAAATTTATTCCTTCCCTAATAGCCCTTCATTACAGGTAAGCTGTTCACATAAATGGTAATTTGGCTCCCATTTCTTGAACACTGCTCCCTTGCATTAGATTTTTATAGTAGCTGTAATTACAGGTGGAAGCTGTTTTATTTTATGGGAGCTGAGGTAAACCTGCCCAGTGTGACAGCTGGCAGAGCTCAAGTACAGTCAAGTATGTGAGGCAGCATCTCTAAAAGACAGGATTCGATGTGTGAGTCACAGCAATGACCTGACCTGTTGGCCTCCTCACTAGCCCTGCCTGCTCTTGGGACTGATCTCTCCTGCAGGTATTTTTCAGCAGCCACCCTGTTGCTCGCCTGCCTCTTCCCTTTGCTTCAGCTTGTCAGGATTAGACAGTTTAACCAATGACCTCAGTTGTCATCAATCTCAATATTGAATGCACTGAAATAATACAGGCAATCCTCTGCTCAGTGAAGGCAGGCATTTATGAAGTATGTCTGAAACCATTTTAGTTAGAGAAGACAGGCAGCTGTATTTTGTGCTTAATACTGTCTGACAAGTGTGGACACACCCTGGGATAACTCTCTAGTCATCCTGACTACAAGGTCAAGAGCCTATGTTTGAGTGCCTTTGGCACTCTGACAGAAAAAGGAAAACACAGCAGCATCCAAAAAAAAAACCCAAAACAACCCAACAACAAACCCCTTTGTAAACCAGGTGTGTCAGATTTAACATTCCCCAGATCTTAATTCCTTTAAAACGTTTTAGATCCTCTTTGAAGATTATCCATGGACCCAACACTAGGCTAAACCAGAAAGTTTAGATTTTGCTCTTCTATTATCCCTTATTGGCTTATTGTTTCATGTGCTACAGTGAGAAGTGGTTATTACTCCTCTCTATCTTCCTCTCCTCTCCACTTTCATGCTTTCCCTGTGGACATCCATGCAATGCCATCCCGTTTCAGTACTGCCCCCAGCAGAGCTCAGCTGTAGAAGAGAGCAGAGACACCAGTCTCTGCTGGTGAGATTTGTGAGGGAAATTCCTTGGGGAAAAGCCCTGTTCTATAAGGATGTGGAGGATGAGCATAGACTGAAAGCTCACCAAAAGCTTTAGAGCTTGGAGAGAAGACTGTAAAAGCATGCTAGAGAATGAACAGTCTGAGCTCTCCTAGGTTATTTCTCAGGCTGATGCAAATTTCAGCAGTTAAATCTCAGCCTACTTCTTTAGCAAACGTGTTTTCTCCTGGGTCTGACGATTTCCTGCTAAGGTAGTAAAGACTACACTTATAAAAAAATTTTGACTCGATTTCCACAGAAATGAGGTTGTCTGTTTGTGTATTAAAAAAATGACATATTGCTGCTTCGTATTTATGCAGGAGAGTGAGATGTGAGCAGCCAACAGTCAGACCATTTCTTTGCAAAGAAGAGGTTTTACTGGAGGAGCTTTGCTGTGTGGTAGATTAGAAAAAAACCTACCCAAGCTCTTTCTTCTCTTTGCAGTAGGAAATGCTGCAAGTTACAAAACCTAACAGCCAGCTTTTGTACCCCATGCTGAAAGAGCACGTTCAGAGTTGCAGTAGCTATTGACAGTGGTCAGCCCATCCTTGACCTTGTGGCCCCCAGGCAAATCTACTGTTGCTTTCGAAGTGTGGATGGCTTTGGGTGGTTCATACTGACACAAATGTGGAGAAAGAATGGCTTTATCGGAAGGGAGAAGAAGGAAACCTTCAGGTTTCCTTACTTCCTTTTCATCTCATGCTCCCTAGTCACATGAAGTGCTCAAGGTAGTGCACCTGGGAAGACCACCATGGAGACCAGAGCTGCATGTAAGCCCACTCTGACTGGCCAGTGACTGTGGCAATTCTGCTTCAGCAAGTGCCACCAGACAGTGATGTATGGAGGGGAGCAGGAGCAGTTGGGTTGACTGCTGCTAACCTGAGCATCAGTGGCTTCTGCTTCCAAATTTGTGATCATTGAGCAACATGCATGCAGTCCATGGGCACCTTCAGGGCTCTGGCAGCAGGTCTTGTGTCTTGCCCCATACCCTGAGGCTTGGGCACCTTCAAGGGAAACCCAAAAGCACAGGGGAGTACAGCTGACAGCAGAGCACAAAGGGATGTACCTGGCACTCACTGAAAACCAAGGGTGGAAGAAGTTTGGTTAACTGTGCTGGGGTAATGAGAGACCTAACAGACCTGCTGCTCCACCAGTGTTGGTTTAGGTAGCCCTTACAGCTTGGCCTCCATTCCCCTTTTCAGAGGAGAAGGAGAAGAAGGAGATGGCACCGAGGATAAGGTCATCCCTCTTTCTGGGGATCAAAGCTCTGAGCAGGAATTCTTCAGGCCCCAAAAGTGGGCAGCAGTACTTCATAGCCAGGGCTTTTCATTCCTCCTACTGTGCAATGCCTTAAGATACCCTTGTGCAGCCTACTTTCCATCACCCACTGGGTTTTTCTCTCACATTATTTAACTATTGCAGCCACCAAGATTCAGATTTCCCCACAGTGGTGCACTAATTATTATTAGTATTTTACTAGTCTTATTTTAAAACAATATTTTTTATTACCCCAGCTGACCTGAGATATAATTATTTTCACTTAATCCCTGTGCAAACCTGAGAGAGGTCTCCATTTCCACCTGGGACCACAGCAGGTCTCCCCTTGCCAGCTTCCAGAATGGCATGCCCAGCAGATGAGGATCAGCAGTATTTTTCAGTATGGGCATCTTCCACCTTGTGTCCAGCCCCAGACTGAGCTGTGTCCATGGCTGAATGCCTCATCAGTTCAGGTGTATTACTGGTATGTGCAAAACCTTGCCATAGACTGGCAGGGCAGAGCAGCTTGCTCACAGGGACATTCTGGCAAGTGGTTGGTCTCAAGGGAGATATTCACATAGGCAAGCCTGCAGACCTATTCCTTAGCAGCACCTGGTTCGTGCCTTTTGTCAGTTAGCCCTCCTCAGCAGTGCTCCAGGCTGTAGCACTCTCATTCACACACCATCCAGCCTGAGGTTGACTAGCTCAGGTTCATCCCTACCACGGATTTGGCCCCTGCTGCAAGGCTGTGCAAGGGTTTGGAGGGGCCTGATGGCAGCTGCAGGTGTGGTGCCTGTGGGACCCCCCCCTATGCCTCCCTATTGCTCATAGCAGACTGGAAACTAAAGGTAGTAGAGGAGCAGAGAAAGCACAGTTCAAGATTTATGTGAGTCAGGTTGTGTGTTTGCATGTGTTGTTCTTGGAGGAAGTAGCTGTAGAAAACCAGTCACTGGTGTGCTTAAACCAACAGGAGACAGTAGAAGAGAGGCATCACTGCAGGACACTCTCCAACATCAATGCAAACTGTTACTCCACAGAGCATAGCCCACCACGCAGGAGCTCTGTTGTTCACCATAAGACCAGTTGTTCCCATTCTTGGTGCTAGCTGTCTTTTCAAAGGCAAGGAAAAGGGCAGCTGATTTTGAAAGACCACATGGTCACTAAAATGTAATTTCATTATGGTGTGAATTATCAGCAGAACAGGTGAGTCAGTAGAATGCTTGAGTAACAAGACAGGGGGGGAATGGAGTCAGGACCATGCCTTAGCTCTGCAGGGTGCAGGTTTGCATGATTTTAAAAACAAATTCAGAGCACAGACCAAGAGCGTTACAGGGAGAAAGACTCTACATACAAAGAAATGAAGTTTTCATGAAGTTTTTACTAAGTGTCATTAACCCAAGGATAACTGAGAGCTTCCTAGAAAGTTGCTTCTCCAAGGCTTAGTGTAGTCCAAGTGGAAAAGCCTGCCCCTTACTTCAGTTCTTTTTTCACCATGAATTAAAAAAAAAATTAAAAAAAATCACCATACTTAAACTGCAACATGGACCATACTTGTCCAAAGGAGCATAGAATCATAGAATGGTCTAGGTTGGAAGAGACCTCAAAGATCATCCAGTTCCAACCCCCTGCCACAGGCAGGGACACCTCCCACTAGATCAGGATGCTCAAGACCTCATCAAGCCTGGCCTTGAACACATCCAGAGAGGGAGCAGACACCACCTCCCTGGGCAACCTGTTCCAGTGTCTCACCACCCTCACTGTGAAGAATTTCTTCCTAACATCCCGTTCAAATCTCCCCTCTGCCAATTTGAACCCATTCCCCCTCGTCCTGTCATTACAAGACCTTGTGAACAGTCCCTCCCCAGCCTTCCTGTAGGCCGCCTTCAGATACTGGAAGGCTACTACAAGGTCTCCTTGAAGCCTTCTCTTCTCCAGGCTGAAAAGCCCCAACTCTCTCAGCCTGTCCTCATAGCAGAGGTGCTGCAGCCCTCTGATCATCTTCGTGGCATGTGCTTGGGAAGCACCCACAGTTTGCTCCTGAGCAGGCAGAAGCACAGTCTTCCTTCCAGTCTGTGAGTATGGGTAGGGAAAACTTCAGGAGATCCAAATCCTGGTTTGCAGAAGATGGTCATTGGGTTTATATTTCAAGAAGGCAGGCTAGTGGCAGGAAAGCCATGCAGTAGAGTTCGAAGAGCCAGCCTTTGTTAATCTCCTCGTATGGATAAATTAATAAAACATCAGATTAATTTACCTAGAAATATGACATCAATCACAAGCTAAAGTTTACCACACTGATTTGCATTACAGTAACAAACATGAAGCTTAATCACAGCTGTACATCTCTGTTTTCCTGTAAAGAACACTACAACCCTTTCCTCATTATGCATAGCTTATAACTGACAGTGCTCGTAGTCACAACAGTTTTCCTTCAGCAAAGAAGTCCCAGATAAACCCCAGATGCTCTGCTTGGCAGGGCACGTTTCATCCCATGGAGTAACCCTGGCACAAAGAGCATCGTGCCAGACTCTCCTGGGTGCAAACGGGCACAGCTCTATCCAGTGGAGCAACACGAGGTTGCTCCCGCAGGTTGCAGTCTCTTGGGGATGCACAACTAACCCAAGAGACAGAAAAACATTTCTGCCAAAATTACCCCACATACTCAGTACCACCTGACTGAGGAGAATAAGAGCATTCCTCTCTCGCTACCCACAAACTCTTTCACTGAATCCCTTAACTGACCTTATCAGGCTCCACTTCATCCCCAGGAGGTAAGTGTGTTTGAACTAAAAACTTCTCAAGTTGAAATGCAGTCCAAATAATGAGCATCTTCAAAGTCATAAATTAACACAGGCAATTGCTGTGTTTCCCATGTACAAGTCTTCAGAGAAGGAGCAGTGACCCTGATAGAGAGACTTTATTAAAAGACAACATTTGTCTGACCTCTCTCTGCAACCTCCCAGCCAGGTAATGTCTTATAAGCAGGCTATTACAGAGCTGTAGGCTAATGGAGTATCTTCTGAGTGGGACAGGGAACTAAACTACAGGGTGGGTTATACTAATTTGGGTATTCCTTGCTGTTTTACTAGAATTTATCAATTCCACTGACACACGTAGCTGTCTGCACATACACATGAATGCACACATAAAGGCTACATAATAAGAACCATCTGAATTCAATATATTACTTATTAAAAGAGTGTGGGAAATCAATAGTTTAAGCAGGGAAAAAAAATCCAAATATAGAAATCCCAGTATTTTTAAAAGTTCAGGTTTCTCCTTCAACTATGAAATACTACAAAAACCCCACAGAGTAATTGCTAAAGAGTGCAGATGAGGCAGAAAAGTTAAACACTTGCATATTAAATGGTTTACATAGAGAAAAGCACATGTACGCTCTTAACAATGGTGGAGAATGAACAACTAAACTTTCAGAAGGAACAACTGATGCCTCAGCCTGGAGATTATCTTGGATGTCCCAATGGAATCAGGTATTTTTAAGCAACTCCTAAATGCAGGGAGGGGGGGAAATAATGCAAGCTACATGTTTTAATTTACTTTCCAGGGAGAAATTTCTGACTCCCAAATCTCCCTATCCCACTGGCATGTTCAGATTATGGCAACTGGCACAGGTAGGTGACACAGTTCTGCATTGATACAACACATCCTTTAAGCATGGCTCTACAAACTTGACTGCCTTTGCACAGTATCATGTTCCCTAGTAAATGATCTAGAAGTCTGGCAAAGAAATTTAGCATAATTGTCTTGGGGAAAAAAAAATATATATATATATTCCTGTTCTGTTCAGGTGAGGAAGTTTATACTCTCTTGAATAGATCTTCTGGGTATTTTAAAATGCTGTTTAAATATATAAATGTCTAAATTTCGCTGTCCAACAGCTGCCATGTCTTTGGAAACAAGAAAACTGACAACACTGAGAAAAGCAGAATTTTGCTTTCCTAAAATCCGATTCACTCTCGTCAGTGTTTGCAAGATCTATTCCTTCCCCATCTCCCCCACAATTAATACTGTCTTGCAATAGGACAACAAGGTAAAACCCACAAAGGCTTCTGGAGTAAAAGACAAGGAAGGCTGGTTACTTCTAAGCTGAGAGACTTTAAGTTCTATGACCAAATATGCACCCACCAAGGCTTTCCAAGGTCTGGATGACACCTCTTGTGGTATGAAAGAAGAGGTGGTTCAGAAACTGCACAAAAAGGGAGCAGGGCTCTTTAGATAAATTATCTAGAAGGCTCAGAACTGTTTTCTCCCAGAAATACTTTGAAATAGAAGAGTGAGCAACCATCTTATAGAAGCCAATGTGAGCACACACAAAACAGCACACTGAAGAAGCTGCAGTTAACTGGTAGGCAACCATCCTTTCTACTGTGTGCTGTTGTCACACTGCAAGGGACACAAAGCAGTCTCCTCTAGTCTTTGCAGAGTAAATGAAGATGAGCCTCAGAGCTGTGTTAAGACTGGAAACAGAATTCTGAGTCCTGCCCCATGCCTAGGTATTTCCACAGCACGTCCACACTCCCACAAAGAACAGTGCCAAGCAATATCCCCTTCAAGTTCAGAAGCTGACAGAGCAATCTCAAGAGCACAATTTTATCATAAAAATCCAGAGGCAGAGTCTTAGAGAATGTCTCAGTGCAACCTACTGTAGAAACCAAGAGTTTTCCAAAGAGTGCTTTGCCCTGAACAAGCAGACAGCTAAGGTATGTCTGGCATGCAAGTGGCAAAAGACATCTCACCAGTTTCAGAGCATGTAGAGGTGTAGCCTAGCATATTAGCCCTGAAATTCAGCAGAATCAAATAGGTCCCTGGTGACACTTAACAATTATACTAAGTTTGTTCACCCCTACTAAAAAAAAAAAAAAAAAAAAAAAAAAAAAAAAAAAAAAGAGGTTTATTTAAGTATAAAAAACNAAAAAAAAAAAGGGTTTACTTTAGCAGTTGAAACTACTTTCCCCCTTACTTAGTTTTATCACATTACAGAACCCTGAACCACCCCTGCAAGGAGCTCCAAAGAACCAATTATTTTAAAATATTTTCCACATTATAGAAACTTATTTACTGAACCCTCTTATTACAATGACTAGCTGAGATGTATCCTGATTTTTGACTTCATAATTCGCTTTCAGCAGCACTCTACAGTATTACAACACCAGGAATGTGGTAGTTGAAACAGAGCTTTTTTACAACTTAGCATGGTCAGGAAGGGAGACAAACCTTCTGGGCTAGTAGAAGCTGCCTCAGCATCCCATTGAGCAAATGTTCACCAGGGTATGCCTGAGAGATGCAAAGCAATTTGCACAGTCACCCTGAACTGGTGACAAGTCCTGCACAGCTCTCCATCCTCCAGTTAACCAAGAAGAATGCTTAGTCCTTGCAATAGGGCGGTCTGCTATTCTTGGTCCCATCAGTCTCTCGTCCAAAGCAGCCCTAGAGAAAGACAGGGCAGATAGGTTGGTGTAAGGCATCATTACTTTCCTCTAGTTCAGCTCCTTCAGTGAAAAGACATGAAGGAACAGCTTCTCAGAAGAGGCAGCAAAGCAGATTAAAGGACGAGGCACTTTTGATATGATTCTTCTGTCTTCCTACTCTACACAGCAACCTCAAACCTGAGAGTCCAGCAATAGCATTCTCACCTAGAGACTTAGTCTCTTAAGCGAAGGCAGAAAACGTGTAGCAAAACATCTTGTTCATTAGGACATGCAAAAAGGAAGCTGGCAGAACTCCCCAAATCTCTGTGTCTATCAACGACCTGAGAACATATTGTGCAAGCTCTTAAGAGCGTGACCAGGGATTAAAATCTTTTACCCTTTCACCTTTCTTTAAATAATGAGTTGTAATTAATTTAGTGGTCAAAAGCAATAAAGGGATAGAGTAATTTCTTTTGCTCCAGATGTTACTGTAGGGCAGGAGATAGATGGTGATGGGCCATGCCCTTCCTCTCTCACACACTTGGTAGCACAAAAGGGAAGTAAAAAGTATTTCTAGGGCTGTCTCCATCTCAGCAGCAGTCTGAACACGTTGATCTTGAACTTTTTTCCCCCTGAAAGCTATTTTTAAACTTGTCTACAAGAAGCATCTCTTTTCTTTGATGCTTAATTAACTCCAATTAAAACAGACTACATTTAAGTAGTATGAATTGAAGCTTGAATAGTGCTCATCAAAAAACAGTAAAACAAAAAACTTCACTGAGATAGATGTGCCCTTTTATCTCCTCAAGACTTTGAAAGGGATTCGGGTTGTGAATCGCAAACATTCCCCTCAGCATGAGTCAGGAAAACAGTCATCATTAATCATTTCTCAAGCATTTTGAACAAGGTGGTTCCTGCTTGCTGCATGTTTTTTCTTTTACACCAGTCATTTACAGCATAAAAGGTGTGCCTAGCACTTCACAGGCAACCAAGACCAAAAAATACCCCGCCTCAAGAAAAAAAAAAAAAAAAAAAAAATCACATAAAGAAAGAAAAGGCTGACAAAAACTGTCCAACCAAAAAAAAAGATCCCAAACAAAACCAAACAACAAACCAAATTAAGGCAAGATATTTATAATTCTGTTATTTCTGTATTATTTTTATATACTTCCTGACTTCACCAGTTGCCATTTTAAGCAGAAACCTATTTACTTAATTCACTTAATCGTATCATTGTAACCATGCAAGCATTTAATCTTCTCCTTTTTCTCAGAGGAATGCAAATCACTGTTTTGCTGTCAGGCTGTTTCAGGGGCACCCCAGTTCTCCACTGAACCACTTGCATCAACATGTCTTTTAAGAAGCCATAGCAGAGGTGCCAGAGTTGCTGCAACCTAAGTGGCTACTTAACACTAAAATCTGCAAATGAATTACATTTTTCCACTCTTAAAAAAAAAAAAAAAAAAAAAAAAAAAAAAAAAAAAAAATTCTTTTCCGAAAATTTCACTTACCTCAT